>LQNS02000138.1:14691668-14703555 GCA_001587735.2 Parhyale hawaiensis
CCACTGCCGGAACTTTACCACTGCCGGGACTTTACCACTGCCGGGACTTTACCACTGCCGGGACTTTACCACTGCCGGGACTATACCACTGCCGAGGACTTTACCACTGCCGGGACTTTACCACTGCCGGGACTTTACCACTGCCGGGACTTTACCACTGCCGGGACTTTACCACTGCCGGGACTTTACCACTGCCGGGTCTTTACCACTGCCGGGACTTTACCACTGCCGGGACTTTACCACTGCCGGGACTTTACCACTGCCGGGACTTTACCACTGCTGGGACTTTACCACTGCTGGGACTTTACCACTGCTGGGACTTTACCACTGCTGGGACTTTACCACTGCTGGGACTTCACCACTGCTGGGACTTCACCACTGCTGGGACTTCACCACTGCTGGGACTTCACCACTGCTGGGACTGCACCACTGCTGATACTGCACCACTGCTGGGACTGCACCACTGCTGGGACTTCACCACTACTCTGATTTCGCCGTGGTATTTCGAGTTCCACTACTCACACCTAACGTTGCATACCCGGATTTTTGTAAAATATCAATGCGCAGTGTACGAATTGCAGGCTACATCCGTCACAAATCATTACAATTTGAGACATTGATGTTCTAAATTTAACGTTATATGCTTACCGCAGTGCTAGTAAACTCTACATAGTTACATTTAGCAGTGATTGCTAGTCTTTCTTTTCAAATATTTACACTAGTTTTGCCCATTTTTACTAACCAACCAGCCCTCTCTTCAAATTATAATTCTAAATACACTTACGTATTCTACCCAAACTTATTCTGGCCTAACTTAAATTAATTCTAACCTAACCTACTGTAACCTAGCCTATTAAAACTTAATTGTATCTCAACCCAGCGTATTTTAACCAAACCTGATGCTCCTAGGCGGCATAGGATGGGCCACATAGTTAGCTAGGTTCGCCCATCCTATGTTATTGAGAGCAGCAACCCCGGGGGAATTGTGTACGTTACGTTAACCATTAGCTAGGCCTTCGGGAAGTTTTTCTTTTGTGCCCACTTTGCTTCATTCCCCCATCATACTCCTTCTTCTTCTTTTCCAACTTGCTGTGCCCATGCACGTGGATTCTGGGTGGGAACACTCTCGTGCATGGGTTCCCCGTTTATCTTGGTATAGCTTGTCTCTTCCTTTCCCCCGTTATAGAACAGCTTAACACTGATTTAGGGAGGATTAAACTAGTCCTACATTGTATAACTATAATCCTTCCTGATATACTGTAAGCTATTCTGACCTGACCAATTTTACTGAAACCAACCTATTTAATCTAACGTACACTGATCTATAATAACCTAACTTATTTTAACCTAAAAAAATTCACAGCGTTACTCGCTACTAACAATAGGTCCCTTTCTCTTCCTTTCATGAAACACTTTGGTAATGGCTGGGGTGGCTGAATCTAACTTGTATAATAACTAGTGTCCTCGCGGAAGTCCACATACCGTAGTAGGGCATAACGTAAGACTGACAAAACTGAGCACTGAGACCTCTTCCCCGAACATACTCTTCCCCCCCCCACCGGCCCCCCGGGGGGGGAGGGCGTGAAATGCAGACACATCACACCTCTTTCACTTCGCTGGAATGAGATGTAGCAATAGTATGATTTATTCTAGAAAATTTACTGCCTTATTCTATACTTTTACCCTGGTCTCTCTCTTCACTGCAGTGTGATAAGCGACAATAGGAATAATTCTAGTGAATTTATTGCTTTTGTCTTATACTTTTATCCTGGTCTCTCACTGCCCATGTGCACTCTGCAAGGTACCACCTCTTTGTTCCTGCAACAGTCTGAGAGGACAGTTGGACAGTCTGAGAGGACAGTTGGACAGTCTGAGGGACAGTTGGACAGTCTGAGGGACAGTTGGACAGTCTAAGGGACAGTTGGACAGTCTGAGAGGACAGTTGGACAGTCTGAGAGGACAGTTGGACAGTTTGAGAGGACAGTTGGACAATCTGAGAGGACAGTTGGACATCCTGAGGGACAGTTGGACAGTCTGAGGGACAGTTGGACAGTCTGAGGGACAGTTGGACAGTCTGAGGGACAGTTGGACATTATTACAACCCGCCAGCTTTCACGCTTTCATTGCAGTCACTCAAGCACGTGTTAGTTTTGCTGTTAGTAGTTTTTTATTTTTATTTTTTACAACAACTTCCTCCTCTCAACATTCATTCCAAAGAGTAATTGTTTATCATTCTGTTGGCGGATGTTTGACCTCCAATAGAATTTCGGTGGTAATGCGTTACTTTTGCAAATATGGATGTGTTTACTTGATGCTATTAATAAATAGGATATTAAACGACTATATGGTCGCTAATCTCATGGTATAATAACGTAACGTATTTATACCAGGGCTTATCTAACCTATCCTGGTCGCTTCGTCTTACTGAAAGAAATGCGATGCCTATAGCAGAATTACGTTCTCAGAGCAGTGAACGTTCGAGTTATCTTGAGTACCGCTTCTGCGAGTCCAATTTATGCAGCGCAGCAGCTAAAGCTAGGAGATGAATTTATTCATCTGCATTCTTTATTAATTACGAAACATAGGGACGTTGGTTGCGCAATGGTACAGCGAAGTGGTGGTTGTTCAAAAATTACAGTATGTAGTTATTTTGCGATGGGCTGTGAACATGAACAGGTTTATACCCTCTTTTTTCACAAATCTCAAGAGATTTTTCAAATTCTTTATTAGTACATCAGCATCACCATCCCTCCACACACACACACACAAACAGACTAAGGAAGGACAGAAAGCCCTGCATATAGGCAATAGGGTTAGTTTGACTTGCTTTAATTATCCTATGTCATGAAGAGCAGTTTCCCGATGGATTCCATATAGGTTACCTTAGCAACAGCAGTACTTTCCGGACATATTTTTCTCCTCAGTTTGCTCTTTGCCACTTTTACACCCCTACTACTGATGTGTCAAAGGGCCTCGAGCTACAAATTTTGCAAGTTTGGGACAGCAAGAAAAAGAACGCCCTCGAAAAAGCTGGCCCGCAGCTCTGAAAGTGAAAGATTTTACTAGCTATTAAAATTGGCAGCTGACTGCGCTGAATGGCAAGCAGAAACTGGGATCTTCGTTCCTGACGGCCGTATTTGATAAGTTCAAAAACCGAGCCTTACCAAAACCATGAAAAAACCTAAAACGGCCATGACCATAACAAGAAGTAGACATGGATAGGGTTCACACGTCGTCAAATTAAGAGCCTTCCGTTGCTAGCCTCACAGCTCCTGACTATCCGCTGTCGATTGCAGCTATACACTTTTCTTGGACCAGCTGGCAAATACAATACCTGCAGCACGAACCACTGCATGTGGATTTCTCAGTTGAGGGCTGCCATCCAGTTGACTTCAGCTTTACCTTTGACCCTCGCGACCTCCATCGCTCTCTAACAAAATCACAGATGCAGCATAGAAGTTTTCAGATGCGTTTCTAAGCGGTAAAAGCAGCTCGAAATTTTTCGGCATCGAACTGCACTAGAAAGAGGATTTCTGTCCTACCCTTTATTGAAGAAAAGCTGCTAGTAGTTAAAGTGGATGCAATGCATCATCCTTGTAAGAGAATCATGACCGAAAGTATGAACAGAGGCAAGATGCCGATGCAAATGCTTTACCGTCATCTTTCACGCTCTTGCCCAGTAGTATTATCAATAAAACTAGAGAACCACTCTGGGAGCGTATACCTCCACCAAGCAACGCAATGTGAAAGATAAAAATAAAATTAGTCCAGACACTAGAATGCCTTGTCGCGTAAGACCATCACCCTCGGTGGGACCAAATTCAGCGCCGTCATTTTTATGGCCAGTTACTCTAGAGTTTTGGCATTTATTACATCTCATTCAACCCACCTGACTATCTGAAAAAGCTCAACTCCTTCTGCCTCTTTTTCGGTGGAGTTACAGATTCAACGCCGTCACTTTTGATGGCCAGCTAACTCAAGATTTTTCGCCTTTCTTCACATCTCAGTCAACCCACCTGACTGCCTGAAAAAAATATGACTCAACTCCTTCAGTCTCTTTGTGGGTGGACAAACAACAATATTAATCGCCGTCATTTTTGATGGCCAGTGAATCCTGGAGTTTCTGGCATTGACCTCATCTAGGTCAACCCACCTGGCTCCTTTAAAAAAATTATGAATATTGCTCAACACCTCTCTCCCTCATTTAGGTGGACAGACAAATCTACAACTAGAATGCCTCGTGAAGGAAATCATCACCCGCAGTGGGGGGATTCAAGGAAGTCTTTTTTTTTTCTTAGCTTACTCCAGAGTTTTGGCATTTTTCACATCTCCCTCAACCTACCTGACTGCCTGAAAAGCTCAACTCTTTCTTTCTCGTTTTGGGCTAGTCACAGATTCAACGCCGTCATTTTTATGGCCAGTTAACTCCAGATTTTTGCCAGTTTTCACATCACAGACAACCCACCTGTCTGCCTGTAAACTATTCTGACTCATATCCTTCTACTTCTCTTTGTGTGGACAAACAACAAAATTCATCATCAATTGTGATGGCCGCTAATTCAAATGTTTTTCTTCATTTTTCACATATAGGTCAACCCACCTTACTTCCAACAAAAAATTACGAAAATTGTTCAATTCATTCTACCCCTTTTAGGTGGAGTTATAGATCGAAAACCGTCATTTTTGCTGGCCAGCTAACTCAAGATTTTTGCCATTTTTCATATCTCAGTCAACCCACCTGTCAAAAAAAAATGTTTATGACTCAACTCCTTATGCCTCTTTTTGGGTGGACAGACAACAAAATTTATCGCCATCGTTTTTGATGGCCAGCTAATTCTATCTTTTTGGCATTGGTCATATCTAGGCCAACCCAACAGGCTCCCTGCAAAAATAATGAGTATTGCTTAGCTCCTTTTACCTGTTTGTGGGTGGACAGACAAATATAAATATACAAACTTAAATCTTCAACGAAAACATCGCCGCTCTTCACTCGCGGGTGATAACCAGGATGTTTATTTGATTCCTAAGAGCTTCCATAGTTTGTTGAAGATCCGTAAATAAAGTTATGTTTTTTTACGAATGTATAGTTGAACACACAAACGGACCCACAGATCAACACAAAAATTTGATCATTTACTCTTTGTAACATTGCCAACAATTCGGACAAATTTAATGAAGATCCGTCCATAACGTTTTCACAAAAAGGTTACCAAGAAAAAATTTGGACTAAGAAACAAATAGTTGAACAGGTCTTCACAAAAGTTAATCATCTGCTCCTCCTAACATACCTTAAAATCCCTTCAAATTTAGCAATGATCTGTCCATATCCTTTTCAGTTATCTTGGTGTCAGATAAAGAGACAGACAAACAATCTCCGGCGAAAATATAACCTCCTTGGTAGAGTTGAACATCTTTCAAACAATATGATTGAAGCGTACGTAAGCAGCTTGTGCACAGTTTGGCATGGCCCTCATTACTACTCCCTCACTTTAAACTATGACAGTCCCACTTCCAGGCACGCTCACTGTTGCTCCCTGTTTAGACTTGTAACTCGCGGCTGCTTATGTTTTTCAAGAGCTACATGGCGTATCCACGGCACGCTCCTCCGCACTCGTCCTCACTTCCGCCTCACCGGATCATTGCCACCGCACTCGCCCGCTCCAGCTCTCACGCGCATCTTTTCCGCTCCATCTGTCATGTTCAGAAGCGCGTGGCTCGCGTGGCTGCGCAACAGATCACCATCAGCCCTCATCATTGATTCGTTAAGACCAACCGGACCGCTTATCTGCCTCTCACAATTCATTGGATCGCTATTTAAGAGCGTTAACAGGCAGTTCTGCGGCGCACGTGCACGCGTTTTGCCTAAAGAATTCCAAGCAGTTTGGGAATCTGTCAACCGGCGCATCTATAGGAACGCAGAGCTGTTACTGGTACATTGCGTGATCAGTGGTACCTAGTACCGTACTGAAATACTCCAATCGATGTAGTTCCGCTTAGCGTACAGTAAAATTCAATTAGCGTATAACTGCTGTTTTTAACAGAGTCCTTGATTAGCGTAACAGTTTTATACCCTATGACCCCGATTGACCTATGAGCTTTATGAGCTTTTACATAAAATTTTAAAGGTGATACTATAGTAAACACAAGTATCAGATTGAAAATACATAGATGTCGTTTTTTTAACTGAACAGAAACTGAAACAGGCATTCCATTTGTTGTTAGAAATGCAATAATGAATAATTCGTTTAAAAGTAGAGCAAATTTTCCTCTCCACTTGAAAAAGCTAGTGCTGATAATTCACAAAATATATCAGAAAATATTCATATTGTATCGCAATACAAGTTAATATTTGTTATCCCTAATTTACAGAATGGTCTTTTTGTGTTAAGAACAGCTATATTATAGCACACTTGGACTTAAGTTGTCTCTCCATACTAAGGGCACGTTTGATCGGCGGGTAAAATCAAACTTTCGAGACTTGACTTGACCAAAACTTCCTACAGGCGCGCTGACTTCGACTTGTTGATTCGAGTTTCAGGCGTTGATCTTTAATCGATTCCCCGTGAGGCTTCTAAGAACTCAATCTTGCACTGTGAACTAGAGCTTTAAGTCTGCTCGACGTAGTCTCGTTTTTTCCAACACTTGTAACACGATGCAAAGTGAAAAAGACAAAGATTTTGTCTGAATTTTCGGACACATCCAACCTCCATAGATTAATTTCTTTGTCCGATCGAAGGCGCCAAATGTAATTGAATGAAGTTTTTCAGAATTATTGTTTCCCCGGACGGCGTAAAGTACCTCCCATGCTATAGCTACAACACGTACAGTATCCTTTGGCTCGAAAATGACGCGCATTCGATTAACATAATCTCCAACTGAGTATGTTAATTTCGGTTTTTATCACCCGGAAACGAAATAATATTGGTGATAACGTTTTCGTTGAAGATTTAAATAGATGTATTTGTAAATATATATTTTTCTGTCTACCCAAAAAGTGATGGAAAGAGTTGAGCAATGAACATAACTTTTTGTAGGGAGTTATGTGGGTTGACTTAGATGTGAGCAAGGCCAAAAAAAAAATTAGAATCAGCTGGCTGTCAAAAGATACGGCGATGAATTTTGTTGTCTATTCACCCAAAAAAAAATCAGAAGGAGTCGAGTTATATTAATAATGATTTTTTTAGGCAGTCAGGTGGGTTAATTGAGATGTAAAAAATTGCAAAACTCTAGAGTAAGCTGCCCATAAAAACGACTGCGTTGAATTTGCCTCCACCGGGGGTGATGGTCTTACGCCATGGGGCGTTCTAGTTCCAGTATACTATAATAAGGGCGCGTTCGATTGGGCCTATAAATTAAGCAAGCCTATGCTTAGCTTGTCCAAAACTCAAGTCAGAAGCTTTGGCTTTGCACGTCTGAATAATGTTGCAAGTGTTAGAAAAAACGCGATTACGCCCTCATCCGTATATTCTGGCGGGCCCTTTCCCCGCTACAATATTTTTGGGCCTTACAACTCCAAGGGTCTCGAGTGCCTTTTGTGCAAGGGATATTGCAGCTTGCTGCAGTTCCTGCTGACGAGGTTAGTTTTATAAAGTTAGGTAGGCTCTCAATACTTCTCCTTCTGTTTCAGGAGGTGGGCCGCTGATCGAGGTGACCGACCTATTCTCACTAGACTTCTTTTTATTTTTCGTTTCCTTCCCTGGCGCGGCGTAGCTGAGCGCAAGCGTTCAGCCGTGCCCGGGGGTTGGAGATGCACAACTTGCGCCTTTTTCCTGTCAGTAGCGCACTGACCACTTAGAATCTGAGACCTACCGGCAGAAAATCCGAGACTAAAATCATTGATAATTAAAAACGAGACATACTTCGCACCCCATTGGCGCACGAGCCTGTGTGAAACCACAGGAATAGTTCGTCGCGATATAGACATTGTGTCCCTGATGCGCTAATAAAATTCTGTACTACTATTACATAACGCAATTGCTTTGAACCGGCAGAAAATATCATTTTACGGAGCAGCGTTGAGTTTCTGTAAGTCTCAAAGACAGCTAATTACAGGCTAATGCTTGAATCTCATTTCAGCGGGTCAAAGCCAGGGAGGGCACTGGTCTGCAGTTTCGAACAAGCTGCGACCGCATAATTTCTGCGTCCAATCGAACATGCCTCAAGAGCGCCTGATCTCTCTGCTGGTCTCGTATTGTCCTTTCAGCAGTGCTTTCATATGCCTCCGTGCGTGTTTGTCCAACGGTTGAGAGGTCCATGCCGAACACCAAATGCGTCGCTATGTAAAAGCTGGAAAGTATCGGAATCACACGGTACAAATTAATTAAGAAAAAAAACACTCGCACTTCACTAGTAACATTTCAAATTACGCTATACCTAGGAGAACTGAAGTGTTATTGGGTCCTTGTGGGGCTAGAAACCAAGTTTTGGAGAGGCGATGTGTTTATATCATGTAGGTACTTATGTAAAGTCTTGAAATTAAACTGAGTGCTTTCGAGCCGAGGCTTCTTGTTAGAACAATGAAAGTAGGCACGACTTCTCTGTTCTCTGCAAGACTTCTTTGCCCAGATGATTGCTTCAGTCGTAAGATGGTTGTAAATGCTGAACTTCAGATAGCAATGGTTTTTTGTAAAAAGTTGCGTCTTCGTCACATATGGATAAGAGTGAAGCAGCTCAGGTTTACAAACCGAAAATTGCTAAACGGAATGTATCCAACCCTAAAATACATTCCGTTACAATGTGGAAAATATACGCGCCGTAAGTGCCGTAACCATTCAGATATTTCCTCATTTTTCATATTATTATAGATTAAGTCCTCGCCCGTACCATCCGACCGTATCTCCGGGGTAGAACCCCGCGCAGAGGATAAGATGGGCCATAGGGTTAAGTTGTTCGAATTGCTCATCCTGTGGGGATGGGGAACATCGACCCCAGTGGGTCCTTGTAAGTGATTTTACCCTTAGCTAGGCCTTCGGCACGTCTGTCTTTTGTGCCCGCTTTGTTTCCTTCCATTTTCGCACTCGTGCTGGCGGTGCTTTGTTCTGTTTTTTCCTTTTCTTTCTTGCCTTGTTGTGTCCATGCACGTTGATCCTGTGGGGGAACACCCTCGTGCGTGAGTTGCACATTTCTATCTGCAGACTACATGTCCCTTCCGCTTTCTTTTCTTCTTTAGAAACACCGTAGTTGCGTCGAGGGAAGATTAAACAACTGGTACAATAACAATAATGGGGTAGAACCTGCCATGTATTTAGTCTCGTTGATAACTGAAATATTCCCCTCGCTTTCTTCTAGGTCTTTGTTTAAATTACTCACCCTTACCGCACGGTAATATCCAGGCGTACGTCCTACTATAAATTATATCCTGTTACCATTGGGAAATTTCCACATGCTTCCTATTCAAATTAAATCCTCACCATTAACATCTAACCGTATGCACGGGGTAAAACCTGCCATAAATATAGTCCCGTTGCCATCCAGAAATTTCCACGATACACTTTCCATTGACTACAAAGAATTGCACGCCTCCGTCGCTCCACTGCTCTCATAAAACCATTAGGCGGTTCTCACACGGCGGCAACGAGCCCGTGTTTGCGGACTTTAGTCTCGTGGCTGCTGTTAAGAAGTTCCGGGGACAACTTTGTCTCAAGTTGTTAAGAGAATACTTAAGACTGCCATAAAATTTGCTCTTCTTTTATTTCGAGGCCCCCCGCTGTTGCGGTGCTGCCAGAGTTTTATCTTGGCTCACTGTAATGAAGCTTCTTATTGCAGCCGCTTAAGTCTACGATAATGACGTTACGAGGGAGAAATGGAAACCGTGCGTCCGGTTCTTCCTAGCTCCACAGCTCTTGCACCTCACCCTTTGATTATGTGCATCTAATTTCAGTAATTTGGTTTAAAATTGACCTCGGATATTGCTTTCGATTCGAGTATTCCTGCCCTGACAAAATCGAGGTTCAAAGGTGGTCTGATTCTCTGTTCTGGTGAGTAGCGGCTATGGAGTCTAGATGGCTCACCTCAGTTTTTAGCATGGCGTTTGGAGCAATTTTCTTTGTTTTCACGCTTTTATTACCTTTGCTGCACGTGCTTAAGAGTAATGTGTGTAGCCTAAATGTATTAAAGATAATCATACCGTATTTACGTTATTAACTTGCTGGAGTTTTGTAATATTAAGTATTGGTATAGAACCTACTTTCTGACTGATACATGACATTGTATGCTACCCAGTGAGCTCGGTAGATGCACTCGACTGTTTGCATGGTGCCGAATTCGAAGCTCCTCCACAGGAGTAAGCTCAGGGCAACAGCAACAGCTAGCGCTG
Organism: Parhyale hawaiensis; assembly: GCA_001587735.2. NCBI lineage: Eukaryota > Metazoa > Arthropoda > Malacostraca > Amphipoda > Hyalidae > Parhyale > Parhyale hawaiensis. The sequence goes on from LQNS02000138.1 coordinate 14,701,984, forward strand.
GCTATTTTGAATGAATTTCAAGAACGGTGTATAAGTTTGGTTCAGCGGAAATGAATTTGTGAACTGTGTAATTTAGAACAAAACCAACCGTAATTGTATGCGGATTAGAGTACGCGTGCCGTCAAGAACGATGACGAGGAATTTCTTATGACATTAAATTTTATACACTGATCATATCTTCGTTACTAATATGTTGATGAAGGATGCCAACTCAAATTATCATAAGAGATTAGGCTTTCGCCAACAAGTCAACTGAGCAGCACAGCCCTTCTTTCCTTTAGGTGACATAGAAAAAAGATTTGTTCGAAGCTGCCAAGCGTCACTGATTGTTACAATATCACCCGAGTATCCGACATTCGCAATAATTGAACTTACGTCGATCGACATTCTTTGGCTCAAGCGATATGCTGTTTGGTCAGATGAAGTAATACGTTGGAAGGACATAAATATTGCAACGAAATTCTCGTAATTCACCCGTCTTCGTACGTTGTTCTACCGTATTCGGAAGAATATCTTAAATTTTTGTTTTGTTGCTAGTCGACTCAATTTGTGCGTGAACTTAGGGCAGCCGCTACTTCGATGTGGGACAGAAGTACTAATCATGGCGCATGAAAAAGATAAACGAAGCTACAAACCTCTTCATTATTTGGGATTCAACGTTGGCAAGACAAGAAATACATTCAAATATGCGCTTTATCAGATTTTTGCCATCATTTGGATCCTGATCTAATGTTCGCCAATCGGTTTTCAGCCGAGTACGATGGAATGACCACAATCTGTAACCTGGCATATTTTTTGCACTCTTTTTATTTCTGAATGTGACGCAAAAGATACCAATATATGATTAGTTATAAATTTTACAAGCACACGTTGGTGGTTATTATATTTTTTACTCCTTTGATTAGATAAAAGCTTAAGGTAAAGGAACCTTCTGCATCCACATCGGTAGGCCTGCCTACATGCTACTACTACATGCTACTACTTTTCTAGATAACCTCGAGCTCTTGCATAATCCTGGAAATGCTGCATCGTAGGGCAATAGATATACCACGTGTACATTATATTATATACAGTCTTCTTACAGATCGCTAGTCGGTTTTTTCAATTGTAAAGGGACTCTATGAACATCAGATGGATTGACTCCTATCAGTGCTGCTGATAAATCCTAACTTCATTTGTTACATCCGCCAAGGAGTTTATGGTTTCGTCGAGTTTGTCTGTGTCTCGGTCACAAAGACAACTCCAAAAGTATGGGCGGATCTTAATGAAATTTGCAGGGAATGTCAGGTACGTTAAGAAAAACAGATGATTAACTTTAGGTGAAGACCCTTTCATCCGTTTGTTTATCTGATAGATTGTCTGCCTCGTTTTTCTTAATGCCGTAACTCAAAAAGTTATGGACGGATTTTATAAAATTTGCTTGAGTTGTTAAGTATGTATATGACGAAGCGTAAGGGCCCTGTCAGACGAGCGGGTTGCCCGCCGCGGGTGCACAGCGGGTCAGCCGCCGCGGAACCGCTTTTGAAAGAGCTTATATTGATTCCTATGTAAAACGCTGGCTGATGTCACACG
>LQNS02000138.1:14714815-14729016 GCA_001587735.2 Parhyale hawaiensis
GTTAGTGCGGAGTCAGTCAACGCGTTTAAAAATCGTCATGACGTATATTGGGAGAGACATCCTCCGCAACTAAGAACTCCTCCTCCGGGAGTTGCAAACACTTAACGGCCAAAGCTTCCGAAGCAAATTTAATCCAACTCATTCTCTCTCCCGCTCCAACTGCACAGTTTGATATCTCTAAGCTCTGCATGTCAGCGGCTCTTGATCGTTTCTTGGGCAGGGACTCTTCACCCCCCTCTTTTTTTTTTCTCTCTCTCTCTTTTCTCCTGTCCTCTATATCCTACTAACATAATGGCAATAGCTTATAGCGTGCCGGGGCGTATGTTCCGGTGTCTCTTTGGGAATGGGCCTATTGGTTCGTCTACTGCCGCCTATCTAATCTAATAGCTTAAATGGGTAGCGTTACACTGGACGAGAAGCGTTAGGTTGGCTGAGAAACGGTGGGTTAAATGAGGAGCGTTATGTTTGATAAGGAGTGTTGGGATAAATGATGAGCGTTAGGTTAGATAAGAAGCGTTAAGTTGTGCGAGGTGAGATAGAGCAGTGTTAGTTGGTGAGTGATGATCGAGAAAGATGAGGTGTGTTGGGTAAGGCAAGATGCGTTAAGTTGGCTGCGAAGCAATAACTTAGGATGGGATGTTGGATCACGAGCTATAGTTAGACGATGAGCTTTAGGTAATATAAGGATTGCCAAGTTGGATGAAGAACATTAGGCGACAGCAGTGTTCAGTTAGGTGGGGCGCGTTGGGTTAGATGAAGTTCGTTGGGTTGGATAAGATACGTTGGGTTAGATGAGATACGTTTGGTTAGATGACGTGCGTTGAGTTATATGTGGTGCGTGGGGTTAAATGAATGGCGTAATATTAGATGAGGCGAGTTACCTCAGATTTTGTGAGAAATGAGAAATAAAGGTTCAATAAATAAATAAATAAGTAAATGTAAGCTGTAGGGCGCTATGTTTGATGAGGTGCTGCGCAAGTTCGCTTGATTACATGGGATAGTTAGGTTAGAGGAAGTGCGGTATGTTAGATGACAACCGTTACGTTAGATGACATCCTTTGAGGAGATAGGGATTGGTTGTACTGTACATGTTTTAAAACTTACATGGGACATTAGATGTATGACTGGTGTTAGCTTAGATATATACGGTACGTTAAGATAGACGGACGTTGTTGAGTTGGACGGAGTTCTTCAGGGTAGAGTGACTGGCGTTAACATAGACGGTGTGAATTCCATTAGAATGGCAGCATTAGCGTAAGTCGGGTTCATTTTAAAAAGTAAAGACATTCATCAACCGTAGAATTTCCACGGAGCCCGCAGGTGTACAATAATTGTATAAAAACACGAATCTGGGAAAATCTACCTGAATAGAAGCTTCACTCCTTCCTTAATTGTAATGGCTGAGAAGTGTGAAAGTATATTCCAAGTCTGACTAGGTATCGATATCATTATGAGGACTACTTTATACAGACGCGTAATGCCGAGGACACACTAGATTTTCATACAAACAGTGATGCCAGGATGAGCAACTTGCATGTCGTTCATGCCACCGTATCCATGCTACCGAGTTTAAATATATTTCAGGACGACGAGTGGGTTGCATCAAGGAGGTTCTAATAGAAGCTCCTTGGGTTGCACATCCTCATTTCCAGTTGCTCGTACACATGCATATGTGGCCCTGCCATTAGACTGATACCTTTCATTCCTGTGTTCGTAACGGATGTCTAAAAAAAAGTTGCATTTTCAATTGGGTGCTGTGATTCGGTATATAAGATACATTCACAACCCAAATAGGATCTATTCTTTTGTTTGGTGCATATTGAAACGGCAGCCAAATGAAAGAGTGACTTATTTTGAAACACCCAGTATGACTGCTGCGCCATTTTTCCACTCTATAATACTGAAAACGCAACATGCAGACTAACGAACGAATGGGCAAACTTACTTACCAAAATAATAAACTACAGTCGCGTATATCCAATGCGCCAGGGATGTGTTTATCCTTGTATATTATAATGCATATCAAAGCCGTAGGGGGTGTTTCAGCTTATACTAGAATTCATAATTTCTATCGTGTACAAATTTCCAAGCAAAACATTCGCATTTTAGATCAAAGTCAATGGTCATCTTTGAAGTGAGGTTTCGCAGGTTGGGTGTTGACGCTCTCTGATCTCTCTCATTGGTTTCCATTCCTCAGGCGAGCAACTCTACACCAACTTCTTGCCGATCTTGAGCCGATTCCAAAGGGGGGAAACAACGAACACCTCGGAGTACAGATCAAAGGGGGTAACTTCAGGGCTTTGCCATCGGAAATCAGAGACCGCATCTTATGAGAGCTCTTCCACCTGTAAGACCGTGCATAGAGGTAAGGAATTAAATTTGGTCTTCGAAAAGGTTAGTTCTGTTTATATTATTTCCTTTCTCGATTTCGTACTCCTACATGCTCATGCTTTATTCTGTTCCTCCTCTTCTTTCCCGACTTGCTGTTCCCATGCGCGTTGATCCTGTGTGGGAACACCTTCGTGCATGGGTTCATCGTTTCTCTTGACATGCTATATGTCCCTTGCGCTTTCCTCTGTGATATCGTTCTGCTCGGAAACGGACAGTTAAACTTCCTAACTATAACTTATAACTATTATATTATTGCAATATTGTCTACTTAGCCCTGCCATTATGCATTGTGTGTTTGGTTATCATAACAGTATTTTATTCAAATTATCTTTGACATGCACTACTTTTTGTCGGCAAAATGATGTCAACTTTTACTAACACTATGATTCTACAACACAGCCTTTAATATTTCTATCTCCCTACAGAACTGTCGATCCAGTAGCACTAACCTAAAGAATAAATAAAAAAATTACAGCAGCAATTGCACAATCTCTAATTGAGAACAGGACGTAGTTGAATTTCCCATTGATAGGTTTCTCTCTTCCCTGGATAAATTATAGCAATTCTTGCAAATTCAGTATATAAATATGATATGTTAGTTTCTTTTCTAACGCTGATATATTTCGTAAATAATTACTGCAGCTTATAGACGCGTTGCCTGCGTTTAACGAATAGGCCCAGCTTATTAACATTTACTTCGCTGCTTGTACCCACGTCAGCTTTGCCCGTCCATCCAAAATTATTACATTGAACATGCGTCAAACTAGATCAAAGTTTAATACTTAGTTAATTAAATATACAGTGTTTTAAAATACTGTGCATACTAATATAGCTTATAAAACTGACATAGGCCACTGTGCTCACTACCACGTGTACAGTAACTTGCGATACCTCGAGTACAACGCATGTTGTTTAAACATCGACGAACGTCACTGGTTTGTATCCTACGCACGATCACCTACCGAGTGTCCGCTCCTGGTGGCCGTGGCACACCCACACGGTCACTGCAATGCATTAAGACGAAATCTAACAGGAATTCAAAGCTAAACTGACCACCATATGAAAATAGGAAGCCGAGCATCAACAAAATATAACATCAAAAGACACGCATGGCAACACTAGTTAGCGTTAGCGGATGCAAATGAATACATGGCCCTGAAACTGTAGCCCACAGCGTCCACATACCTGCCGTAATTAACGGTTAACATACAGTACATGTTAAGGGATAATATCGGGTAAGGTGTGCCGGCTGCCCAGTATATCCAACATTTCATAAGTGAAACAAAAACTAAGGTAGGTATGACAGATGGTAGGATAAGATAACTGAAAAGAAATATCGAAGTAAGTGCTGTGTATAAAGTACACCTCACAAATATTTTCCTAAGTGTACTAAATAAGTGCCAAGGTCAAAGTATTCATGAACAGTGCTATACAGCGAGCAATACAAAATAACACATTATCAGCATGTATAATGGCTCAGTTGACCAAAAGATGACATCTAGTACCTATGTTTAATTATTTCCCTCATGTTTTGATACCTATGGACATTTAACCTTCATTCTATTTCCTCATAAAGGCGCAAGAAAACTTCCGCGGCACGTTTCCTATTCTCCCAGCGCGTCTAAACGTAACAGAATCCGCCAGAAGTTAGCCTAGATTAGCGTGGCCGCGTGTTACCCGCTCCTAAATTTCTTCGTGCCGACAATACGCACGTCGGATAATACACATGTCGGATAATACACATGTCGGATAATACACATGTCTGATAATACACATGTCTGATAATACACATGTCTGATAATACACATGTCGGATAATACACATGTCGGATAATACACTTGTCTGATAATACACATGTCTGATAATACACATGTCGGATAATACACATGTCGGATAATACACATGTCGGATAATACATTTGTCGGATAATACACATGTCTGATAATACACATGTCGGATAATACACATGTCGGATAATACACATGTCGGATAATACACATGTCGGATAATACACATGTCGGATAATACACATGTCGGATAATACGCATGTCGGATAATACGCATGTCGGATAATACACTTGTCGGATAATACGCATGTCGGATAATACACTTGTCGGATAATACACATGTCGGATAATACACATGTCGGATAATACACATGTCGGATAACACACATGTCGGATAATACACTTGTCGGATAAAACCCATGTCTGACAATACACTTGTCGGATAATACACATGTCAGATAATACACACGTCGGATAAAACCCATGTCTGACAATACACTTGTCGGATAATACACATGTCAGATAATACACATGTCGGATAATACACATGTCTGGTAATACACATCTCTGATAATACACATGTCGGATAATACACATGTCGGATAATACACATGTCGGATAATAAACATGTCGGATAATACACATGTCGGATAATACACATGTCGGATAATACACATGTCAGATAATACACATGTCAGATAATACACATGTCAGATAATACACATGTCGGATAATACACAGTTCTGATAATACACATGTCAGATAATACACATGTCGGATAATACACATGTCGGATAATACACTTGTCGGATAAAACCCATGTCTGATAATACACTTGTCGGATAATACACATGTCTGATAACACACATGTCTGATAATACACATGTCGGATAATACACATGTCGGATAATACACATGTCGGATAATACACTTGTCGGATAATACACATGTCGGATAATACACATGTCGGATAATACACATGTCTGATAATACACATGTCGGATAATACACATGTAAGATAATACACATGTCAGATAATACACATGTCGGATAATACGCATGTCTGATAATACACATGTCAGATAATACACATGTCGGATAATACACATGTCTGATAATACACATGTCTGATAATACACATGTCAGATAATGCTCATGTCGTATAGTACAAAATTTAATGTTGGATGATACGCATGTCTGATAATACACATGTTGGATAATACACATGGTGATATTCTGAGAAAACTGACGCTGAATTCACTCAAGAAAGTGCCAACAAAGAATCACTTATGCTGTGTGCTGTTAAATATCTCTACCATAAGCCTCTTTCCTCGGTCTAAGACAGATAATTTCATGTGAAGATTTTTATCTCTTAGTACTCGTGTATAACGTTCAGGTTATTATTACCTCCGCCAAGGAGGTTATGTTTTCGTCGTGTTTGTCTGTCTGACTCGTTGTCTGTATGTCACCAAGATAACTCAAAACGTTATGTACCGATTTGGATGAAATTTACAGGGATTGTTTGGTATGTTAGGAGGAACAGATGATTAGTTTTTGGTGAAGATATGTCCATCCGTTTGTTTGTTTGTCTGCGTCATTTATCTCGATGCCATAACTCAAAAAGTTATGGATGGATTTTGATGAAATTAACATGAGTTGTTAGGTATATAACAAACGAGTAAATGACCAAATTTTGGTAATGGTCCGTTTGTTCGTTCGTTTGTCACTGTTTTTAGCTTATTAGCACAATAACTCAAAAAATAATGAATGGATCTTTATGAAATTTATAGAAGTTGTTATTAATGGTAAAAGACATAAGTGATCAAATTTTGGTGTAAATCGGTTGATTCGTTTGTATGTTTGACTCATATTTGTCATAGCGTATGTTAACAGTATAACTCAAAAAGTTATGAACGGATCTTCAAAAAAATTGAACAAGCTGTTATTAATATAAAAAGACATAAATGATTAGATTTTTTTGAGTTTATGCAAAGAAAATTATGGTTTCAGAACCAATTTGAATTTTTGCTACCGTTGCCTCACTTGGCGGAGGTATGCGCTCTCAGAGTGCTCTAGTTATTATTATTATTATTATCGGTAGCAGTGTTCTTATATAGTACTAGTATTTGACCTACACTTTCGTTAAATAAGTTGGACGTGAAGGCAACAATCAGCAATAAGTTTCCCGGCTGTGAGGCTTTTGAGGGAATTTCTGTCCAACTTACAGACGGAATATAAAAATAACACTAGAGCACTCTGAGAGCGCATACCTCCGCCAAGTGAGGCAACGGTAGCAAAAAATTCAAGTTGACTCTGAAACCATAATTTTTTTGTATAAACTCCAAAATCTAATCATTTGTGCCTTTTGATAGTAATAATAGTTTGTGCAATTTTCTTGAAGATCCGTTCATACCTTTTTTTAGTTATTGACAAACATGAGGCAAACATACAAACGAACAAACCGATCTACACCAAAATGTAATCATTTGTGTCCTTTAACATTAATGACGACTTTCATAAATTTCATAAAGATCCATTTATTATTTTTTGAGTTATTGTGCTAACAAGCATAAAATTATAAACACTGACAAACGAACTAACTGATCATTACCAAAATTTAGTCATTTACTCTTTACTATATACCTAACAACTCATGTTAATTTCATATAAAAATCCATTCATAACTTTTTGAGTTATGGCATTGAGATAAATGAGGTAGGCAAACAAACAAACGGATGGACATATCTTCACCAAAAGTTAATTATCTGTTTCTCCTAACATACCTAACAATCCCTGTAAATTTCATTAAAATCGGTTCATAACTTTTTGAGTTATCTTGGTGACAGACAGACAGATAGACAAACACGACGAAAACATAACCTCCTTGGCGGAGGTAACTATGTATTTTAAACGTTCTTTAGGAGCAACGGCATGCGAAAGCGAGTTATTCAAATATGTAGTGTTAGCTTGCTGTATAGAACTATCAAGCTTTCGCTACAGAGCTGTTATCTCTGAATGAAATGTAATATTTTCAGTTTAAAAACTTATTACAAATAAGAACTAATAGGTCTCATAAAAACCAGTAGTTACATTATTATTTCCTTTTCCGTCTCAAAATTATTCTATATTATATTCATTTTATGGAATTAGCGCATTGATGAACTATATTACAATCAGCAAGTCTTGTGTTCAATTAACATTATAAAAAACTGTTCGTTAGGAGGCATATAAAGCGTGTCTGATACTTTTGTTGTCGAACTTTTACATAAGGCATTCAGCGATTGTCGAAACGAACACTTGCTATTCTATGAAGGTATGGTTTAAAATGTTCAAATAATTTCTTATAAGGACTTGAAGTTGAACAGTTATTAAAAATAGCTGGCAAGGAAATGAAGTGCATGAAATTGACAGGGATTTGAATTAGTTTTCTTTCGATATTCTGAGTGCTCCTCGACTTCAAAGATGCAGCTTAGTTTGTTTACTTTTGTTCTTCTTCGGCTGCAAATTGAATCTCCGGCAATGGAGGCAAAATCCAGTGCTGAATTAGCGGGTGTGCACCTAGCGAATGGTGCAATAAATGAAAATTCTAATCATAATAACAAACGTTACAGATACTTACCTAACTTCTCATTTTGTATCCTTGCCATTGATGTATGCCTACCGTAGTTTAGCGCCTTGGAAGCGTCTCCGCAAGAGAATGTACAATTTTTTTATAACTCCAACTTCAAGTCCTTGTAACTCTTAACTAAACACTTTAGAGCATACCTTCATAGAATAAAAAGGGTTAATTTCAACGATCACTACCTTGTGTTAAAGTTTGGCAACATAAGTGTCGGATACCCTGTACGATGGGCCGTATATATAGCGTTAGGTTAGCCCTTAGATTTTGGGGGAAATGCTCTTCTAAGAAGAGCTCACAGAATGGTTGAGCCCCATAGTCGACCCTGCGAAACATTAGCGTTGCTGCTTGCTTTGGTTCCCACTTTCCTTTTTTTTACGCTTACTGACGATCTTTGTTCTACTCGTTCTCTTCTTTCCCGATTTGCTCCCTCCTGGTGTAGCGTCTTTGCGCTTGAGATTCCCATGTTTCTTTTGACGTGTTGCCTGTCGTTTTCCTTTTCCTTCCATGAAACTCGCATGCTGTCCAGGGAAGCTAATATATGCGTTGGCATTCAAAACTTGATTCGATGAGGTGCAGCTCGCACGTCGTTTATGCTACCGTATCTGTGATACCGATTTTATATCTATTTCGTTACGACCGTTGAGCTGCACATCATGTCATTAATTTGTGCGTGCGCATGCCTCCGAGGAAATATATATATATATATTTCCTATTGTTATATGTATGTATAGATATTATATTTTCTCTGATGAAAATGTATTGGGTGGCATTGTACTTAATCAATCATTGTATTTACTTCTAAACAACCTCTTCGTTGAGTCAGTTTGCAATGTTAGTAGGTAGGGTTAGCGTTCCGCGAACTTGCTGCAAGTAACGGGCTGTACACTGGTAGTAGCCGACCCAACTGCTAAAGTGCTCAGGGTCGGTGTATTTTATGTGCATTTATTCGAGTAATAAGAGGTACACAGCGGCACGGATTTAATTTTGCGACTTCTCATTTTTCTTCATCTTCTGCGTTGGTGTCAACACTAAGGAGGCTCAAATTCGAGAGTAAATAACGCAGTATTCTAATAATAAAAGCATAAAATTAGGATTGGACGGACTCCTCTACGCATCCAATTTCAAGTCTGTCTATTAGTGTCGGAAGGAAAGGTAATGGGGCCAGCAAAGGTCATAATGAGGAGCAAGAATGAGTCTTGGGATCTGGCGAGATTAGATGGCAAATGTTAACAATCCAGGGGACCTCGTCCCTTGATTAGCTGCTCCAGGCGTCTCTCTTGCCGGGCTTTTCAATTTTTGCTAGGAATGTGTATTCCCCATACGTTATACTTCATAATTTCTCGTCAAATTCTTCGCTTATTGTTTGTCACCTTGTTTACTGTATTGTACAAATGATTAGATTTTGGAGTTTATGCAAAGAAAATTATAGTTTCAGAGCCAATTTGAATTTTTGCTTCCATTGGCTCACTTGGCGGAGGTATGCGCTCTCAGAGTGCTCTAGTTGAAAGATGTTTCGTCGACAATTGCCTCGAAGTTGGAAGAATAGCTGATGCAACAAAATCATCTGTGGGAAGAAATTACGAACCCAGATGCATGAGAGTGCCAATGGAAGCTTCAGGTACCTTCAATGCTAAGATCTCAACTTCGGCAATGCAAGAAGTGCATTTAGACTTGAGGCCGCCCGATACTTTGCCATAGATTCGATGTATGGAGAAGGTAATACTCGCATGAATTAGACTAAGCCTGCGATATCTTCATTTTTGAATTTCAACTGTCCCTAATTAAGATACGTTTGCCATCTTCTGCAACCCGGCCTATTTTCTACCTATTAGTTTTCAATGGAGCTTGAGAGGACGACCAGAGCCTCCAGCCTGGGCTAATTTTCGGCTATCTGTTTTGTTGAGGCGTGACAGAGAATGGGGGGGGTGGCTAAGCCGATAAACTAACAGATAAATACACATCGGTCTTTATTATATTCTAGATTGCAGCATATTTGACCATAAAGCACACAGTATTATCAATAAAAAGATGTATGAGCTGTTTTTTTATGCCTAGATTACGTTGCCTAACCGTCAGAACGACTGCAGCAAATGAGTATTGGCCTCATTCCTTGTAGATTGTAAGCAATAAGGAATAGAAAGGCCTAGCAGTCTATAGAGTACAATGGTGTCCTTGCTACCGAGATTGGTAGATCAATCCCAGTGAAGCAGTGAAAAATTTGATGTTCAGTTCTTGAGTCAGCTCTACGTGGACAGCATCATCTTTACTGATGATGTTTTGATCGAAGGAAAAAAGACTGAGGAGAATGGATAACAAAAAAAGCAAATGGCATCTGAATAAAGTGACTCATTTAGTACAGAGCAAATAATACGCACTGACAATGAACAGTGTGAGAACGACAGGGAGCAACACGCGATTTACCGAAAAGAAAAAGCAAAAAAGGTCACCGTTTATATTCAAAGTTCAAGAGAAGGACTTCTAGAAATATCTAACAATATACTCGCGTATCGGTAGGCTAAAGTGCTGAGCTTATGACCCTCAGCGTTGCAGGCAAGCGAGCTCTTGCAACAATTGTGTGTTCACTCAGTATATGATACCTGCACAGCTGCCACGGAGGCACTGACCTTTACCAGAAATGGGAGGGTCGGGAGCACGGGTCGTTGCATAAAGGCTGATTCACACAAGGAACTTTCCTTGCCGTCACAGCCCGTTGACCAATAAACGACATCGACAAACAACTGACTGATGACTGACAGAAGTAGACCAAGCGACGGCAGAATGCTGCATGTTGTGTTTTTGACGCCAACGACGGGAACATAGCATGAGCTTCGTTTCATCCAGCGCCCAAATCCGTTAATTTTGAGATAACTTCATTTGTCTAAAGTAACAAAAGTGCAGCAAAATTGTTCCAAATATCTTACAATATCACTGTAAAACACGTATCACGCCTCAGTCAAACGTATCAGCTTTTAACTTAGGTAAACATTTTACAACAGTACGCTAGTATAACTGTATTACATATTATAATGTAAGAAAATCATTGGATATCAAGACAGGTTAGATAAACGACATTTTTACAACCACAAGAACTATTTGAATATGTAACTTCTTATTGTTCTCTGTCCAGTCTAATTTCATAATCACTAAGTTCAGATGTTTTATAATGTGAACCAAACGTAAAGTTTCATTGTTTTGTAAACAAAAGCAGCAAGATATCTAAAGACATTTTGGTGGTGATGGGAGCTTTATTTGATGCTTCATAGTAGATCATCTTGTTTCTGGTGTTTTATTGGAGTGTTTGCAGAACATAAACAAACCAAACCTTTCGTGCTGCTGTAATAAATTATCACGCACTAGCTGCTGTTACGCGCCCACCGACGACAGGTTACATCTTAACTGTTTTTTTTTTTTCGTCTTCCTTAATGCAATGCGACATTAACAATATTGTAAGTAACAATGTAGTTAGTTGATGCAAAAACACTCGTAAGTGCTAACAATTTGCGTTTCCACTCTATAGTTATCCTGTAAATATGCTGTATGGAGAACGTTCTGCACAGTCAAGTGTAAAACCTAACGAGCCTGTCAATAACTTTTTCACCAAACGACTTAAGGCTTAAGCGAAGCACAAGTTGCTAGTGTGAACTCGCCTTCATTTGAAGGTACCATTGCTCTTGATGATCTGTGATCGACTGCAGCCGCACACTCTTCTGGAGCCAGTTGGCCTGTATCTTCAACATGAACCAGCGCGTGTGGGCTTCCAAGCAGGGGAGTGCGGTCACATTGACCGTGCCCTTATCCTTATCTCGGGCATATTCAAGGAACTATTTGCTGCTGTTTGAGACTGAAATTTTCTCCTATTTCATTTCATGGCGTTCAGCAGAAGATTTTCTTCTATTTCATCCTTCAGATGGAGACAGCAAGACCAATCGAGAACTCAACTAGCTGCATATTATACCGTGAATTCTTTCTAGGAGGTTGGAAAATGTACTGAAGTAACCAGCAGCAAATGGTACGTGCAATGATATTAACTACTCGGTAAAGAAAGGATGCATCAGAGATACCGGCACCGATATATGCATGGGAGCGAGATACTAAATTACATGAACTCTAAAGAGCAGTTCAATAATTATTGCAGTGCATGGAGCAATTGCCTCTTTTGAAGGGGACTATTGCATGAGCGAGCCATATGCGGGGTACTCCATCACAGGAAATAATTTACTCGTGAAATAAGAATGAAAACTTTGCAGGATCAATGGGGTTGAACTGAAATTGACACAACACTCATCCAAGGGTGAAACAAAGATTGTTCGAAAACTAAAACATATGTAAAATAGGTGGAAAGGAGCGTGAAAAAGCTAGAGGTGCTAATACTTCCATAACTGCCAACACAATCGTACTATAACTGGCTAAGGAAAATGCCACAAAAAAAAATTAAAGAGCGTGAACTTCTAGGACAATAACAATCAATTTCACACTTTTCGGTATAAGAGTTAACAATAAAACGTAAATTGCACAGGGACTAAAAAGAGACATAACGAATATCAGACTTGGTTTAGCATACTCAGGGAAATGGAGAGCAACATAATGCAGGTTTGATAAAGAGAGGAAGCGAGAGAGAGAGAGAGAGAGAGAGAGGGTGCGTGTAGCCGCCCTCGGAGCGAGAGGGTGCAGTGCAAGACAAAGGCGCTGCAACGCTCCCATTGTAAGCGTGTTGACAACATGTCAGTGACATGCTCGCTGCGCCCAACACTTCTCTTCAGGATCCGTAAACAAACACAGGGTGGTGATGGTTATTTAGGGCACTCAAGTTTCATAAGGCTAGCACCAATGCTGCTGACACCTGCTACGCGTACTTGGTCCATAGCTTTGAGGCATTTCGAAATCAGTATTAAATTTTTATGTATCTGACGAGGCATGAAAATTTAACTGCAGTGACTCTGCATTCCAAAAATTAATTCTTTGAGAAGAGTTTGTGTTTTTTATTCTTTTCCTTTTCTGAAAACGTCAGTCATCTTGGAATACCGTAGAGTGTCAGACTAGAATTACTGTAAAGCCAAGAGCTCTATCACGTATTTTACATGTAGGCTACGAAGGAGAAATAAGAATTAACTTACTGCAGAAGTGCTCCACACCTCACAGTTACCTACCTTTCTGCAAAGGTACTGCAATTAAATAGATGCATCTAGTTAGGTTCACCCATTTTATGTTGTGGGGAGTAGCGCCCCCAGGGGGTTTTGTAGGTTACCTTAGCCATTAGTTAGGCCTTCGGGACGTCTGCCTTTCGTGCCCACTTTCCTTCCTTCCACTTTCATACTCCTACTGACCTTACTGTTGTCTGTTCTTCTTCTTCTTTCCCGACTTGCTGTTCCCATGCGCGTTGATCCTGTGTGGGAACACCTTCTTGCATGGGTTCCCCGTTTGTTATCAACATACTATATGTCCCTTCTTTTTCCTCTCTTAGAAGAGCTTAGTACTTATTTAGGGAGGCTTAAATCTTCTTATAATACCTAATACCAAATACCTGAATAGATGCATAGGCCTAGATGCATCTTATAGATGAACTTATTGGTTGCAAAATGCTCGTCAAAAAACTTTTGTAATGATTAAATTCTCTAATACAAGACGGGCTCAAATAAACTTTGCCCTGTAACATTAGTTATTTATGAGTTCTGAGACCTTGGAAAATAATAGCGTGGTTCTTGGTGAAGAAGATTTACCGTACGTGTAAACACTGTTCAACAATTGCACATCCATGCCTACCATGACTTCCTTATCTCCGTTAAAGCTTTGCGGTTTAATAATTAGGGGCTTCATTTTCATCAGCATAAACTAGCACTAAAATATAGCTTAATATATGTATCAATACTATCCTTTCATCTTGCGGTTGAAAAATTTATTTTGATAAGCTATTTGTGGCACACTTTTCAGCGTACCTACGAGTACTTAACATTTTTCTTTTTTAAAAATTCACTGTAGGAGTACACGAACTATTCATTCCGCAGTGAAAAAGCGGTATATTATCTTCTCCGCGAGTGAGCTCCAGGTGCGCCACTGGCGTCTTACCTACTGTTATATCTTGAATATGGTCGCTAAATTAGGTAGCAATAATTAAATCGCATATTAAGCAGCAGTCTTGCACTGTACGCTCTCGATTTTTTTATTATTAATTTCACGCCGGTGATATACAATTAACTGCGCACGCTAAAGGCTTCTTCTGTACATCGAGAATGGAAAAAAGTTTCAGGAGTTTTAAAAGAGTAATTAGCGGCTCATGATAAAAGCACGGCTCTCGTGGTCTAAGTTTACCTCCTCACTGTTTATTGCACGCGAGTTTGAAGTGAAAAACCTTGTCAATTACCCAGGTTTGAGAGGCCAATTTATTCATTACTGGTGAAAAATGG
>LQNS02000138.1:14789410-14800440 GCA_001587735.2 Parhyale hawaiensis
ATAAAAACGGTACTGTAAAACTAGAATACGCACATTCTTTCCTATCGTTACTTATAAAGAATACCACATCTAATAAAAGGAAACATGAAAACTACGCTCATTTTTAGTATTCCCATGAATACGTCTGTCAAAAGCAGAAACGTGAAACATACCGTGGAATGCATCCACTGTTCGGTTTTTTTCAGTATATTGTTTAGTATTCCAGAAGAA
This sequence comes from Parhyale hawaiensis, assembly GCA_001587735.2. NCBI lineage: Eukaryota > Metazoa > Arthropoda > Malacostraca > Amphipoda > Hyalidae > Parhyale > Parhyale hawaiensis. The sequence continues at coordinate 14,789,621 of LQNS02000138.1, forward strand.
TAAATACATTTGTCAAGAACAGAGACATGACACATAGCATGTTTTCTCATTTATATTTTCTCCAGTATTTATCAAGAAGACCACATCTATCAGAATGGGAAACTAGAAATATATGCGCCGTCCGTAATTAAGGAAAACAAATATATAAATCCATTATCAATTAAAGTAATAGAGGTATTTCTCACAGATTTTGACTGTTCGTAGACACACAGTCACTAGAGTGACAAGACTATGACTTAATATTTAGGGTACAAGAAATAATGGGTTACAAGGAATCAAAGAAAGAACGTTACTTTAAATTTACTCTTTTTAGGTGTCCAAAATTGAGGAAAACCTAAATTGGAAAATTCTGCCATTACTTTATTAGACAAGAAAATTTATGCTTTGTTCCTTAATTATGGACGGCACTGCAGAGTAAGTTCATTCTCCAGGGTCGGAATGACGTGTCATTCCTTACCCTGACTTGCTGTACTCCTACGCCGCTTAGTTGAATGCGCGTATCTCCCGTTTTGCTTGTTAAACTACATGGCGTCGTTTTTCTCGCTTGAAACAGAGTCACACTTGCTAAGGTTACTAGCACTGACAGAGATAAAAAAAAATAGTAATCGAAATACTGCTGACGTGTATAAAGCATGGTCTGTGCAGGGTGATGAAGAGCACCCAGTTGATTGTCGGCATGTAAGCACCACTTAGATTACATTTTATAATTTTATCTCATTGATATTTCTTTAAATATGCAGCTTTGTGATGTCACAAAAATAACTGTAGCATAAGTTGATTTTAATCCTCTGTTACATAGGCTGTTCTGCTTAGTTAGAGCAGTTCTTAGTCCTATATAAATACCAGGTAGTAGAGCAGGAGAAAGATGAAGTTAAGATACCAGTCTACACTGCGGTCAAGATCATATGCCTCACATCTGGTTGCGCAGCATTTAGCGAATGCTAAGTTTGTTCACTTTAAATGCACAAAAAATAGCCGGTTATCCAAACTTTTTTTTGAGCGACTGTTAAACTTTATACCGTAGAGCTGTCTGGCGACCCCAACTGGCGATCATTCCCGTGTCAGACTATGTGTCTAGTTTGATGGTGCGCAGAGAATTGTCTAACGAATTTGAACTCTGAATCGTTCGCATATATACGTGTCTCCGTAAATTGTATGCATCCCAGTTAAAAATTGACGCCTTTCTCAAATCGGCACATAGCGGTAAACAGCCGCGTACGGTCGCCACAAGTAACGCTGCACAACAGAAGGTCGCACGCACCACGTCGATTTAGGTGCCGCAAAAGGCAGCACCGGAAAGACGCAATACGAAACCGGCGCTTCCAGGCCAAGGCGCGGCGGTAACAGGTAGGCTTGGTGCTATGTTTCACCGTAGTTGCTGAGCCTTTAGGGAATATAATGAAGTTAAATTAGTCCTATTTTTAGCTAGCATTAGGCTCCGATTTTTAGATAGAATACCCGACCACGAATGGTTCGTGGATCAAACACTGCTCTACGTTATTATACCTTTAGATTTCACCTATTTCTCTTATTATGTAGTCTTAAGTGATCATTATGCGAAAAATTATAACAAGCAAGATAGATATTTATTAATACGAAAACATTAACACATTTACCATACATACAAGTGTGACGCATAATGTCTATTAATACAGAGATAGCTTATTGTTTACAACGATCAGGGTATGATTGAAAAACATTAAAGTATGTTAGGCCCTATCAAAATTATTCCTGCCGCTATCCAAATCCTTGTAATGGGTTCTTAATATTATATTGAAAAACGCGTTCCTTCTAGGATACGGCTAGTTAAAATTCGCTTATCCTATGATCCGAAGAGCTGATCCCCTAGGAGGCACTCCCTTGGTTACCTCAGCTCTTAGCGAAATAAAGGATGCCTTGACCATAGTAACACCGCGTGCCTACATTTCGCTGCTCATGCCCACTTTATGTCTCTTCTTGATCTCACCAGGAGTCTTTTATCTGCTTTCTCTCTGTTTTGCGCTATTCCTATGCTACCCTTATGGCATAGATTAATACATGGCCTATGTTCTTACCTCTCCTTCGATGACCATTCATGTGAATAGGGAGATTTAAACTCGAAAGTAAATCTGTTCACTAAAGTTTGGAAGTCGGAACATCATTCTTATTCCGTACCCGTACTGCTCCATTGTCGTTTTTGTGTTTTATGGAAACTTGAAAGACAATTCACATAGTTTTTAGACGTGTTCTTTCTCCGATTTCCCTAACAACTCGTAAATTTACGGGAATTGTATTGAAGCGTAGTATAACGTCTACACAAGATAGGTTGCATGAGTAACGCCACCTGGACCTCGTCCGAAGAACGTCACAGTTATACAGTACAGTTTCAGGCACGACTGCATGGGCATAACGGCTATACTCTGACCATTTTATCAAGGCAGTTGGGGCGTGGTCAAATTCTTCTACGGAGTTGCGAATTCTATTGGTAATTCTGAGATTTCTCTGTATACAGGCAGTGGGCGGGGCTAAGATATGTGCCGAACAAAATATCAGAAATGCCCATAGAATTGGCAACGCCGTAGAGGAATTTGACCATGCTCAAACTGCCTTCATAAGCTGGTCAGAGTATATTTTTAAATTTTCTTTCTGAATTCTACTTGGCCTTATTCACGTGTTGAATCATGCATCGCTCGAAAGTTGCAGCAATTCTGCATCATCTCTTTGTTAGGATCAGCATTACGATCGAAGTGACAAAATCTAGTCTGTAATATCGGTATACTGAACATTGTAAGTTCTCGTAACTATACGAGGCTTTTGAGCAACGACGCCTCTGTTTCGGCTGCCGGACCAGATACGCGCAAGCCGAGTGGCACTAATACCTATCACTGGAGGCGGCTACAGTCATAGTGATACGTGCTCTTCGGGTTGTAACTGTAACACGATTACTGAGCGGTGCAGCTGACACTAGTGTAGCACAGGTAGGCTAACCCTGGTGTTGTGTTGGCAACACGTTTCTGGTGACGGGTATACAGAACACATAAACATTACGGTACAGCAAGTGCGACACAAAGAAGAGGTGTACACAGGAAGCCAGTGGGTACACAAATCAACATACAATTTGGAATAGGTGTGATAGGTGCGTAGGAAGCTGGCCCAGACACATAGAAATGGTAACATTATTAAGACGAAGGGTAACTTTTGATATGGTGATCGGAGTCTCTTCTTCGTTAATTAATTCAAAGCTTGGCAAACGCGTTCAACCAGTTGGTACAAGCAACGCGTCTAGTTTTCATCACGAGCGTTTGGTTACCAAAGGCATCCTCGATCAGCCATGCTTAATCGCAATTCAGATTCATATTATCTCTAAGTACGTTCGATTTGCTCTAGCTGATATGAGGTCATGTTTGTCATGATTAATCGAGACGGAGAAATTGACAACACCTCACAGTACTCCACAAGCAGTATTGCAATATTTCCAGTTCAATCGGAAAATTTTCAGCGAGCATCTCGTGTGTACAGGACGGAGCGTCGGATAATATTGACTGTTAGCCACAAATTTTCCGATTGGGAACTGGATGAAATAATTTACATTTCTGGAACTCGGCAACACTACTCTGACCTCCCATTATCAAGACCATCGAGCGCTTTTTTTTAGGTGTAATCTCGATCCGTGTTGAGATGCAAAGTGCAATTTGAAGACACCTGTAATCCTGTCCTCTTGATCAAGTCCTGGAACCGACAGTATTGTGCATCAGTATTAGTACGAGTCATGCGATATCAGCACTAAATTCCATTAATCGTTCAACAACATCCATAAGGGATTGGAATGTAAGTATACAATGTGAATAGAAAACACCAGGTATGAACTTTATTAACTGCACAAGAATATCCACAAGGGACTGGAATGTGCCCAAACGAAGAGTGAATGTCGGTTATGAATTTTATTAACAGTTTAACCATTTCCATGAGCGACTGGAAGTGCACATAGCACTACTGTGTTAATTATTGATGACCGTACATAAAACAACACTCAGAATAATTGCGAACGTATCCGCTTTCATAACTATAGTCATTGGTATGTATCGGATGTGAAGTCCTAGTTGTTTTTCAACTTCAGCGAGCGCTTATATCCTTAACTCATTTATTTGCAGCTCGTTTTTTAGCTGCGATTCTTAGCCAGGGCAGCCGCGGACGATGCGTGCTGAAGGTCGCACGGTCGATCCCCAAGTCAGGCGCGGTCTTTGTCACGGCCTCGGCTCGCTGAATCAGCAAATCTGTCTGTGCGCATAGTTATCGTGGGGATACATACCTACCTTAGGGTAGGGAGGTAGCGGGTCGTTGAACCTTTCGTTTCGGTGCCATAGTTCACAGTGATCCGTCGTCGGCTGCAGCTGCACTTACTCCTCTGGGGCCAGTGGGCCTATGTCTGCTGCACAAACCAGTGCGTGTGGATTTCCCGGGGGAGGGTACAATCGAGTTGATTTTACCTTTACTTTATCGTCTTTGTGCGGAAAAGTCTTCCAGCGACTGCTAACATTCACACCAAAATATCGCGCGAGGAAGTGACAACTGTCTCGCGCCGTTTGTTCCACGTGCGGAGAACAATTGAGTGGGGTATAAACCTTGCGTAGCCCTTATCCCCCTCCCCTCCCCCGTGCTGCGTAGTTACAAGGCTCGTGTTGCATTCCTAAGGAAGAAAGGGCCACTGAAGCAAGGTCGTACAGGCTGCGTATGATAGGGCTAAGGGATGCTTGCTAATGTGTCAACCGTTAGAGTTGCTGCTAGGTCTAAAAATATACAAAAATTAAGCAGTGATGCTATGGGACATTGCTGAAGATCCCAAACTGAGACCTGAGGCGGAAGATATTTGCTGGCTCAATTGGGGCGATTGCTGGTTTATTTGAGATGATTGCTGGCTCATTTGCGAAGCATGCTGGCTCACTTGGGGGTTTGTAGATGGCAGCTGGGGTGAATGTTGGTGCAAATTATTGCTGCTGCTATTATTATTACTATTACCGTTATTGTTATTATTCCCGTTATTAGCGTTGCCGGCGTTGGCATTGCTGCTTGTATTGTGATGCGTCTGGGATGAAGACTGATTGTCGCCGTTGTTATTGTTGCTGTTGTTATTGTTATTATTATTAGAATTATTATTGGGGATCATTGATGGAGGTAATGATTGAGAGGCCTGCTGATGGTGATGCTGGTGAGCGGTGGCAGCGTGATAAGGGTGCAATTGTTGCTGTGGTTGTGGCATATTGTGGTGATGGTGGTGATGGTGATGAGGGTGCAGTGGTGGCGGTTGAGACGCTGCTTGTTGGCTCATCGGTGCGTGGTCCTGATGCAGCCGCTTGTTAGGCACCGTGTCCAGAATAGGGCTCTGTTGAACGCAAAAAAATAACAGGCTCTGAGATGATTTGTAAAGTTATTATTAAATAATTCATTGCAGAACTTCGCATTCGGGTTCTCTTGAAAGAAAAATTAGACAAGTTTAATTCAGTACGAATAAATTCATCCCAAACCTAATGAAAAAGCTCTGTTGAAACGAAAAACATAAGGTAGCAAGTTGTGATATAAATTCCTTAATGTTAAGTTCATTCCACGTACTTCACAATGAGGCTCTGCCAGGATGAACAGAAGGAAAAATAAATAATAAATTATATATAATAAAGATAAACCTCACCAAAGAACCACTACTAATTTCCGTGCTAAAGTCGTTACGGCCACTTTACTAGAAGATTCCGCCCTTGAAGAAATATTGAGGTTTTATAATCCCATAATTATATCAAAAGAAAAACGCCACTTTCTAAGAAAACCTATCCAAACACCATTCCTTAAGGGACTTACAATGCTCTTCGGCGTGTATAACGTTTGAAGTTAATACATGTCCCAAGAATTGAGATTTACTTATTTCAGTTCACACGATTCATTGTCTTTAGCGGCGCATTTATTATTCAAAACCGAATGTTTCGTTGCGGCCTGCCAACACAACTGCGTTCACGGGTAGTGCTCATTATAGATCCTTGTTGTTTTATTATTTAGGTACGAAATGTTTACTCCCAGGCACTATTCTATATAACGTTGTCTTGAATCCACCCCTCAGGGAGCAGAGGATGGGCCACATCGTAAGGTTTTTGTAGGCTCGCCCACCCTATGTTATGGGAAGCAACGCCTCCAGGGGTCTTGTGCAGCTAGGTTACCTTAGTCCTATGCCTTCGGGACGTCTGTCTTTCGTGACCACTTCGCTTCCATCCGATTTCATACTCTTTCTGATATTACTTTCTTCTGTTCTTCCCCGTCTTTCCCGACTTGCTGTTCCCATGCGCTTTAATCCTGTGTGGGAACACCTTCGTGCATGGGTTCCCTGTTTCTGTAGACATGATTTTTGTCCCTGATTTTTTTCCTATGTTAAATCACCTTAGTTGTGGAAACGGAGACGACGTAGACTATTCAATAATCTAATCTAACTCTTGACTCAAAAGTATATAGTTGTGTCTAACACATAAAAATAAAAATTTGTAATCTAAATACTAAAACTGTATAGAATAAGTAGGGTCTAAATCGAGGACTTCCTGCACAATAGAAAACTTCTTAAAATGTTAGCCGTCAAGCCAGGCTGCTCTGCAAGTGTTCACTAGTACACTTTCGAAAGTCTCTTCATATTCGGAGGGAACTAGAAAGCCATGCTCTTCTCTCCTGTCTATATAAGCAGGTAGAGCAATATGCAGTCCATCGCTAGGAAGTATGTGCTTGAGGAGCCACTCACCGGGAGGAGTCCAAAATTTATGTTACAACCGTACTACCCAGGAACTTAAACTAGATTATCTTCTAAACCGGTTTCCTGCTCTCCTTTTTCTATACCAACTGAAAGTTCTGATTCTCTTCTTTACTGAAATGCTGTCCCCATACGCAGGGCTACTGCTGGCATGAGCTCTCTGTTTTGTCTTGTCTGCAGGCCCGTACTCTTCATCTCCTAAAACATTATGAAGTCACTCTAGGAATGCCAAAGATAATGTCTTTAAGTAGAGGTGTGTCAATAACTCGATGCCTTAAAGGCGGGTATTGTATTGTTCCTCCGTATTTGCCTTTTTGATTTATTTCTTTTGTATACAACACGTCTCTTGTTCTTTCTTCTCTTTGGCTTACCATTACTTTGTACAGGGAGGCTTAAAATTTGAGTAAAACAAACTAACTCTTGCACGGAAGCCACATGGACTTACTCTAGACATTCTGTGCTCACTACCCATGCCAATTTTTCGTTACTTGAAAACTCTAGTGCCTAGTACGATCTTTATGTTTCAAGCAATACTCTACGACCAACCAAGGTTTGATTAGCCGTTGCGGAGTTCACATACCTCAAGTCCGCCGATCTGTCGCTTCAGGTGAGCCAGACTGGAAGGCGAGCAAGCCATGGAAGCAAACACCAGTCGCTCCTCATAGTCGTACTCGCACAGGATCTTGTTGTCACACAAGTAAAATTTGTCGCCAACGCAGAATCTGTAACAACAAATTTGACACTCTTTACTCATGGACCATTGTACATACAACTAAGAACACGTCCTCCAGGAGTCACAAACTCTTGAGCTCCGCAGATCAGCGGCTATAAATTGTACTTCCGTGTATGCATGATCGACTCGTGGCTGAGATCTTCCTTTTTTCTTTCTCTTTTTCCTCTGCCATCTATACCATGCTAACATAATGGCAATAGCTCATAGAGGGCCGTGGCGTAAGCTCGGTATCTCTCTGGGAATGAGGCTGTTGGTCCGTCTACTGCCGCCTATAGCTATATATCTAATCTAAGTTGAGTTTGGCATAATTTGTGATCCTGATATTCATTTCCAAATTAAGCTGCATATCATGCAAACGGTAACGTGGCTTAGTAATGATTTTAATCTTGCTTTCGAAGAATTTCTGGTAATCCACTTCTTTAGGTCTCTGATGTAAGTAGGGGAAAGTTCAAGCATGCATTTCAGACTTCAATCCAGCAATCAGTAGTATTATCATTGTTTTCTTCTCTTTTTTGCCAACATGATGCTTGCGTATTGGATTCCTTGGCGACTACTGCACTCGAAACTCGTAAAAAACATCAAGCAAGTCGAGTATCCATTGGAGGCGTTATTACATTTGGCATATTAGCTCTCCCATTGGCGTATGAATACAGCAAAGTAAAGGTAAAGTCAACTTAGACCACATTCTCATCTGGGAAACCCACATGCACTGGTTTGTGCTGCGGATATAGGCCCACTGGCCCCACATGAGTAAGCGTAGTTTCAGTCGACCTCGGGTCACCAAGAACTATGGCGCCAATTTGACGGAAGGAGCAATGACCCAAGACCCCCCCCCCCCTCATCTCTGAGGAAGGCAGTTCCGCCACACGGCGCCGTGCATGCACACACAACTGCCGAGTCAGCACACCAAGATCTGCAAGGAGTTCGCTGCCTGGCTGGGCATCGAACCGGTGAGCGATACAAGGTGTTAGAGCTGAGAACGGAAGCATGCTAACGTCATGAGCAGTGACTGCGTCATGAACCAATAGCAGCGCCTCGATTGCTCATGTGATCCTGCAGCATATCGCGGTCTTCCAAGCATGGCCATTGCTTGTTATTAAGTACAAAGATGATATCATATGTATAGCGGATATGAAGCCCTCGTGTTAGTTCGCCTAGCGGCTTCTTAATTGCAACTCTCCGCAGCGAAGTGAAAGCGAAGCTTTGAAGGTGAAACTTATAGGGCACTGAATAAGTGCGTCTGCGCCCCGCGTACAAAGCTGTTCGGAGAACTCAATTACGTTAGGACTATTGTTACTGGATGTGCTATGCCACGGACAGACAGTGTCCGCGAGCATTCTAACTCATTATCAGAAATTAAACTGTCATTCCTCAGCTCTACCGTGATAATTTGAGTGGTGAGACACACAAATAAAGCACCTAAGCGAAAAAGTTTCTTCTCAGAACTGAAATTAGCTCCTTTCGTTCTAGCCTTGGTCGGACAAACAAAATTACTCCTCTGAGAAGTCACAGAGTGAGCCATAAGGTTAAGTCAGTTGTATTTGTCCCTTCCTGCATTATCGTCGGGGAACTGTGCTCAAATGCGAGTCCTATATTAGCGTAACAATGTTATAGGCGTTAGAGATATATTTCTTTTTTGTTCACTTTGCAGTTTTTCGTTTCTTAAATTTTCTGGCGATTTATGCTACATTCTCCATAACCTTTCTCAATCTTGCTGTTCGCTGGCCCACAGTGTTCCTTGCTTTGCTTTCGTGCTCTTCATCTCTGGAAACTCAGCGCTTTGTGTACAAAGCCTAAACCAAACCTATTACCTTGCCTTACCTACCAATAATACACGCTAATTACTGCCCCTATGATGTACGTAGCCCGGATACCTGCGCTAAAGTTCATTAAGGACACGCTGGCTGCTGAGAGGTGCAGCCGCGCCAAAGGAAGCCAGCTCTCTGCCGGCAAGTTTGAGCAATTAAACTAAACAGCGGCTGATTAAACTGAGAGGGGTCGTTTGAAGCAGTTCAAGAGCTGTTGTGGTGGTGAGGGGTGAGGAGGTAGGTAGGGGAGGGTAGTTCACTGTGGTTAAGATTCATCAGTAGGCAAGACTAAGCTCCAACCGACTCCTACACTTCTCTCTGCGCTGGTGTCCGTCTCTGCCAGAAATGACGGCAGTGATATTGCAGAGACTATTCTTCGCAATTAAAACTCGAGCGCAGATGTGATTCTGTTTTTGAGATGCCGTGCATGTGCCTACTCATCATGTTTTTTTATAATATCAAAAGAGATGAGCGCCGCTAAATGCAATTCATTCGGTAAAGATTGAAAGTAGTCTGTTCGTGCCTGTGAAAATTACTTTAAAAACAAATATCAGCCTTCAAATTTGTAAACATTTATCACAGTTATATGTCTCTGGCCTCATCGTTGTATTCAAGACGCGATTAGACGGACTATAAACAAGTAGGGTCTTAGAAGATTCTTCGCACTTGGTAGAAAATAGCCAAATATGCAAATGAACAAACAAACAAATGCACATCTGTCTTTATTACAGAGTTTTGTCAGGCAGTTACGCCGGTCCAAAGTAATGGGCATACTGATAATTCATTTGCCGTGGAGCTGAATTGTCACGTGTACACCTTTATTATTTTCTTGCAGAAGTCAAACCCGTAGCATTCTGTTAATAATATGTTGCTTACTACCGGCAATTCTTTATCCCTTTCGCTCTTGAGTGTATTCTCTGAGTTACCGTAATGATCAATTTCCCTTGCTCTTAAAAATGTGAATTTAATCTTGCATTTCTAGTAAAAATCACATAGTTTAGGACCTTGAATATAAGATAAACCACGAACGAACGGGTTAACCAACCAAGCGTGGTGGTGGATTAATTTATGAGGCCAGACCTTTGAACACAGGAGTAGTGGCTGTATGGAGCACGTTCGCCTGAACATTAAAATTAAGCCTTTGAGGCTTAACTTGTCTGAAACTTCTAACACCTGCAAGACGATTTAACTTGGTGAATCCAATGTTCTGTTCCTATCTGCATTTTGGGATAAGTTAAGTCGAGTGGACTTTGCTTAGAACGACTTGGATGACCCATTCAAACGTGTCCTTAATCCACTGTCGTCTTACTGACTTAGTGCCAGTACTGACTGACTTATGCGTGGCCTGCGCGTTATCAGGCCGCCCCCATTGTTCAGCCACCGGACGCCTCTTTGTTTGTATGAGCCGGCTGTGGGTTTGGGGCTCCGGGTAGCCCCTGAGTTGGAGGAAATGCCACTCTAAGGGCGGATGAGACCTCTTTTGGTCCAACGGCATCCCTGAGAGGAGATGAACAGGCTGGTGCCA
>LQNS02000138.1:14816219-14832302 GCA_001587735.2 Parhyale hawaiensis
CTTTTTTTCTATTCTTTTGTTTTCTCCACCGCTGGGCTGGTTGCGTGGGGGTTTGTTAACCTCATGGAGTTTCTCCGTTCCTGCGTCGCCAGTCTGGTGTGATTTAATAATAATAATAAAGCCAAGTTGCTTATCTTAAATCGAGCAACTGTTGCTTTGACTTTCTGTCCCAGTGGAATACGCCCTGAGGATGTATGCGGTTGGGACATAAAGTCAAGTCAACAGCCGCTCGATTTAAGCTAAGCAACTTGACTTTATGTCCCAATCGAATTTGTCTTACAAGATTCCTTGCTACTATTCTCGCTTGCTAAAGGATTTCTCTACTTAAGTACTACCAAGAAAAGCACTATAGAAGCGCTCCTCAAATATGTTGTAGATGTTGGCACATTAGAGTAAAACAATATGAACTATCAATTCTCGTTACTGAGATAGCAGCTAACATTTTAAGCCTTTTTTCTCTTCTACCATTACGCTGACGTTATTATCTAATATTTTGTCTTTATATAAGTATTGCAAGCACTCGAAAACAATAGGTAGTCAACTCATGAGTAGGTAGCTCTTCTCATATCCTGATCGAAACCTGTAACTTCACAGCATAATGCCACGAGCATTTTTTTTAAGAACTTAATATGATGTTGTTGGCCTAACCGTTAATATTCATATACTCTGGTGTGGACCGTACCTGAGTCTGATACAAAACATGATACTGAGCCTTTACCTGCAATCGCTGTCAGGTATTTTCATATTCAGCAAAAATAAGGTAGCTTGGTAGTTTTCGAAATCAGTCACTATGGACCGCTGTTTTTTCTGCCGTGTCTAAAATTAATAGTGAAACACTGACTGTGCGTCAAATGTTTGCTTCCATGCCATCCACTCGGCTAGCCACTCTTGTTACCAGATCTAACGCAACACTACTGTTATTTGCAACAGCTTATATTCATTGCAAAGTAACTTTAGACAATACGGAAAGAAGTATGGTTATGCTACGCCGAAGCGAGGATAGCCGCTCTCAATTCAAATTGATATCTTAGAGCTTTAATAAAACGAGAATGTGCAATGTATGGATATAGGAGAATCGAGATAACAGGTACGGAAACCTATGGTGCGTCTATATGCATCCCATGCACACTTGGTGCCACGAGTTTTGATGGCAGAATATACCAGTAAAAGACATGCGTACCTAATACTTGTGGGTTAAGGAAGCAGCCAAATACTCTAGAAAAAAATATTCTTTAGGAAATGCAGGTATTGTCTGCAGCGTCATGTATGCTTAACACTTGGTGCTGTAGATTAGATTAAATTAGACAGCTACAGGCCCATTCCTAGAGAGCAGCCGGGACTAACGCCTCTACCCTCTATGAGCTATTACTGTTGCATCAGATCAATTAGAAGTCTGTAGATGAAAAGCATGAGAAAAAACTCAGCTAGGGCTAGGAGGTGATCGTGCACGCACTGTTAGGGGTAGCAGATTATCGGGGACTCCAAACGTTAGGTGTGTTGGGGCATGAAGCGTATTATGGCCGTCAGGAGTTCGTAGCTGTGCAGGGTGTTGAGTGAAACTAATACAATAATCGTGCTGGAACATTTTGTTGCACTCTGGTAATCCTGTGAATAATATTTTCTAATGCGGTCTTTTGGAGCGTTTCAAGCAGTTATGTCCCCTTCTGAGGCTTGTAGGCGGTATTTAAAGAACAAACATACGCTCCCGTGCGACCGACATCTTGTACACCTTGTAATTTATGCATATAGTGTTTTGAGTGCCAGTCATGTCCTACATGTGCATGACTGATTTAGCTTCCAGCTCGATTCCCGATCAGCACAATGTCTAGTGAACATATTATAGTAAAGTGGAGTAAAAAATAAATTCCCCGCGTTAGGGGTAATTCATTTTTTACCCCACTTTACTATATGTAGTTACGAGTTACTTATAGTCCGAGGTTTAAGCTTCTATTTCTGTACGAAGACAATGTCACAGAGTAAACAACAGGACATATAGTATGTCGATAGAAACGGTGAATCCATGGATAGAGGTGTACCCACATAAGATTAATGCGCATGAGAGCAGCAAGTCGGGAAAGAAAAGGATGAACAGTATAAAAAGCAACATTAGTAGGAGTGTGAAATCAGAAGGAAAGAAAGGGGGAGCCAAGACAGATGTCTCGAAGGCCAAACTATAATGGCTACGGTAACCTAGATAAACCCCTTGGGTTCGCTGCTCCCCGTAGCGTAGAATGGCCGAACCTAACTAACCTAACCCAATGGCCTTTGGCTCATCATACCCCCTGAGGGGTTATTATCCCCGAGGGTACAAAATTATTTTAGGACTGCAATTAATCGTACGCACTGCAAATGTTGAACTAGTTGAAACAATGTGTTAACTTTACTACAGCTAATTTAACTTCTGTAGTAGCTACTTAATTTAAAATTTCGTTGTTGTTCATACGCAATGATACGTGTTGGCTGGTCTTCCTGTTCTCTGCCAGTTTACTGTTTCCACATCGGTGTTCTTCGTTTTACTTAGTGGTTCGCGAGTCCTCTTCTTCTTTCGTTGCTTTGCACGGACTTCTGTGAGTGGAGAATCAAAAACGTGGATTATAATAATAAAAATAATAATGTGGTTTAAAATATCGTTTTCGGCACTGCCTTGAACTGCACTCAGCCTGAGGAGACCATAGAGTGAAGAGAATAATTTTTGTATGCAGTTTCACGCGCATCGCATCAGTGCCAGCACCAGCAGTTACCAGTCACGCATGCTTACCATTTAGCTACTCGTACAATTGATTTTAACAAGGCAAATTCTGTCACACCTATAGCGGATTTTTTTTTTGTGAGTGTGTTTGTGTGCTAAATCTTCTCAAGAGGCATGGGACGGGCCATGTATGCCCATAGGGTTAGGTTAGTTAGGCTCACCCATCTTATGTTATGGGGAGCAGTGATCCCTGGGGGATTTCGTTGGTCACTCTAACTGATAGCTAGATCTTTAGGACGCCTGTCTTTCGTGCCCATTTTACTTCCTTCCGTTTTCATACTCATAGTGATGATGCTTTGTTTTGTTCCGTTCATCCTCTTCTTTCCTGACTTAATTGCTGTTCCCATGCGCGTTGATCCACCTTCCGGTATGGATTCCTCGTTTCTATCGACATACTACATGTCCTTTTTTTTTACTCTCTTCAATCACCATAGTTGTGCCTAAGGAGGCTTAAATAACATATAATAATCGTGCGTTAAATCATTTAACCTGAATTAATCTTATTTACAAAGCGGACAGGTCTAGTAAAATGTATTTTATATTGTAAATTACGTACTTTATTAGCGTGTACAACACCATACATAAAGTATAAAACATATACGTTAACTGAGTTCGCCGCGAATTAACATCGGTATTTGTAATACATCTTGGGTTTTCGAAGCTCTCACGCTCAATAACTAATTCGTTATGTCCCTTGTGCCTACTAGCTCACCGACCATTCATGCAAAGAATGGAACGTAGAGATCTTTCGCACCCACGTAAACTATGCGTCACGAAAAATTATTCTCTTCTTGTTTACCCAAAATGTTGGAAACAACAAAAGAAATTATCATTAGTTTTCAATTAACGCTAGTAAGGTACGTTTTGGTGACATAAATGAAGACACCGAGTGAAAAATTGAAGTTTGAACTCCATATTTGGATAGATGTTTAATTGAAATGATTTATTTACAGTATTATTACAGCATCACCAATAGAACCGCATCGTGACTTCATCAAGCGCGCCAAAATATTTTTCTTTTAAGTTGACATAACTTTAAAGATTATGAATCACATTTGTCTGATCCTGCACCTAGTCTGAAAGATCAGTTTTGAATTTATGACCATTACATTTATGGTAGCCGGTTATTTATTAAAGAATATAGATGTACATCAATGCCGTGAATAAAGCCGAGCAATTTCTAGTCCCTGAAGCTAAACGCTGCAACGAACAAGTCTTTTTCTTTTTCAGTCAACTGCCGTAGAAGATAGTGAGTGCTTCACGCTACATTAAGTATGCACAATTATATCAAGGATGATGAGACTATAAGGTTAGCGCAAGGGGCGGGGCTAAGCTGCGGTGCACCATCGGTAACGAGGCTTGTGACGTCACAAAATTCAAGTACGTTAATTAGTAGCTATTTTACGTTGTCTCTCCGTCATTTCATTTGGGCCTCCAGAGTGTCTTACATGCCCTACAATCTTTATATTTGCACATAAATATGTGTCAAGGCATCTAAAACGTTTTAGCTTTCTGAAGGATAAAATTTTGAAAGAACGTTGGCTAAAAGGCTGATATAAGAGCAGATGAATTCAAGCGGCAAATGCCGAATGTGTCAAAAGTACTTTCTGAGTCAACTTTACCGTCTTTAAACTGCAATAATTCAAGTGAGTTTCATCGAGAGTAATATGGCATTTTGAAGATGGAATCATATGAGTGAATACCTCAATGTTTTCGATTTATTTTCGTCTTCTATACCAATGACCTGCTATCCTCTATGTTTTCAAACCGCTGCAACAAAAATTGCCTCAGATGCGAATGGTTAAACGCCGAGACAGGAGAACTTTTAAAAAAGATTTATAAGAAAATATATAAAGACCAGAGAAACGAATTAGTTTCCTTCCACCAAAGTAATATTAAACTAAAAGTCTATACGTAATATGCAGAAGCCATACAATTGCTCGGTAAAACTAGAAAGAACATCAGCTACCCGGTATACGCTGCTCATGTTCCAGCAGTACCTATAGCAGTAGTGTCGCTTCCGACTCGCGTTAACTAACTTGCAAAAAAATTACCTACCGTATTCCCCACACCCAAGCTGTCTTGCGGAACGATGTCGTGGACACTGGCGAATATAAAATCCATTATTTTGCTAATGATGCTGTATTTTGTACGATTAGAAGAGGCGGATATGTTAACGACGCGTACGCGACAGAACAGCTTAGGTTCACATTTTATAGACACTGCCCTTCAGAAAGCTAAAATGTTTGTAGATGCTTTGATGCATATTTTTGTACAACTACCTATGAAGATTGTAGAACCTGTAAGACACTTTGGAAGCCCAAATGAAATGATGGAAAAACAATGTAAAATAGCTACTAAATACTATTCATGAATTTTGTGACGTCACAAGTCCATTTCCAATGGTGCACCGCATCCCAGCCCCGCGTGCTAACCTTGTAAAGTCTTACCATCCTTGGTATCACTTAACAACATAAAATAATTTTTTTATGATTGAGTTATTCAAGTACAGTAACTAGAGAGCACTGTGTTGGCAATATTCTTCTAGAGAATTTCTCTTTTTCCAGTGTTTTATGGGATTATTTAGTGATATTAGCTAGAGCTTTCTCTGTACTGAGGGGACACACCGGTGACTTTCGATCGACCTTTTTTTTGCTTTTTCTAACGTCTAGACATAGCATTTATTTTGTGACTTGAATATGACAATTTGGAATCTTACAACTCGATCTTCCCTGCTCCTATAACAGTAGGCTCGTGCACCCTGCAGTCAAGAACGAGTACAAAGAATTTGTATGGACATTCCTGCATTATCACTGCATGTACAGCTCTGCCCTGTTTATGAGTTGGTACTAGAGTACCCAGCCGTTTGAAAAGATGGCAATAATTTTACATTGAAATTTCTTATTGTTCTTGGTTGCAAAAACTATATCTCATACCTGTAGACATGATCTTCCTTGAAAGTAACTAATTTTGTGCCGCTAGATATTGTCTTAGCGCTACTTGACTTTCAGGCATTTCAAAACATATTTGGGCTTTTACTTCCAGGACAGAAATTGCTTCTGCAAACTCATGGTGGTACAATATTAGTTACTTTCAAGGAAGATCATGCCTACAGGTATGAGACATAGTTTTTGCAAACAAGAACAATAAGAAATTTCAATGCGAAATTATTGCCATCTTTTCAAACGGCTGGGTACTCTAGTACCAACTCATAAACAAGATGAGTTTTACACTCTCAAATAGTAGAAAGGTAAATTCGATAAATATTGAAAGCTTGAGGCATTCGTATATTTTTCTTAAATAAATAAATGAAAATTTTCAGCAGAGGTAGGAAATTTTCCAGGGTTACAAGGTTCATAAAATTCGCCATGCCTGAAAATCATTACTATATAGACGCTCTACTGACACTGCTAACTGATCGTACGTACTTGTTCAGCCTTCCCGTTGACTGCGGTTTTCCCGATAGATGTCCGTGAAATTTTGTGTAATTACAAAACTGTAACAGTTCAGAGTGGCTGGAGTCTAAGCCTTTGAAAATGCTCCTCTTTTTCCGACTGCTGCCAATAATCTAAGAGAACGCCTCTTTCATAAACTCATAGTTAGTAGCTGCCTGCACAATGTTCCGAAAATTTTCACCTTTTTCCTAGCACATACCTAGCAGTTTGTGTTTATGCTATAGTATTGGCAGTCAGTAACCCTTCACAGCCCAACATATTTTTCTAATCATGAAAACGTTATGGAGGGAAATGAAAATAAAACAAAATTACTATCAAAGAAGTTTATTGGGAAATCAACAAAAAACGAAACAAAATAAGAAATTATAACATTTGTGTAACATGTAACACCCACTGCTCTTCTGCTATGCTAAAATAAAATTTTATTAATTCAATTAAATTTATGGTAAAGTTTGAAAGTGATCATTTTTCTGTGATTAGCTTCAGCTTTGCGACCTATACATTAACACTTTCAAACTATTGAATTTTAGAAACAGTTTTTTTTAATCGTTGAACGCAGATGAGTTCCACCTTCAGACAAGCATGCAGCTAACGTTAGTGAACTGCATTTTTAAATTTTATATATTTGCCGGGACTTAGTCCCATTCTGGGTAATTTTTTTTAAGCAGGTCAAATCGTGCTTCTTTTAGTGGGCATGCCAGGGTCACTAGTGGAATTAAAGGTAGGGTCTTGTCCTTATTCAGCTATTTAGGCTCTTTGTGCCTGGCCTGAAAATATAATACGTATAGTCGTATACATTAAATTGTTACAATAGGTGCATATAAATACGTTATTGAGAAACACTGATGCTACTATATATTTCGTGTTCTTTTATATATCATATGAAGTGCGGTGCAAAGTTAGCAGACGCAACGTTTTGCTTGGTCTTCGCTTTATAGTTCGTATGGAGCAACTATTAGCTGGATCATGATTTATACATAATTCGTCGACTGCAAAAACATAGTTGATTTTCGAACTAATTTATTATTATATCTATCAGTAATCAAAATGACGAATCTCCTCATCCAATCCATAACCTTAATACATCACATTTGAGGAGAGTATAACTCTTCGCATGCTCTTTTAGTCTGTTCTCATCTGCTACTGATACCATGACCGTAAAGAAACTGCAAAAAAAAAGAGATACAATCCTTGCAGCCGGTGCTGCAATAACTGGTAATCCATTGCTACACAGCGCGTTACTGCAGTGGAATGGATTGTGTTGTTGCAAATATCATTCTTTTATAATCTCTATTACCAACAATACGCTGCGAGGTAGAGGATAAGAAAGGGACGTTGAGTATCGCAGCCATTCGATTAGTAACAGTATTGCTTCGCATTCTCCAGCGGCGATGAAAGTCTACGGATAATGAAGCGAATATTCAAGTTCCTTCGTAAGCAACAGTCAAAGCTTCCTAAGGTGCAAGCCTGGGTACGTCTGTGCCTCGAAAGAGTCCCGATCACGCATAGTTGCAGAACAAATTATTAGATGCAGTCTGATTTTTGCTTTGTACCTACTCTCCATATTTCGGGCGTACCTGGATAGAATCCTCAAACTGCTGTTACTTGTAACCTAACGTAGTTGAAACAACGTTTTCTCTTCAGATACGCCCGAAATATGCAGATTAGGTCCAAAACAATAATCAGGCTGCATCCGCTAATTTTTCCATGGACTGTAAGTCATCGGATCACTTTTGGAACACTAATCTAGGCCTGTACTTCTGGAGGCCTTGACGCGACAGTAATGCACTATAAGCAATGCATATTTCCCCATTTCTTTTCCACACACATTGCTCATTCCAAAGCATATATTCACGTTCTTCTAATTTTTACCACACAAGTCTCACACGTGAGTTGACACGCGTCTTTCACCTCCATTGATTTTGCTAGTGCAGAACCCCTCAGGGGGAGTAGGATGGGCCATAGGCAGTTAGGTTAGGTAGCTTCGTGCTTCCTATGATATGGGGAGCGGCGTCCCCAGGGGGCTTCTGCATGTTGCCTTAGCCAATAGCTAGGCCATCGACATCTGTACTTCGTGCCCACGTTGCTTCTTTCCATTTTCACACTTCTACTACTGATAATTTGTCCTGTTCTTGCTCTTCTTTTCCGACTTGCTGTTCCCATGCGCGTTGAGAATGTGTGAGAACACCATCGTGCATGAGTTCCACGTGTCTATTGACATACTATATGTCCCTTCTCCATTCCTCTGCCACATCGTTTTCATGCGGAACTAACTGCTCTAACTATAACTAACTGCTGATGCAGCGCGCCAAGAATCTTATTGCTTTGAAAATATATTGCATGGGTGAGATCCGTAGCTCAACAACACATTGGCTCCCGCGCCTGCTGACTGTCTTTCTCATGCTTTTTTATTTTCTTCTTTTCTGTTCTCATGCGGTGTGATCTATTCTTATAGTGGTTAGTGGACGTGGACGTATTGCCTGTCCCTTCATTTTCTTCCCGTAATACATTACTTTAATCTACATTATTATATTCGTATTTGCATGCAACTTGCCTCGATTTTTATTTAAATAAGGCATAATATGTGGATAGTTTTACCCACCTTCATCTGTAGGAGCGCGTTGGATCTTGACACTTGAAATCGAAGTGAATGAAAAGGAATTATTAGATTTAGTTATGTTTATAGCACTTATACTTTTATATCATAGTAAATTGTTCTTTACAAACTTAGAAAGATTTCACACTGGACGCACTATTGTTGGATTATATAATTATCAACACTCATACGATAAAAATTAAGACAGACTTTCATTCTTGCATTTAATTTTTATCTAAGTTTGCTATTGTTGTTTGGACTAGAGCACCTGTTCAAAATTATACATAATATACTCAAGTATTGACGTACAACGTGGATTAATGCACTAGATCTCTGTTGTTGTATCTGCATCAGTGCATATTTATATACATATCACATACAACACTAAATAATATAAATAATACTAGTGAAGCACTCTGAGAGCCCATACCTCCGCCACCAAGATAATGTTAACAAAAAATTTGAAATGGTTCTGAAATTAGGACTTCCTTTTTATTATCACTAAAATTTGTGCCTCTTGATATTAATAAAAAAAAAACAATCCTGTCATTTTCTTGAAGAACCATCCGTAACTTTTTGAGCGAAACGGAAACAGTTCTAACAAATTCTAAGAAAATATGAAAATCATCTCCAGAAGTTGTTCATTGGTGCCTCTTAACATTTTTAGCAATTCATGCAACTTTTATGGAGATCCGTTAATGAGTTTTTGATCTATGTTACCAGGAAAGACAGACAGAAAAACAAGCGAATTGTTGAAAGGAGCTTTGCCAAAACTTAATCATCTCTTCTTCCTTGCATACCTAACACGCGATGTAAATTTTAAAAAGATCCGTCCATAACTTAATTTGGTAACAGACAGACAAATCAATATCCCGACAAAAACATAACCTCCATGGCGGGGGTAAAAATGCGTGTTTCAAAAAATGATAGCGACTATAATCCTATTTAAGCTTGTTTTTGTGCAAGACAATCTGTCTTTTCCGAAAGCTGCATGCTACATAAACAGTTCACTTTGCTTTATTCATAATTCTACAAACTTGACGTCATTAACTGATATTTGTATTTGTATGGTGACATAACATTTAAATGCACAACATTATCCATTGCCAGTAAAATAGATAAACAGATACTGCACACAACGCTGATCCAGTATTATTCTTCTCTTGACGGTCACTAATTCTTTCTGCTTAATTAATTCTCATGTAGAATAGTATTTTTCTAATATTTAGAAACATATAGTTACTGCATTGCAAACAGCCCTGTTTCAACATTACTTGTTCTACTTATTTCTTCTATAGTGATGCCTTTTTTGAGGCGTTAATTCTGATATACAAGGACATTCATTCTAATTTTCGGAAATTTGCTGGTACACATGTTACAATATTATACATACTTATACATACTTCTGTAGCCTTTTTACTGGGTGTTTTCCTTCATGTTCTAGCATGATATAGCATTTAAAAATTATGCATACCTCATTTCATGCTAGCTTTGCATAACACTCATCATTAATCATTAGTATGATGTGTTCAGGATGATTGAATCATCCATAACATGCAACATATATTTTTTACATATTAATAACTCATTTTATGCACCGAATTTCTAAACCCCAACTTCAATATGACCACTGTTTACGGAATGAATCATTATTCTTGATACTGTCATCACATCAAACTCGTGGATTAGCTTTTCGGTCGTTCAATTTCTATAAAGTAAGTTCGTTTGTCCCTCTAATGTCTGAGGCAATGTTAAATTTTGTCTAGTACGAAGCTCATTTCACTTTTCACATTACTAAACTTTTCATAATGCGACTTCAGTAGCTTTTACTACGTAATGTTTTCTGGACGATTATACCTTCAGCATCATGCGTCGTCACTGAAAATTTTGTATTAACTTTCATGTACTCTTCGCTCAGACATTATACACCACGTGTGGGCACACCACTAGCGAGTGTCACACACCCTCTCAGGACAACGGCGCAGCACCAACTGCTTCCCCTCACTTAGCACTAGAGCGTCAGCAGAATCTGAGGACACAGGCGATGACGAGGTCACTTCAAGGGGCCGCCCTGAGCGTACGCCCCCTACTCGTTCGGCGAATCAGCGTGTTAGCTGCGGAATTAATTAGTTTCTCGCGCTCCCATTGGTAGATGGCCTTGTTATGGAAATATTGCGTCACTTTATGTCTGAAAGATATTTCTGAAAGTGATGCAATATATGAGAAAGGCAGACAACATAAAGGAGTTGGATAAGTGTAATTTCGTGTAAAAATTGTCGCTGTGAGGGTAAAGAGTTGCCGGGCTCCGCCCCCAAATATTTCGCCATCACCGACGCTATCCGACAGCCTGCCCTCGTTGAGATGGGCAGTTCCTGGCATCTCGGAGATCTAGCACTCATTTAGTAAAATAATGAAAACATTAAGCACCAAAGTGCACTAGTCATAACGTAGAAGACAAATTATATTATAACTAACGGGACCCTTGGAAATTCCCAAATGAACGAGACTACGTTACGCTATTGCAAGTTACCGGAGCTTAACCTAAAGCAGTTCTTCTAAGGTAACACACCCCGTGTAAGATAAAGCTCGTCACTTAACGTTGACGAACTTTTCTAACTCAATAATGCCTGTCTACCATTAATATAATAATTATATTGTATACGCTAACTTGACCCGTGGGTGAAACATGAGAATTCCACGATTAGTTAACGTTCTCACTTTGTACAATGCACCAATCCTAAGCTACGCGATCATAACTCATTTTAGCTTGACCAAACGCAGCTCTTTTAACTTAATCTACCCCGTAAATAACGGCAGAGGGCCCGGCGGTCAAAAATAAAGGCAGTAATTTTGTGATTAAGCTTTTTATTGTTCCGGTTCCTAGTATGGGTTTTTGTTGTAAAATAGCTCTCATCCCTGCAGACCTGATCTTCCATTAATGAAACACAAGTTGTGCAGGCATAATTTTTGCAAGAGCAAAGTATCCCCCTTGCAAAATAACGCGCGAATATCAGCTCGGAGTTAGGCAAACGTTGAGCGGCAATAAGAAAATATAGTTCAGTCTAAAGAATTCACCGGAAATGCTTAGGGCTTACTGTAACCCGGATACCAATCGATAGTTGAACCTCAAACGTTGAAATTTTCCTGACACGTACATTCAAAATAAAAAGCGTCGGCTCAGCGTGAAATTTCAGCTGCATGTAAGAGATTCAGCTAACGTCTAACGAAACATGGGAACAATTCTCTATACCCATCCGATGGCACTGCTATGGATGCAGCTGAAAGCTGTTCAAATTCCACGAAGAGAAGTAATGTTTTTCAGCGATATCTCAGACCCGTATCATGCTAATTGCCCCTAACTAGTACTGAATGAACCTGTGCAACTTCAACAGAAAAGAAGATTCTTCAATTACGATGCCTTCGGAAGCACATTATGCATAGAAAGGTTGAAAAATGTCCTAAGTTGGGCAGTGAGACTTCTACCTATGACCTGCCTAGTGGTAGCAGCTAAAATATGAACCTGACTCCTCCTATTCTCTTGCAGCGTATTCTAACTACGTATCTGGCTGGTCCTATTAAAAGTATCGAGCGCCATAAGCAAAGAGAACATAATATGTTGCGAAAGAAATGAAAAGCGGTAGATAAGATACAAGTGAAATGGTCTTCATTGCTTTGCTTTGAAAGAGACGGAATTTGTTCAAGAAGTGCTAAAGAAGACAGCTATGATTGACCTTCGTTCCAGCCAAAATCAGAGCCTCTTACAAGTTGAATTTCCCCTATCTTATAATGAAAAGCGTAACGTGCATACGCACGGACGGATGTACGGACGGATGGAGCCTCAAGTAGAATTATAATATAGATTCTGCTTGCTCCTCCCTACGTTACTTCCTTCCTTATTTAGTTAGTACGACCGTTACACTTTCACATTTAGATAGGAGAAAATTACGGTATTTTCGATGTCATCTCAATAGGGAAGAATCGTAGTCATGTTTTGTTTTTAAGCCGCTATATGCTCGCAAGCCATAGTAAGATCTGCTGTCGAACGTTGAACTTTCCTCACCCTTCCTATTACAGTGCTTGGTATGCATGATACGGTCTGGAGTATCAATGAAGAACAGTGTTCTTGCTCTGGTGAATTTCCGCACGTTCCAGCTCCTTGTAACTTTCTTACAGGTCTTCCAACTTCATCGTACAAAATCATCGATGTTTTACGCGGCTCAAGCTATATATGCAGTAGCTGCCTGTATCCTGTCTACGAGCGTAAAATTAAACGAAACCGTGCCGACTAAGTTGCAAATTTTCCTGCGAAAATAAGAATATAATGCCCACTTATAAATAAATTTGTAGATGAGTCTGCTATATCATAGAAAAATAGCGGGAAATTGAGGACGAGAGAACCCGCAAAGTTTAACAAAAGCCATCCTTATATAATAAAACACTTCGTGTATTTATTTATTTCGTGTCCGCTTTTGAAGAAATAGATAGGCGAAAAATGGGCTGGTTGTATAGTTTGTAATTGAGTTACGTTTGCATAGACAGAGAGATCGATGATCAGTCTGCAGAAGATGGCAAAACCCTTTATCTGAATGCACTTCTTGCTTGAAACACTTCTTGAAATCGGAAAAACATGTATGCAGTACCTACCTGAAGTCCGATTCCATAACTTTTTTCTCTCAGGTCACTACAAATAAATTCGGAAGATGGTCAACGAAGCGCTCTGGAGGTGACGATTTTACACGGGCAGTTGACAATTATTTCTTTCAGCTTACTCTCTTTCTTATTTGACAGAGCAGTTTTCTATTCAGAGGCTAAAATTCCAGCACTTCAAATGAAGCAGATATTTGAGCTGGAAAGACGGTGTAAACGGTATCATTGCTACGGTGCGCTCACGTTGTATATAAGCTGATCCGACTGGAGTTGCATCAAGAACACAAGGCCCCTAAGCACACTAATAAAGATCGACAAAAAGTAATATACTCTCTCTAGAACACCGCGCATGAGCACAACACTGAGGCAGCCCGTCACAACAGCAGGTGACGTTCTTACTTCTTACTTTTATGATTTTAATGGTTTGATATATATCTATTATTGTACGGGGAAAATGTTATAAAGTCACGAAAAAGTGGTATTTTCCAGGGGTCTCGGATGCCTTGAAGTTTATTGGAGTGTTTTACTCAAGATTCTAGTTCTGTCTATCAATATGGATGACCCAAGGATGAGAGTACGACAAAGGATCAATGAAGAAGAAGAAGCAAGTCAGATAAGATTCCGCACCTGCCTAGAGGTATTAGGCAAACATACTGATAAGTGCGTGCATTTTTGCACGTACGGGTCCACTAGTCAGAGTAAGACTATGTTTGGTAAACAATACAAATCTTGAGTATCAACGTGTACTTTATCGAAGCGATGTACTGATCACCAACTTTTGAGTTTTAAATTTTAATAATTACGAATGTGGGTTTTTCAAACCAATGAAAGGAGTATCAAACTTAATTTACCAGAACAATACCATATAACAAAAGTCACACAGTACAGGACAGTGAACACCATCGCGTGCCTATCAGGGTGAAATAATAGCATAAAGGGCACCGTGCGTAATTGCCAACACACCTTAACGACGCCATTTAATGAACACCATTATGTGTCCGCGTCAAAGCAATGAAATCAGCACCAATGAGTGTTTACCATATGCAACCTTGCATGTACACCCGTTAGTTCCCCTCAGGGATCATAAGAAGGGCCATAGCAATGGGGTAATCATAGGACAGCGGGAGGCGCTCTCCGTAACGTTTTCCATTTTAGATCTCCAAGCCCTCATGGGTATATTCTGACGGGCCCTCTCAGGGGGCATAGGATGGGCCATAGGGTTGGGTTTCTCCGTCCTACGTTGTGGGGAGCAGCGCCCCCAGGGGGACCCTGTAGGTTACCTTAGCTATTAGCTAGGCCTTCAGGTCTTCTGTCTTTCAGGCTCACTTTGCTTCCTTCCACTTTCATGCTCCTACTGATATCTTACTTTCGTCTGTTCTTCCTCTTCTTTCCCCGCTTGCTGTTCCCATACACGTTGATCCTGTGTTGGAACACCTTCGTGCATAGGTTTCCCGTTTCTTTCGACGTACTAGATGTCCCTTGCTTTTCCTCTCTTAGAAGAGCTTAGTACTTATTTAGGATGACTTAAATCTTCTTATACTACTACCGCCCGTTAGTTCTAGTCAAAACACCATTACGTGCACCTAAACTTTATAACTGAATAATATGTATTATATACACGAGTATACCAGAGCTATAAATAGGCAGGGCAAAAAATTCAAACCTCTTCATTGGTCTCACTTGAAGTATTTTGCACGATCCTGCAGGTTTGATCTCGTGGTCTGTACGTAAACCCAGCCGAAAATTTTAATTCTGTTCGACAGTTAGTTTTATAGCGATACACACTGCGATTCATGTATTTTGATGAGTTTCATTCTGTAATTAAACCTGGAGTTTAGTAATTATAACATAATGAGAATTACTTCACTAATGCCATTGGATGAAAAGTTAACCTAGGGCTACCGCCTCTGAATTCCTGGACGAGAATGATGTTTGAAGAACTACCATTAGAGATGGACCGGAATAACATTGAGAGTACAAAGCCGGGATGCCGACTCGCATGGGTAAAATCCTAGCCCGTCCCGGGTTCTTGGGTCCAGCCAGTGTCCGACTCTTGGGTCCAGCCAGTGTCCGACTCTTGGGTCCAGCCAGTGTTCGACTCTTGGGTCCAGCCAGTGTCCGACTCTTGGGTCCAGCCAGTGTCCGACTCTTGGGTCCAGCCACTGTCCGACTCTTGGGTCCAGCCACTGTCCGACTCTTGGGTCCAGCCAGTGTCCGACTCTTGGGTCCAGCCAGTGTCCGACTCATGGGTCCAGCCAGTGTCCGACTCTTGGGTCCAGCCAGTGTTCGACTCATGGGTCCAGCCAGTGTCTGACTCTGACTCTCCGATCCCCAAAATCTCCTCCCAAGTCATGTTCTGATTCTAATTCTTGACAAATTAAGCCCATTTCCACTAACTCTAATATATCTGACACCTATATCGACTCCAGCCAACTCCGACTGGTGCAGAGCACTAAGTACTCTTCCAAAAAACTGCTTGAAGTATTTGTAAAGTAGTGCAGAATTGAAATACTTAGATTAGATAGGCGGCAGTAGACGAACCAATAGGCCTATTCCCAAAGAGACACCGAAACATACGCCCCGGCACTCTATGAGCTATTGCCATTATGTTAGTAGGATATAGAGGACAGGAGAAA
>LQNS02000138.1:14838335-14849409 GCA_001587735.2 Parhyale hawaiensis
CTAAGTGGTGCTTACATGCCGACAATCAACTGGGTGCTCTTCATCACCCTGCACAGACCATGCTTTATACACGTCAGCAGTATTTCGATTACTATTTTTTTTTATCTCTGTCAGTGCTAGTAACCTTAGCAAGCGTGACTCTGTTTCAAGCGAGAAAAACGCGCCATGTAGTTTAACAAGCAAAACGGGAGATACGCGCATTTAGCTAAGCGGCGTAGGAATACAGCAAGTCAGTGTACGGAATGACACGTTATTCCGACCCTGGAGAATGAACGTACTCTGCAGTGCCGTCCATAATTAAGGAACAAAGCATAAAATTTTCTTGTCTAATAAAGTAATGGCAGAATTTTCCTGAGATTTTAAGTGTTGGTAGACATATCGCTATTAAACTATGCATCAAGTTTTCAGCTTACAAGGATCAATACAAACTACGTTATTAAAATTTACCCTTTTCTAAGTGTCTCAAATTAAGGAGTAGTATAAACAGTATGAATAGCAATCTCTAATAACCCAAGTTTCTGATACGCGAAGGAAAAAATACAACGAATGTGTCAGTTGCTCACCATCAGGGCGGCATTTGTCGTCACGTCTAAACGAGAGAAAGTAGGTAGATGTGACTCTCACGTCCGTAAATGTGAAGCTAAGAAACGAAAGGAAAATCACACAATTGAACAAATTACTGCTAAAGTTAAATATTTAGAAAGTGTTGTTGATAGAATTTTGGCGCACTATGTATAATGAAACAGGAAGCCTTCCGTTGGAAAACTCCGATCAGAAAAGACACAATTATACAACGCCTTTGACTAAAAGATCGATTTCGAACTGTGTGGAACATTTCTGCGGAAATGAAAAATTACATCAAAGATTTCAAGACAAAGTGTACCGAGACAGCTAATGGAAACAGGGATATCTGCGAGGAGTCATCAAAAGAAACAGCTTATTAGAGAAAAAATATAAAACTAAAACGGTAAGATTGGCTTTCAAATATATGGTCAGATGACAGCTGGTACAAAGAGGCATACAGCGATTAATTTACATTCAATGTACATGGAAGTCAATGCAAATAGTATGCGAGAGGATAAAATATTTGAATTTTGAGCGTACAAAATCAGTTAAATTTGGAGTAGGCAGCGCAGTTGTTTTTGGCTTGGTATCTCTATTAGGGATGCCACAGTTTTTACTTTCAAACAACATAGTTAAGCCTTGGATGCATAAAAATTTGTAAGAAAATATTAGTCATTGCTGCAAACTTCAGGTATCGATACTTCTGTATTTATGCAAGAGATTACTCCTAGCCAGAAGCGAAACTGGCAATGAACCATCTCTAGGAGTAAAATAAGAGGGTATGTATAGACTGACCACCTAAGAGTTCTGATATGAATCCAATACTACAGTGACAGGAATCTTCGGGGAAAAATGTCATGACAAGAAATCCCAAAAATGTAAAAGATTTGTGGCTGAAGTTAAAGGTTAGAGGGCAAAGATAGTGGTTACTTATAGTCAAAATGTGGTAAAATCCTGTGTGCGTAGGTAAAGGTAAAGTCAACTTTGACTGCACGCTCCACTGGAAAACCCACACGCACTGGTTCGTGCGGCAGATATAGGCCAACTGGCCCCCCGAGGAGTCAGTGCAACTGCAGCCGACGACGGATCGCTACGAACTATGGCGCCGAAACGGAAGGTTCAAAGACCCACCACTCCTCTACCCTAAGGTATGTACCCCAATGATAGCTATGCGCACAGGCATTTTGCTGATTCAGCGTGCCGAGGTTGAGACGAAGATCGAGCCTGGCATGTGGGGTTCGATCGCGGGATTTTCAGCACAACTGTGCAGCACGCATCGTCCGCCGCTATCGTGGGTATGAGAGGTTACTGAAAACAAGGGTTGCGGCATAAAATATTCAGCAGCATGTTTGTTATTTTGTTTTGTGTTAAATTATTTTTTCCAATTTAGGTTTTCCTCAAGTTTGGACACTTAAAAAGAGTAAATTTAAAGTAACGTTCTTTCTTTGATTCCTTGTAACCCATTATTTCTTGTACCCTAAAAATTAAGTCATAGTCTTGTCACTCTAGTGACTGTGTGTCTACGAACAGTCAAAATCTGTGAGAAATACCTCTATTACTTTAATTGATAATGGATTTATGTATTTGTTTTCCTTAATTACGGACGGCGCATATATTTCTAGTTTCCCATTCTGATAGATGTGGTCTTCTTGATGAATACTGGAGAAAATACAAATGAGAAAACATGCTATGTGTCATGTCTCTGTTCTTGACGAATGTATTTATTCTTCTGGAATACTAAACAAGATACTGAAAAACCGAACAGTGGATGCATTCCACGGTATGTTTTACGTTTCTGCTTTTGACAGACGTATTCATGGGAATACTAAAAATGAGCGTAGTTTTCATGTTTCCTTTTATTAGATGTGGTATTCTTTATAAGTAACGATAGGAAAGAATGTGCGTATTCTAGTTTTACAGTACCGTTTTTATAAATGTGGTATTCTAGGTGAGGGTGTCTCTGTTGTTATATGTTAAAATTATTATGTGAATATGTATTTTTGCGACATATTCTTGAACTTTTGACGAGGAACTGTGGTAACTTGTAGCTGTCACACACTGTTTAAATGCAACTCGTTACGTGTTGCTTGCATACATGTGATTTGAGATGTTTGCGCGTTCAATGCCATGCTATTGAGATTAAATTTAACTTGAGGTGATGAAAAAGTGACCGAATCTTGCATCTATGATGCTATCAAAATTCACAGAGTGATTATCATTACAGGAGTAACTAGAACGCCTCGTGGCGTAAGACCATCACCGGCATTGGGGGCAAATTCAACGAAGGTGAAGGCAAACTAATCCTAGTTTTTTGTATGGATGCTGTGTCTAACAAAGTTAGCGGAATAGCTACACCCCTAGTATTATATCCTTAATAATAACATAGGAAAAATAAAACGCCTCCTGACGCAAGACGATCTGTCGCGGTGGAGGCAAATTTGCCCCAGTGGAGGAAAGTTCAACGCCGTCATTTAGATGGCCAGTTAGGACTAGTTTTTTGGCATTGGTCACATCTAGGTCAACCCACCAAACTCTCTACAAAAAATAGTGAAGATTGCTCAAATCCTTCTTCCTGTTTTTTGGTGGACAGACAAATATGCTTAAATCTTCAACGAAAACATCACCTCTCTCACTTCGTTCGCGGGTGATAAAAATGAGGCATTCGTATGCATGTAGCGTTGGAATTACAAAGCTAACACTACATAGCGAGCAAAAGCACTTCAGTTGATTTTACTAACCATCTGTGATAATAATCATTGTGGTTTTAAAGCAAAACTAACTCTATTCCGTTATACAATCCTACCCTATATTCAGAGCACAGCTTGTTACATGTAGCTGCAAGAATATCTTTACTTGGGAAAATTAGTATCTTGCAGCCTCTAGAGCAGCATTGTTGAAAGGCAAAAATTAATCATGTAGTGCCTAAAAAAATGAAACAAAAAACAGAAAGTGAGAGTTACTGCAGCAAAGTCCAATGTATCCATACAGAGGGACACTGTATATGAGGAAGGAATGATGATTGGTAAAAGAAAACAAAGCACTAGATAATTACCTCCGCCAAGGAGGTTATGTTTTCGTCGTGTTTGTCTGTCTGTCCCTTTGTCTGTCTGATTGTTTATTTGTCTGTCTGTCTGTCACAAAGATAACTCAAAAAGTTCTGAACCGATTTGAACGAAATTCGCAGGGATTGTTAGGTATAATAGGAGGAACAGATGATTAACTTTTGGTGAAGATATGTCAATCTGTTTGTTTGTCTGCCTCATTTTTCTCACTGCCATAACTCAAAAAGTTATGGATGGATTTTTATGATAATTAACAAGAGTTATTAGGTATATAACGAAGAGTAAATGACCAAATTTTGGTACTGATCCGTCTGTTCGTTCGTTTGTCACTGTTTTTAATTTTGTGCTTGTTAGCACAATAACTCAGTTTATACTTAGAAAATTATGGTTTCAGAGCAAATTTAAATTTTTTGCTACCGTTGCCTCGCTTGGTGGAGGTATGCGCTCTCAGCGTGCTCTAGTTTAACGAATGAAACCTAACGAACCACTTGCAAACTGAATTTTTAGCAGTTGCGCATTTTTGTATATTAATTGATTTAAAAATACTTCTTATTGGTAATAATGCTGGTTCGCAGAATAAACTAAAAACAATAAACATTATTGCAACTGTGGAACAGGCTACTAAAGAGGTATCGGAGTATTTAAAAAATTTCATGAGCGATGAGTACATGACTTGTAAGCGATCCCAGGGTCTAGAGAAACAGTTACTAGAAAACACTAAGTGTTATATCTTTCTCTTTAGAAACAATAAGAACTAGAGCACTCTGTGAGCGTGTACCTCCGCCAAGCAAGGTAACGGTAACGAAATATTTAAACTGGCTCTGAGACTGGGATTTTCTTTGTATCAACACCAAAATTGAATCATTTTTGCCTTTAAACAGCATTAATAGTTTTAGTAATTTTCTTGAAGGTCTGTTCATAATTTTTTGAGTTATGCTGCTAACAAACATTCTGACAAACATTAGTCAAACTCACAAATACATCAAACGATCTTTACCAAAATTTAATCATTTATATCTTTTAACATTGAATTTTACAGGAAATTTTGGCAAACAGATCCATTCATAACTTTTTTGAGTTATTAATTGTGCTAACAAGCACAAAATTAAAAACGGCGACAAACTAACGAAAGAATATACAGATCTTCAAAAAACTTTGGTCATTTACTCTTCGTAATATACCTTAAAATTCGTGTAAATTTAGTAAAAACGCGTCCATAGCTTTTCGCATTATGGCATTAACAAAAAGGAGGCAGACAAACAAACAAAGGAAAGAATGAACGGATCTTCACCAAAAGTTAATAATCTGGTCCTCCTATCATACTTAAAAATAATTGTAAATTTCGTCAAAATCTGTCCACAACTTTTTGAGTTATTTTGGTGACAGACACAGACAAATAGTCAGACAAACTCGACCAAAATATGACCTCCTTGGCGGAGGTAATCAATATTTTATTGAGTAATTTAAGCCTCTATTTTCACAGAAAGGTGATTTTAGAGAAGAAGGGTTATAATTATACTATGTCAATAGGAACGTGGAACCCGCGCTCAAGGGTGTTCCCACACAGGATCAGCGCTCGTTCATGGGAACAGTAGGTCGGAAAAGAAGAGGAAGAACTGTAGAAAGCAAGATTAGTAGGAGTATAAAATCAGAAGGAAGCAAAGTGGGTACGAGAGACAGACGTCCCGGAAGGCCTATAGCTATAATGGCTAACTAAGGCAATCTACACAAACCACTGGGGTCACTGCTCCCCATAAAACAGCTTGGTCGAACCTCACTAACCTTACCCTATGGCCTAGGCTCATCCTTTGTCACCCGAGGGGGAGGAAGAATAGGAAACTACATACAAATATTGCTATCAACTTAACCATGCATTGCTTGAGGGTAAAAGGACGTTCAATTAACAGTAAACCAATACATATAGACTCTTTTGTGTTGAAACAAGTGCGTATATGTGTATGTATATATGATAGGTTCCACGCTATATCGTCGTTACTACTTAAGAGAAGAATAAAAATGGGTTGTTGTTGCTTTCTCGGCGTACGCAGAATAATAAAATCCTGTGGCATATCCACTGTGTTTAATTATCATTATCATTTGCCAAACTTAAGCCTCTCTATCTACGCTGCTCTTGTGTGAGAATGAAGAATATGTTTACGTTTGCTTGTCCACGGACAAAATGTAAGAGAATCTTTACTAGAAAAGTCGTCCACGTTGATTCTTAACATGCTTAGAAAACATCCGTCTGCAAAGAACGTATCACGAAACACTGCGCTATTTATGCACGCAGCAGAAACGCTCTAAGAAGTCCAAAACCATTGGAGATTGGTTAGGAAACAATCAGGAGTACTTTCGAATTATTTGCACTGACGACATATTTTAAAATACAGGTATAGTGCTCGAAATAGGCTGGAATTCCTTTATGTAGTTATAAAAGTTCAATACTTTTTATTTTCAGGTACTTGATGTAGGTACGTAATCTTTGTTGAAATAAGCGAATATTAAGTGCCTGGAAGTAAAAATTATTAACACAGATAAAGAACTACTGGCTGTTCAATAATTATCGTTACAACTCGCTTATTTTTGCACATTTTGTTCAATATTTAAAAAAAATTAGGTTTTATGAGGTTAAATACATGATGAACATCTTTTACCTTCTAAAATCTTTTATCCACTAAACAAATTTTGTCAGCAAAACAAATTTTCTCAACTAAACGAGTTTTATCCGTTCAACAAGTTTTATCCGCTCAACAAGTTTTATCCGTTTAACAAATTTGATCCGCTAAACAACTTTTATCCTGTAAGCATCTTTTATCCAGTAAGCATCTTTTATCCAGTAAGCATGTTTTATCCAGTAAGCATCTTTTATCCAGTAAGCATCTTTTATCCAGTAAACATCTTTTATACACTCTGTTTCCGCGCACGAAGCAAAAAAGCATTAAAGTGGTTGACAAGCAATGTATCAGAGTTCTATCCAATGAAGAATGGCTTTCTTCATCTCCAAACCTTAATCCGCTCAACTATAGCATTTGGTCCATATTAGAGAGTAAGGTTTTAGCTCCCCATAACAAAAAATGTGGAGGATTTCAAGGCAATACTCATGAATGATTGGGCGAAAATTCCTTCTCTATCATTCGTGGTTCTCGCAAAGCGTTCTCCAAGCACTATTATTATTATATTAGTTGTTTAAGCCTGCCTAGACACAACTATGGTGATTCAAGTGGGGAAAAGGAAGGGACATGTAGATGTTGACATAAATGTGGAACCCATGCACGAAGGTGGACCAAGCGCGCATGGGAACAGCAAGTCGGGAAAGAAGAGAAACAACAGATGGAAGTAAGATCAGTAGGAGTATGAAATCAGGAAGGAAGCAAAGTGAGCACGAAACACAGACGTCCCGGTTCTCCAAGCGTTTATAGCAGGTTGTCGATACCGATGGAAAGCATTATGAACGAATTATAAATATTCGGAAAGAAAAATAGTAAACATGTTCATTTTGAGTTGTATATTTTGATTTATTCAACAAACGTGCGCAAAAAAAAAAAACAGTGACGATAAAATTGGAACACTATGTCCCTCCATAATGCATACATATTAGGCTTAAATTTATATCGAGGATTACCGGTTCTACAAAAAAAAAAAAATAATAATCAATGAAATTATAATTAATTAATCAATCACGAACATTATCAAGGATATTAATAACGAAGCACCGCAGAGAAGCTCCAACAATTTATATTTCATGTACAAACTAACATTCTCGTCAAAAGGCTACAACATAGTGGAATAGATTCCTTCTTCCCTTAGATGCGAGAAAAAATTTGGCCGCATTCAGTAGGCAGTATTTTTACGCGTATCTTAATTAGGCAAATTAGCATGGCAAAGCTGAACCTAACTCTCCGTATCGGTGCTGCATCTCTTAACAGAGCTGTTTGTAACTCTACAAATCATTTCAATGGAATTTAGTTCTTGCAGATAAATGGCATGGTAAATAGTGGCTCCCCTGCTTCTTACGTGCTTACACGATTTAGCTAAATGCATTTAGTGTATCTTCATTATTTTCATTAATTATTATTTAACGCATCGCTTCGTTCGTCCATATATCCATCTATTCATCCATCCATTCGTGTGTTCGCTCATCTGCACAGCTCGATATCAGTGTTACACAAGAGAAAAAAGTAGCTCCATAATATATCCGCACAGTTCAAAGATTTACCGCTTGATTTGGAATACATTTTCTCACCACGCAGGCACAATTCAAGCCAGGCCATACTGCAGTGCTATACTTCTACTCTGCGGAATTTCAACAAATACCGGTTAGTTTTCGTTATTGATAATGAGCTAGCTGGACCCGTGAAACTTCATGGTTATTTAACACTGAATTGAGTTTCACCTCAGGCGCGTTTCTAACTTAACCTGCTCCAGCGCTAATCCGCCCTAAGCCACCAGGCCACTGCAACTGTACCACGAAAGACCAAAAGCAAAGGACACGAAGAATGAAAAAAAGGGACCCACGCATGCAGTATGCATGAGGATCACCGTACATACGAAAAATATTTTTGATAAGAAAGCTAAGATTTGAAAAATACCACGAGAGAGAGTGTTGTGAAGGAAGGACGTAATGTGGGCATACCAAAAAAGATATTTTGAAAGCCTATACCACATGCAACACGAGACATGTACATTTGTACGAGGCCTATATAGCTAAAAGAAATTAGGTAATTGTGGAGTCTTCTTGGTAACGCAACTTTTTGTGATATCGAATGTGTGAATGTAACTAATTTAAGTGTAGGGCTATAGCTCATATTATATCACGCCTTTGAAGAGGATTATTCGGAACACGATGAGAATAAGCAAATTTAATCCTGTTCCTCACGGCCATAGTTTTTGCTCCTGCAGAGTAGCCACCCAATGTTCACTGCGATGTCAGTCAATGTATAGTTCCAAGTTACGATTACTAAGGCGCATCGAGAGGTTAGTGAATGTGCAATTACATTTTTTATTGAAAGTGGACAGGTAATCAGCTTTCCAACTTAGCGACGCCTGGTAACTACCGGACATCCCACAATGAATGTTATATTTTTGAAAATTATTAATAAATACTTTCTCTCTTCCAGATCACCTTCAGTGGTTTAACTGATTTCTTTGAACATCCTCCTTGCATTAACCTCAGTGAGAAGCAGAGGCTTTTTCTTGCTACGGAAATAGAGAAGAAGCTTTCAAAAATACAACATTCATTGTTTGACACCTACTGTATGTAGTAGGTTGGTAATGATAAATTTGAAATGCAACACTGTAACTGTGTCTTCTCACACTTTCATATCAACTGTAGGTCTAACAACCGTGCCGCTCACACAAAGCTACAACAACGACTTGCATTCACTCGATGTATTTTGTTGTTCAGAACACATACACCAAGGTTTCCAGACTTTGGAAGATAAAAACATGGCATCATGTTCAGGTAGCTGAAGATCCCCAATTAAATTTGCTGGCAAAAACATTTTTGAAGTTCAAGGTTGATTCCATTAGGAAGAACAAGGGCAGAGAAATCCATAAAGTTGTTACTGTAGCGGATATTGAATCAGGGAGACGCTTCCCTTGCTTGTGGGCCAAGGGTGGAGGCGAGGTGGGGGCAGGTTAGAGGGGAGATGAGAGGGGAACTGTGAGGGGACAGGTGAGAGGAGAAATGCAGGCATACAAGTGAGAGGGGATATATGGGTGGAAGCAGGTGAGAGGGGAAATGTGAGGTGACAGGTGAGAGGAGAAATGCAAGAGTACAGGTGAGAGGGGATATATGGGTGGAAGCTGGTGAGAGGGGAAATGAAAAAGTACAGGTGAGAGAAAACTTGAGGCGGCAGGTGAGAAGAGACATGCATGAGGACCGGTGAGAGTGAAGTGTGATGGGAGAGGGGAAATTTGAAGCGCCAGGGGAAAAGGTAAGAGGAAGGATTGGAAGAGATTAGACAAATGGTAACAGACCGACCAACAGGGTGAACAGGCCCATTCTCAGGGAGGATCCGAGGACAAGGCTCTGGCCCTCGACAAGCTACGGTCTTTATGCCAAGATAAAAAAAAAGTATAAATACTGACTGAGCAATATGTTACAGCTTACTGCTGATAGTACTGAAGCGCTAAGTTAGATTGGGAATAAAAGAGGATGGGTAGAAGCCATCTCTAAAGCAGTGAAGAGTTAATGAGTACTGGAAGAGTGATTCAAAGCCGTGGAGAGTGCTTCTTCCAGTACCTACCTATCAAAGACGAATTTTGAACGTGCCCACTGTCTGCGCTCCGACAACGTTCGAAGCCGGGCAGTCTAAGCCAAGTGTTCACTCGGCTGACCGAGTGACCGTTCGCGGTTGTTGTTGACATTCTAGTTTTCGCCTTTTGATTTGGGGATCTTCATCAGCCTTTAATTTAAAAATTCCTGATGTCGGGACGTTATCGATGACATTTCAATATTTGATTATGTGATGTCTATGATTTGCTACCTAAAGAGATTTGTTTGAGAGCGATGAGTCCAAACTCTTGGACGCTACGCACATAATGACTTCAGTAAAGACAAATACAAGTCGCGTGAGAAGATCTCAGTGTGGTGAGAACTGATAGGTAAGACGACTTCAGTAAAGCGAACACAAGCAAGGTAAAACGTTTTCAGCAACGCGAACTCAAACAGGTAAGAAGACTTTAGCAATGCAAACACAAGCCAGGTAAGACGACTTCGGCAAAGCGAACACAAGCCAGGTATGACGACTTCGGCAAAGCAAACACAAGCCAGGTTAAATGACTTCAGTAAAGCCAGGCTAGAGTCCAGGTATGACTACTTCAGTCCACTTCCGAGCGTAAGCCAGGTAAGACGACTTTAGCAATGCAAACACAAGCCAGGTAAGACGACTTTAGCAAAGCGAGCACAAGCCAGGTAAGACGACTTTAGCCAAGCGAACACAAGCCAGGTAAGACGACTTTAGCAAAGCGAACACAAGCCAGGTAAGACGACTTTAGCAAAGCGAACACAAGCCAGGTAAGACGACTTTAGCAAAGCGAACGCAAGCCAGGTTAAATGACTTCAGTAAAGCCAGGCTAGAGTCCAGGTATGACTACTTCAGTCCACTTCCGAGCGTAAGCCAGGTAAGACGACTTTAGCAAAGCGAACACAAGCCAGGTAAGACGACTTTAGCCAAGCGAACACAAGCCAGGTAAGACGACTTTAGCAAAGCGAACACAAGCCAGGTAAGACGAATTTAGCAAAGCGAACACAAGCCAGGTAAGACGACTTTAGCAAAGCGAACACAAGCCAGGTAAGACGACTTTAGCAAAGCGAACACAAGCCAGGTAAGACGACTTTAGCAAAGCGAACACCAGCCAGGTAAGACGACTTTAGCAAAGCGAACACAAGCCAGGTAAGTAGACTTTAGCAAGGCGAACACAAGCCAGGTAAGACTACTCTAGCA
>LQNS02000138.1:14899991-14919084 GCA_001587735.2 Parhyale hawaiensis
CCGTGTGCTAACCTTGCAGAGTTTTAACATCCTTGCTGTTATATCGCTTAACAACATCAAATAATTTTTTTTATGATTTAGTTGTTTGAGTACAGTAACTAGAGAGATCTCTGTGTTGGCAATATTCTTCTGAAGAAATCCTCTTCTTTTTCCAGTGTTTTATTGAATTACTAGCGGCCCGTGCCGTCATTATAAATGACGGCAAAAAATTAATACTTCACCAATACCCCCGCTGTTTTTTGGGCTTCCTCATTTTTCCCCTATCTAATACTGAAGAAAAAGATACCAAGGTACCCAACTTTTTTTTTTCGCCTTTTGAAATCTGAATTTTCTCCTATCCTATTAGTTCCATGTTTCCCCTATCTAATACTGAAAAAAAGATTCCAAGGTACCCAACTTTTTTTTTTTTGCCTTTTGAAATCTAAATTTTCTCCTATCCTATTCCCATAGAGCGTGACAGGAAAGATATAAATATAGTTATAAATAAATAAAAACACGATGTGAATTATTATATAGTACTGATATGGCGATATTAGCTAGAGCTTCTTCTGTGTGCTGAGAAGAAAAACCTTAGACTTACCATCGACTTTTTTTTTTTTTTGCTTTTTCTAATGCCTAGAGAGGGCATTTATTTTGTGACTTGAATATGACGATTTGGAAACTTAAAACTCAATCTTCTCTAGCACTAAAGGTCAAGTCAATAAATATTGAAAGCTTGGGGCATTAGTATATTTTTCTTAAATAAATAGTTCTTATAAAAACATGAAATTTTTCAGCAGAGATAGCAAATTTTGCAGCGCTACAAGGTTCATGAAATTTGCCGTGTCTGAAAATCATTACCAGACGCTCTACAGGCACTGCTAGCTGATCGTACGTACTTGTTCAGCCTTCCCGTTGACTGCGGTTTTCGTGCTAGGTGTCCGTGCAATTTCATGTAATTATACAACTGTAATAGCTCAGAGTGGTTGGAGTCTAAGCCTTTGAAAATGCGCCTCTTTTTTCTGTCTGCTGCCAATGATCTAAGTGAATGCCTCTTTTATAAACTCATAGTTAGTAGCTGCCTGCACAATGTTCTGAAAATTTTCATTTTTTTCCTAGCACATACCCAGCAGTTTGTGTTCATGCTATAGCATTGGCAGTCAGTAGCCCTTCACAGCACAACATATTTTTCTAATCATGAAAACGTTATAGAGAGAAATGAAAATAAAACATAAAATTACTATCAAAGAAGTTTAATGGGAAATAAATAAAAACTAAATGAAATAGGAAGTTATATCATTTGTGTAACATGTAACACCCACTGCTCTTCTGCTATGCTAAGATAAGATTTGATTAATTCAATTAAATATACGGTAAAGTTTTAAAGTGATAATTTTTCTGTGATTAGCTTCAGCTTTGCGACCTATACATTGTCACTTTCAAACTATAGAATTTTGATAACAGTTTTTTTTTATCGTTGAACGTAGATGAGTTCCACGTTTAGAACAGCATGCAACTAATGTTAGTGAACTGTATTTTTAAATTTTACACAATTGCCGGGAATTTGTCCCATTCTGGGCATTATTTTTTTAAGCTGGTCAACTCGTGCATATTTCATTGGGCATGTCAGAGTAATGAGTTGAATTAAAGGTAGTTTCTTGCCCTTATTCATCTATTTAGGCTCATCGTGCCGTGCCTGAAAATATAATACGTATAGTCGTATACATTAAATTGTAATAATAGGTGCATATGAATACGTTATTGAGAAACACTGATACCACTATATATGTCTTGTTCGTTTCTATATTATATGAAGTGTGGTCCAAAGTTACCTGGTGCAACGTCTTGCTCCACTGCCGCTTTATAGTTAGTATTGGAGCAAATACTAACTTGATCATAATTCATACGTAATCCATCGACTACAAAAACTTAACTGATTTTCTAACTATTCCCGTGTCTATCAGTAATCATAATAATAACGAATGTCCTCATCATATCCATAACCTCAATGTTTCACATTTGAGGAGAGTATAACTCGTCGCAAGCTCTTTTAGTCTGTTCTCATCGGCTACTGATACCATGACCGTAAAGAAACTGCAAAAAAAAAAAAGATACAATCCCTGCAGCCGGTGCTGAAATAACTGTTAATCCATTGCTACACAGCGCGTTACTGCATTGGAATGGATAGTGTGGTTGCAAATATAGTTCTTTTATAAATTCTATTACCTACAAAACGCTGAGCAGAGAGATTGGATAAGAAAGGGGCGTTCAGTATCGCAGCCATTCGATTAGTAATAGTATTGCTTCACATTCTTTCGCGGCGTCAAAAGTCTACGGATAATGAAGCGAATATTTAAGTTCCTTCGTATGCAACAGTCAACGCTGCCTAAAGTGCAAGCCTGGGTACGTCTGTGCTTCGA
This sequence comes from Parhyale hawaiensis, assembly GCA_001587735.2. Classification (NCBI taxonomy): domain Eukaryota; kingdom Metazoa; phylum Arthropoda; class Malacostraca; order Amphipoda; family Hyalidae; genus Parhyale; species Parhyale hawaiensis. Next base: position 14,902,391 of record LQNS02000138.1, read on the forward strand.
AAGAGGTTCGATCACACACAGTCGCAGAAGAAATTATTAGATGCAGTCTGAGTTTTGCTTTGTACCTACTCTCCATATTTCGGGCGCATCTGGAGAGAATCCTCAAACTGCTGTTACTTGTAACCTATACGTAGTTGAAACAACGTTTTCTATTCAGATATGCCCGAAATATGCAGATTATGGGAATTACCCTATATCTCAATTAACTCTATTTCCGAACAAACAGTTATATTTGATAGGTGAAAATAATAATTCTATCAAATAATAACTGTTTGTTCGGAAATAGAGTTAGCATAGCATTTGGGTAATTCCCATAAGTTCAAAACAAAAATCAGGCTGCATTTGCTCATTGTTCCATGGACTGTACGCCATAGGATCACTTTTGGAACACTAATATAGGCCTGTACTTTAGGAGGCCTTGGCGTGACAGTACCGTACTATGCAATGCATATTTCCCATTTCTTTGTTTTTACACATTGCTCATTTCAAAGCATATATTCACGTTCTTCTGATTTATACCACTCATGTCTCACACGTGAGTTGGCATTTGTCTTTCACCTCCATTGATATTATTGGTGCAGAACCCCTCAGGGGGCGTGGGATGGGCCTTAGGCCATAGAGGTAGGTTAGTTAGCTTCGTCCATCCTATGCTGTGGGGAGCGGCGTCCCCGAGGGGGGGGGGCTTGCGTATGTTACCTTAGCCATTAGCTAGGCCTTCGAGACATCTGTATTTCGTGCCCACTTTGCCTCCATCCATTTTCATGAGTTCCACGTGTCTATTGATATACTATATGTCCCTTCTTTATTCCTCTGCGACATCGTTTTCGTGCGGAACCGGAGGTTTAACCTTTAACTTTAACTACCTGCTGATGCAGGTCGCCAAAAATCTTATTGTTTTGAAAAGATCTTGCATGGCTGAGATCAGTAGCTCAACTACACTTTGGTTCCTGCTCCTGCTGACTGTCTTTTCTCGAGCTTTTTATTTCCCTTCCTTTCCGTTCAGATGCGCTGTCATCTATTCGTGTAGTGGCTTCCCAAATTGAGTAGACGTATTACGTGTCCCTACATTTTCTTCCCGTAATACATTACTTTAATCTACATTATTGTATTTGTGTTTGCATATGATTTGCCTCCAATTTTTTTTTAATAAGGTATAATATGGGATGATTTTACCCACCTTCATCTGTAGGAGCGCGTTGGATCTTGAACCTTGAAATCGAAGTAAATGAAAAGAAATTATTAGATTTAATTATGTCTATAGCACTTATACTTTTATATCATAGTGAATTGTTCTTTACAAACTTAGAACGATTTCACACTGGGCGCACTATTGTTGGATTCAACACTCATAAAGGTAAAAATGACAGACTTTCACTCTTGCATGTAATTTTTATCTAAGTTAGTTATTGTTGTTTGGACTAGAGCACCTGTTCAGAATTATAAAAAAAAAATGTGTTCAAGTATAGACGTACAACGTGGGATCTACGGGATGTCCGTTGTTATGTCTGCATCAGTGCACTTTTTTACATGTATATATATCACATACGACACTAAATAACATAAATAATTCTAGTGAAGCACTCTGAGAGCCCATACTTCCGCCACCAAGATAATATTAACAAAAAATTCAAAATGGTTTTGAAATTAGGACTTTCTTTCTATCATCCCCAAAATTTGTGCCTCTTGATATTAATAAATAAGCAAATCCTGTCATTTTCTTGAAGATCCATCCGTAACTTTTTGAGTGAGACAGAAACAGTTCTAACAAATACTGAGAAAATAGGTAGATAAATGAACCAACCGATCATCTCCAGAAGTTGGTCATTGGTGCCTCTTAACATTTTTAACAATTCCTGCAAATTTCATGGAGATCCGTTAATAAGTTTTTATTTATGTTACCAGGAAAGACAGACAGTAAAACAAGCGAATTGTTTAACTGATCTTTGCTAAAACTCAACTATCTCTTCCTCCTCGCATACTTAACACGCAATGTAAATTTTAAAAAGATCCGTCCATAACATAATTTGGTAACAAAAGACAAATCAATAACCCGACAAAAACATAACCTCCATGGCGGGGGTAAAAATGCGTGTTTCAAAAAATGATAGCGACTATAATCCTATTTAAGCTTGCTTTTGTGCAAGACAATCTGTTTTTTTTCCGAAATCTTCATGCTACATAAACAGTTCACTTTGCTTTATTCATAATTCTACAAACTTATCGTCATTAACTGATATTTATATTTGTACGATGACATAACATTTAAATGCACGACATTATCCATTGCCAGCAAAATAAATTAACAAACACTGTACACAAAGCTAATGCAGTATTATTCTTCTCTTGACGGTCACTAATTCTTTCTCATTAATTTATTCTCGTGTAGAATAGTATTTTTCTAATATTTGGAAACTTATAGTTACTTGATTGCAAACAGCCCTGTTTCAACATACTAGTTCTACTGATTTGTTCTATAGTTATGCCTTTTTTGAGGCGTTAATTCTGATTTACAGGGACATTCATTTTAATTTTCGGAAATTTGCTGGTACACATGTTACAATATTATACGTACTTCTGTAGCCTTTTTACTGGGTGTTTTCCTTTATGTTCCAGCATGATATAGAATTTTAAAAATTATGTATACCTTATTTCATGCTAGCTTTGCATAACACTCTTCATTAATCATTAGTATGATGTGTTCAAGATGGTTAACTCATCCATAACATGCAATATGTATATATTTTTACATATTAAAAATTCATTTTATGCACCGAATTTCTAAACCCCAACTTCAATATGACCACTGTTTACCGAATGAATCATTATTCTTGATACTGTCATCACATCAAACTCGTGGATTAGCTTTTCGGTCGTTCAATTTCTATAAAGTAAAGTCGTTTGTCCCTCTAATGTTTGAAGTAATGTTAAATTTTGTGTAGTACGAAGCTCATTTCACATTATTAGACTTTTCATAATGCGACTTCAGTAGCCTTTACTACGTATGTTTTCTGGACGATTATACCTTCAGTATCACGCGTCGTCACTGAAAATTTTGTATTAACTTTCATGTACTCTTCGCTCAGACGTTATACATACACCACGTGTGGGCACACCACTTGCGAGTGTCACACACCCTCTCAGGACAACGGCGCAACACCAACTGCTTCCCCTCACTTAGCACTAGAGCGTCAGCAGAATCTGAGGACTCAGGCGATGACGAGGTCACTTCAAGGGGCCGCCCTGAGCGTACGCCCCTTACTCGTTCGGCGAATCAGCGAGTTAGCTGCGGAATTAACTAGTTTCTCGCGCTCCCATTGGTAGATGGCCTTGTTATGGAAATATTGCGTCACTTTACGTCTGACAGATATTTCTGAAAGTGATGCAATATATGAGAAAGATAGACAACATGAAGGAGTTGGATAAGTGTAATTTCGTGTAAAAATTGTCGCTGTGAGGGTAAAGAGTTGCCGGGCTCCGCCCCTAAATATTTCGCCATCACCGACGCTATCCGACAGCCTGCCCTCGTTCAGATGGGCAGTTCCTGGCATCTCAAAGATCTAGCACTCATTTAGTAGAATAATGAAAACATTAAGCACTAAAGTGCACTAGTCATAACGTAGAAGATAAATTATATTATAACTAGCGGGACCCGTGGAAATTCCCAAATGAACGAGATCACGTTACGCTATTGCAAGTTACCCGAGTTCAACCTAAAGCAGCTCTTCTAAGGTAACACACCCCGTCTAAGATAAAGATTGTCACTTAACTCTGACGAACTCTTCCTAACTCAATAATGCCTGTCTACCCTTAATATAATAATTATATTGTATGAGCTAACTTGACCCGTGAGTGAAACTTGAGAATTCCACGATTAGTTAACGTTCTCACTTTGTACAATGCACCAATCCTAAGCTACGCGATCATAACTCATTTTACTTGACCAAACGCAGCTCTTTTAACCTAACCTACCCAAGCTGTAAATAACGCCAGAGGGCCCCGCGGTCAAAAATGACAGCAGTAATTTTGTGATTAAGCTTTTTATTCTTCCGGTTCCTAGCATGGGTTTTGCTGTAAAATAGGTCTCATCCCTGCAGACCTGTGCTTCCTTTAATGAAACTCAAGCTGTGCAGGCATGAGTTTTGCAAGAGCAAAATATCCCCCTTGCAAGATAAGGCGCGAATATCAGCTTGGAATTGGGCAAACGTTGAGCAGCAATAAGAAAATATAGTTCAGTCAAAAGAATTCACCGAATATGCTTACAGCTTACTGTTACTTGGATACCGATTGATTGTTGAAACTCAAGCGTCGAAATTTGGTTGAAATGTAGATTCAAAGCGTGAAATTTCAGCTGCATCTAGGCGATTCAGCTAACGTCTAACGAAACATGGGAACGTATCTCCATACCCATCCGATGATGCTGCTATGGATGCAGCTGATACCTGTTCAAATTCCGCAGAAGAGAAGCAATTTTCTTCAGTGATATCTCAGACCCGTATCATCCTAATTGCCCCTAACTAATACTGAACGAACCTGTGCAACTTCTTCAGAAATGAAGATTCTTCAATTATGATGCCTTCGGAACTGCATCATGCATAGAAAGATTGAAAAATGTCTCAAGTCAGGCAGTGAGTCTTCTACCTAAGACCTGCCTAGAGGTAGTAGCTAAAATTTGAACCTGACTCCTACTATTCTCCTGCAGCGTATTCTAACTACGTATCTGGCTGGCCCTATGTAAAAACATCGACCGCCATAAGCAAAACGAATGTAATATGTTGTGAAAGAAATGAAAAGCGGTAGATTAGATACAAGTGAAATGGTCTTCATTGCTTTGAAAGTGACTGAAATTTTTTAAGAAGTGCTAAAGAAGACAGCTATTTGAACTTCGTTCCAGCAAAAATCAGAGCCTCTTACAAGTTGAATTTCCCCTATCTTATATTGAAAAGCGTAACGTGCAGACGCACGGACGGACGGATGTACGGACGGATGGAGCCTCAGTTAGAATTATATTATAGATTCTGCTTGTTCCTCCCTACGTTCCTTCCTTCCTTAGTTAGTTAGTACGACCGTTACGCTTTCACATTTAGATAGGAGAATATTACGGTATTTTCGATGTCATCTCAATAGGGAAGAATCGTAGCCATGTTTTTTTAAGCTGCTGTTGCACGCAAGCCATAATAAGATCTGCTGTCAGACGTTGAACTTGTTTCACACTTCCTATTACAGTGCTTGCTATGCATGATACGGTCTGGAGTGTCAATGAAAAACAGTGTTTTTTTCGCTGGTGAATTTCCGCTCGTTCCAGCTCCTAGTAGCTCTCTAACAGGTCTTTCAACTTTGTTGTACAAAATCATCGATGTTTTGCGCGGCTGAAGCTATGTTTACAATAGATGTTTGTATCCTGTCTACGAACGTGAAATTAAACGAAACCTTGCCGACTAAGTCACAAATTTTCCTGCGAAAATACGAGTATAATACTTGGCTATGTTCAGTTGTTAGTTATTAATTAGCTGCCCACTTATAAAGAAACTAGAGTGCCCGCACTGTCAAAAATTACAGCGATGCATTTGTGATGGACCGTCGTCATTGTTCATACTTCCGTAACTAACATCTTTTTCGCGAATAGGCTACAAAGACCAAATAACTTTGTCATAAGAGATGAGTGCTCGGTGTCAAATCATATAGCTGAAGCAGCATGGTGTCTAGCGATCGGGACTTCTAAAATTCCCTGAGTTTTTCCTGGGTTTTCCCTGATTTTTCTTAAATCTCCCTGAGTGTCAGACTATCCATTTTCCTCTAGAATAATGTGATTACCAATGGGTTATGGGCCGAATAGGACTGAAAATGTTATAAATCACCCTCACAATATTAGGATTTGCTGCAAAATAGAGCTAGACAGTCGTCCACCTTTCCCCGGCACTGCAGAACAAAAATTAATAATCCTCATATTGCTCAGGCTCTGGGGGAACGAAGCATTCGTAAAGATAACCCCACAAAATGCACACCATCCTCTGCTCTGCAGAAATTCCCCGAGTATTTTGAATTCTGGTCCCTTTTTTCATGAATTTTTCCAATTTTTCTGCGTGATTTTTTCCCCTGACTTTTTCTTCTTCTCCCTGTTTTCCAGCCTGTCAGACACCCTGAATTAGTAGCACAATCATCCCAAACCTTAGAAGAGGTGCAAAAAACTTTAACATTAGCAAGCAGCAAGCATAACTGAATTAAATTACTTAGTTCAACGTAGCGTATCCATGATACAGACCAATGAGCCTTCAGTACATTTACTTTTTCTCTTAAAACTCGACTTGAAGAGAAAATTCTTTGTCAATACATGACAGAAAGCAAAAAGAAATGTGTCTGCTGCCCTGTGAAAAATTAAAGCTTCGTTTCTGCTCTATGGATCAGCTACGGTACTGAATTTTTACGTCGTGAACTGAGAACAAGCATACAGTACAGTATGTTTCGATGTCTGGAGAAAGTGCTAAACATCAGATGCCATAACCGAGCTAAAATAAGCGGAAAATATCTCTATGGTTTCACTGTCAAGAGTTATTTCAAGCAAGAACTGCATCCAGATACAAAAGGATAAGAATTCCTTTTCTACAACCTGGTCATCGATCTCTGACAAAAAGCTACTTAATTACAAAATCTACAACTTAGCCTATTTTTCGCCGATCTATTTCGTTAAGAGCGTGACACGAAACCTATAAATAAATAAAAATATAAATATATAAACACACAACGGTCATTCTTAATATTAGATTTGGAGATGAGACGGCTATATCATAGAAAAATAGCTGTAAATTGAGGACGAAAGATCCCGCAAACTTTAACAAAAGCCATCTCTATATAAAAATGCTTCGTGTGTTTATTTATTTCGTGTCCGATCTTAAGGAAATAGGAGAAAAATAGGCCAGGTTGTAAATTTTGTAATTGAGTTACATTTTCATGAAGATCGATGACCAGGTTGCAAAAGATGGCAAAACCCTTTATCTGAATGCACTTCTTGCTTGAAACACTTCCTGAAATCGGACACAATATATAAGCAGTTTTTGGAGTCCGATTCTATAACTTTTTCTCTCAGGTCACGACGTATAAATTAGGAAGATGGTCAACGAAGCTCTGTGGAGGCGATGACTGACTTTTCACGGGCAGTACACAATTATTTCTTTTAGCTTTGCTCTCGTTATTATTTGACGGAGCAATTTTCCCTTCAGTGGCTAAAATTTCAGCACTTCAAAGCAGATATTTGAGTTGGAAAGACTGCGTCAACGGTAACATTGCTACAGTGCGCTCACGTTGTATATAAGCTGACCCGACTGGAGTTGCATAAAGAACACAAAGCCTCTAAGCACATTAGTAAACATCTACATAAAGTAAAATAGGCTCTCTAGAACACCGCGCATGAGCACAACACTCAGGCAGCCCGTCACAACAGCAGATGACGTTCTTACTTCTAACTTTTGTGATTTTATTGGTTTGATATATATTACACTGGTCTGCATCATTTTTGAAGTTTAGGGTTTTTCGAGTGTCTCTATATGACTTTTCATTTTGAATTGAGAAATGTAAGCAATTGTGCCCAATCAGCAATCAGATCAGGTTTTCATTCTATTTCAATATAAAGAACATGAATTATTAGACTTAACGTGTCTTCTGATTAACTTTATGTATACTAAATTTAATTTTTTTCCAAAGAAATAATAAAAGTGATTATAGAATGCATTCATAAGTATTTTATATTCTCTTCTAACAAAGTTATGAAACATAGGTACGCTGAGTAACGGCTAAAATGGCAACACCATTGGTAGGGGCAATGAGTTACCAGTTATTGTAATTAACTTTCTAGGCTACCGCCAAAATATTAATTAGCTCCTGAAAAACTACTAAGCACTAGGTGCATGCATAGCCAATAAAATGCATTGCCTTTGTTTACATTTAGACTGTGCAGTATTCTGAAAAACTGTGGTGATTTGTGCGCAGAGCTGTGAGAGCGTTTTCTCAAGGATATTCGAGTAATGGAGATGTAGTGCCGTTGGGAAGTGAATATGCTTGCAGGCTACTGCTGGTGCCTCAAGAGGGATGCTCCAAATGTACAGCGCAGACGAGAAACTGTGCGTAAGCTAATTTTACCGCTGTAGTTTTATCTCTTACTTATTTTTTTAAATACAGTACACAAAACTGTCAATTTACTTATTACTTTCCTTTTTCATCTTGAACTTCACATGAACTCTAGTTGTATCATATTTTATGCATAGGTTACACATTTCCTATTATTTATGAGGTATATGAAAAATATAAATATTTATTTTTGGTCATTATTTGGTTTCTTAAAACTGAAATAGCAAAAAAGTCTGACCTGATTGAATTAAGCGTGTTAGAGTTTTGAACCCGGCATGCAAAATGCATATAAGATTTGCTGAGAAATACTAAGCCTGTTTAAAATACTTTTTAAATGCAGCCCAGTGTTATTCTACGGGGAAAATGTTATAAAGTCACGGAAAAGTGGTGTGTTCTAGGGGGACATGGTTGCATTCAAGTTTATTGGAGTGTTTTATTCAAGATTCTACTGCCGTCTAATCGAAATGGAAGACCAAAGGATGAGAGCACGACAAAAGATCAATGAAGAAAATGAAGTAGCAAGTCAGAAGATTCCGCACCGACCTAGAGGTATTAGGCAAACATAGTGTTTAGTGCTTGAATTTCTGCACGTACGGGTCCACTAGTCAAAGTAAAACTATATTTGGTAAACAATACAAGTCTTGAGTATCAACGTGTGCTTTATCGAAGCGATGCACTGATCACCAACGTGTGAGTTTCAAATTTTAATAATTACCAATGTGGGTTTTTCAAAGCAATAAAAGGAGTATCTAAGTTAATTTATCAGAACAGTACCATATAACAAAAGCCACACAATACAGGGCAGTGAACACCATCGCGTGCCTGTCAGGGTGAAACAATAACATAAAGGGCACCAGTGCGTAATTGTCAACACAACTTATCGATGCCATTTAGTGAACGCCATTCTGTGTCCGCGTCAGAGCAATGAAATCAGCACCAATGAGTGTTTACCATAATGCTACCTTGCATGTACACCCGTTAGTTCCCCTCAGGGGGCATACAAATGGGCCATAGAGTTAGGTTAGTCTAGGTTTGCCCGTCCTATGTTATGGGGAGCAGCGCCCCCAGGGGGACCCTGTAGGTTACGTTAGCCATTAGCCAGACTGGCAGGCTGGAGTACATTAAAAATGCGAGGTGGTACGTTTTGGCTTAGCCATTCCGACGCAACTGATTCAGCATAACCCTCTCAGCGCCAAGGCAGTTCAGCGTAGCCGATTCGGTGCCAAGCCGATTACGGCGCAATTAAAACCACACCAAAAGAATCTACCGTATTACGGCTACTAAAAAAAACATACTGTAAACATCTATGATTTATCAGCTTCAGTGTGTTTGTTCATGCGGAAGTACGTTCGAACAAGTTCCATAGTTCGGAAGCAAAAAAGATTTCATCCGTATATTTGGCGTCTATTCAACTGTCTAATATAAGTATCTTCAAACCATGGCACAAGAGTATAAGCTCATCTGAGGAACGTGTAATGCATACGATTTGGGTAACACTGAATGCTCCAAATCGGCTGGGTTAGCTGGTGCGATGTGCAACATGTATATTTTCCTTGCTATCAACTGGCGCAGTGCTGGCAAGTTTGACGGCTTACGCCAAACTAGTTTGAGAAGCGCCAGCCAAATATTCATTGACTACAACAGTTGGAGGCTCGAATGTTTCAGCACCTCTATTTCAACAGCCGTTTGTATAGTTTCAACTTCTATATTTGAAGCAAATAGATTGTGGGTGTGTTTATTCAAGTGGCGAAGAAAATTTTCATATTTCAAATGCATTGTTTACACCGATCGTTCTATTCACATTTCCAGTAAGTTAATTTCAAGTCTCTTTTGCTCCCGGCATCAAAACTAAAAGGTGACCCTCATGTTCTATTTTCTCTTTCTTTTCCACGTTTTGATAAAATATTTGCTGTCACTTTGAAATGGCACATAATTTAAAATTGACAAAGTTAGACTCCCGCCTCACTGTTCCACATTAAGAAAAAGTTCCAAGAAGCAGTATCTGCAACGAAAATAAAAGAAATTGATGAAATAATTATTTAATTCAGGGAATTAAGAAAATAATTATTAGAAATTATTTGCCTATGAGTTCCACGTCGAAATATTCCTCCGCCGAAATATCCAACGCCGTATCGGCCATGCCGAAAAGGCTGCGCCAGATCAGCTATGCCGAAACGTCCCAAACCCTAAAAATGAGCACAATAAGAATTATCGGGCATCCCCAAGCAAGTGTTTACATAGTGGGCATAAATAGACAATGTAAGTCACGCTGTGATGACTAGAGCCCGTATTTATTGCGCTTAAAATATTGTAGTTATTACACCAAAAAAATGCTCTTATTGCACCTAAAAATTGTCCTTATAATTGCTCTTATTGCACCTAAAAAATTGCTCATATTGCACCTAAAAATTTCTCTTATTGCACCTAAAAATTTCTCTTATTGCACCTAAAAATTTCTCTAATTGCAACTAAAAATTTCTCTTATTGCACCTAAAAACTGCTCTTATTGCACCTAAAAATTGCTCTTATTGCACCTAAAAATTGCTCTTATTGCACCTAAAATTTGCTCTTATTGCACCTAAAAAATTGCTCTTATTACACCTAAGCAACAGGAGTGAAAGAAATAGGAAACTAGGAAAAGGCAAATACAACAAAATATTGAAAGGAACAACAAAGTCGGATAGCAAACGGGAATAGCATGTCAGTGGATCAACGGACCCCTATAACCGCTCTAAATAACAATTATCAGTAGGTATACATTGCGCTTGGGCTGATTGACATTCCTCCCCGTGGCGAGAATGATGCTTGCAAATATCTCGCTTTACATGTTCCCATGATTTTTCCACCACACGAAAAAGGTTACAAAACTTTAATAATCAGATTTTGAGATTTTGCAACTCAATTATATTTTTACCCTTATAAAAACATGGGAATAATAATTGATAAGACAACCAATTGTCATGGCTTATGAAGTCTTGTGACGCGTGCAGTGATAATAAGTGCCAGGAGTTCACACGTCCCTCATCGTAACGCGTCAACTTTTTTTCTTGCCTCTGTCCACACGTATACGTGTCTTTCATTCATATGAATGTCGCACCGCATTCAGTTATGATATCGTTTCTTTACATTTTCACTTATATTTCGCGTCGGTTTGAAATCACATTCATATCCTATAATCTTATAGTCTGATTTTGATAGGAAAAGCCTATTTTCAATATATTTATAGCCTGATCAACCGACAGAAGAGAATCCAGTACAGTTCAATCAGTTGGACTTCCAAATCAAAGATGCCGCCCGTGTTCTTACAACATTTCAAGTTTTCTAGTTTTCTTGTCTTAAACGGGAGTACTGTATAGTGATTCTGATCATTAAAGTGAAGATAAAAATAACGTTTTTATCGACTTGCCAATGCTATGTGATCGCTGCAGTAAATTTAGCGTTTATTAGTTCTGTTAACTGAACTTCAATGACACAGCGCGTTCAAAAAAGGGACATGCTTCAATCTTCAGTCTACCGCATTTACTACAGCTACTTCTACAAATCAACACGCCGCGTCCATCAGCTTGGGTGAACGCATTACGATGAGGGACGTGTGAACACGGCCTAATATAGTACATATATAGCTCTCAATGCAGTTATTGCCCTTATTGCAGTTATTGCACTAACGCCGGGAACTGCAATAAACCCGGGCTTTAGTGAGTGATGACTATCACGTTAATTGGAAGCAACATGTTAGCAGAAAGGATACTTTGTTTTGACCCAGTGTACGGTAAGAACATTCTGTAGGTCGACAGGGCACATGGAACAGTGCTTACGGACACCCATAAATAATAAATACGGGCCTGAGCAGAGGCTTGCTACATACCGTTAAGATTGGTTGGCGCTTGTAGTGTTGTAGGCGATATAGACCGACCGGGGCTGATATTTTCTGAATGCCGAGGCCTGTGGCGCCAGTGCTGACCGGGATTGAGGCCGGGGTGAGTAATTTGCAGGGGCCGGGGGTCAAAGTCGGGATTCAAGCAGGAATTATATAGGAAGTCGTCAATATATGATACCCTTGTTTTATAAATATTTTTAATCTAGGTTGAATTTTATTACTTCCAGGTACTCAATATATTCAGAATAATGTATGTCGAAAATCTGAAAGAAAAATTTTTCAATTTAAATAACAAAATGCATAGAACGTAGGTGTTTTTATCGAGGATTTCCTTTACACTGTGAGTGACCCGTACAACAGTTTTCACAGTCACTAAAGTATTTCACATTGAAAATTACTTGTTGTTTCTGAGATCATCATTTTCTTGGAAATTGCATCTTGTATACGTGATGCCCCAAAATGATATTTTTAATATGTCCCACACAATAAACATAAAGGCGATACCGTGTTTATTGAGCAGCAAGCTTCCCAGATAGCAGAGATGAAGTTCAGCGCTCTTTAATCAATCGGTGACCAAAAAATAGGCAGTTGTCCAAAGTAGTCTGTAACTATGCCATGTTGCTGTTCATATTTGGAAGATAAAACCGAAAACTTAATAAACTGTCACCATCCACTCCAGTTCAGTCCAGATTAAACCCAAGAAAATTCATCTCAGTGTTCGGCTGCTTTCTTTGGTGATTTTATATTACGGCCGTTTCACACTTGTTGTACCCTGGGTTTATGCTTAACAGTATCCGAATGCATTGCTGTGTCAGTTTAAGCAAATAAAATGTGTAAAACTGTTTGATACCTCAGAATAGATGAGAGATTGGAAACTATACTGACAGTAGCTGTGCAAACTGAGTTGATTACAGCTAACGTGTTCGGTAGGTCGTTTAGGCCACACTCGCTACCCACACGCCACACTGCCGCCACAGTCACAGCAGTGCTACGAGCGACATACGACGCAATAAATTTCTTGTACGAAAAATCGTAATGTCGAGTCAGCGAACTACTGTCCCCACCGACGCAACCCAGATCGCTTGACAACCTTCCATTGCCGTCGATCACATGCCCCATGTCTTGGGCAAAAATCGCAATACATTGTTTGTTGCACTGGTGCAGCCTTGACCTTAGCATACACGCGGTTGTTTACAATATGTATGACTAGCCATTCCGAGGATATGACGTGAGAAGGCCCTACAAGCAGCGAGAGTGTGAACGGGTCTTTAAAAACACCTTATTTTCTGCCAAAACAAAACTCGCACTTATATTTGTCTCGAAAAATCAAAACTACCACTGAAACTTGCTGCTGAAGAGTGGGACAAAGAAACTGGGACAGTGCCCGTCAGAGGCCGCTCCCGCTGTATAATATCCAGCAGCTGTGTGAATAAAACGTGCGAATAGTAAACTTATTATACCAGTCAATTCAAGCTACCTTCAATAGCTGATATTAATTGCTATTATCACGTCCGATAGTTAATATAAGTTTCAATTCCCTAATTATGAACCATTTTATTATTCAGATTTCTAAATTCTCAAGTTACGGCGAAAATCACAAAATTTTGGGCAAAATATAAAGGAAAGGCAACCCTTGTACAGCGCGGCTGGCTAAATATCAGATCTGACGCAGTCAAAACTCGTTCTGCGTTTTTTTGTGCCTCTGTAGTTATCGGTATGCGGCAAATGTTATGTAACTCGTATTTTAAGTTATTTTCTCGTGTTTTCCAGTTGAATATCATTAATTAAATCAGTGTTAAGGTCCAGAAAACTATAGATTTTCTGTTTTTATAGTGCTTGATAATAGTATTTTTGAGCTAGAGCACTCTGAGAGTTCGTACCTCCTAAAGCAATGTTAACTTCAGAAGTTGTGTCCGTACATCTGCTGTACTGCCCGTCAGGTTTGGCGGGTTGTAATTACCAGCTAACATGTACTGTATTTCACATGATTTTGAGTTCCGTGCTCGGTCAGCCAGAGACAACTAGTTTTACTGCACTACTGAATGAGGACCAGGCAGCGACATTTGGAATGAAATCGAATCAAGCTGCCTGTGCATTGCGAGCATACAGCGAAAATGACATAACATCTTGTTAAAATTCCATCAGCGTGGAAGCAAAGCTTGCTACGGTACAAACTGTTGAGTCTTTTTTTCATATATATATTTTACCTATATTTTTTTTCATGTATGGATTGGAATAGTCTCCCACTGAAGTCCGATTCTTTCGCAGATTGAACTTCGACTTTAAATTTGCGGAGTTTTCAGAAGCACGTCTTGAGGTTATCAATGCGTTGATAGTCACCCAAGAGATGAATTATGACCGCACGAATGTAAACGAAGACCCGTCAGCGCACTTTCCTCACCTTCATGTTTTTGTCTGCAGCCTCGTCCATCCTATGCTATAGGGCCAGCCAACCTTAGGGGACCCGTGTAAGTTACCTCAGCCATTAGCTAAGCCTTCGGGACGTCTCTCTTCCTTGCCCACTTTGCTTCCTTCCTGCTTTCATACTCCTACTTGCTCATGCTTTATTCTGTTCTTCCTTTTCTTTCCCGACTTGCTATGCCCATGCACGTTGATCCTGTGTTGGGAACACCTTCGTACATAGGTTCCCAGTTTCTATCTGTTTACCTCATGTCCCTTGCTCTTTCCTCTGTGATATCGTTCTGCTCGGAAACGGAGGCTTAAACTTCCTAACTATAACTACTTTGTCTGTAGCCATTGCATAGATGTGGACTCTATCAGCATAAATACGCGGTATTTATATGTGTTTTTAATCGTATCATTACACAAACCAAGAAACAATACTACTTCATTTTACTACTAAAATAGTGTCAAGCATTTCCGAATGCATGAATAATGCTAATTATAGAAGTGAATGCGCTGGGAACAATATTTGATGAAAAGTTACATAATAGAACGGATTTTTCAAATACTAATATCAGTAAAATGTATTAAATTGTACAGTTGCGGCCATAATGGTTCGGACACCTAAAACTCATCAGAAAATCTTTATATACTTTAATGTTATTGAAGGCATTGCAGTGTAATTGTACACAAGTTGAGCAACATGTTATAGCTAAATTGTGTTAAAATTTCAGCTGTTCAGGGTATGTAAAAGAAAAGTTACAAGCAAATGAATTGTAATAGTGACAATTTAGTCTTGACAAAAAAGCTCGGAAACTTCATTTTTTCCATTTTATTTTAGAAAAAAGCAATGTTGCCACAGAAAGAGTTATGTAGATCGGGTTAAACATACTTGCAGTCATTATTGATTCAACGGGGCGCTAATGCCCAAGATGGTGATGCGCCATATCCTAATCAAGTAATCAAGTATCGATTCAACATCCGCTCTATCAACATGCCTCGGGGAGTCCATACACCTTCTTCTATTCGTGAGGGAAAGAAGTTCGGACAACCTTCAAAAATCATAATTAAACACATGAAATGAGGCTACAAATACGAACGACGTTATGAATACAACTTTTTAGCATTCAGTACTTTGCGTGGTACCCTTTACTGTCTGTTGAGGAAATACCCTCAACGATCGACTACTAAGGCCCAGCACCATAAGGCAAGAGGCCTTACACAGCGAGGCCAAATGTGGGCCTCACCTTTCTACTGCAGCGCTGCTGACATTCGCCTGCACGTCGCGCAGAAAGTCTTCAGTACTGGAACGCTAACTCTACATGGTCGCCTGTCACATATATTCAGCTTATCCTTCATGTATTGCTAATGATCTTAGCCTTTCTCAAAAGCTTGGCTTAGCTAAAGTGTCTAACACGCTAGAGTTAATGTGAAGTTTAGTTAGTCATGGATACTGCTAGAGAAAATTCTCGTATTTCCTCTACCAAATGTTAATTCTGATACATCGTATATTGTGTCTGGCCAAGGACTATTCCTTGTACAAGTCTGCATAAAAAGAATACACCCATGGTAAATCATGCCACTCCCGTATACAGCTCAGCTGCCGGAGTTCACCAAGTCAGACAACAGTCCTTGGAAGCCACTTAAAAGCCATGCCTTCCGCGGAGCTTTTGGCTTTACGTATTCGGCGACACCAGCGAACGGAGCCCGGCTGTTGGGAACAGGCTTTAGCCAGAATCTGTACCAGAATTTTGATATCGTTAGAGTTACTCAAAATCTCCCAGCCTTTGATACTAAATTACAATTTCGTGTCATCGTGTACGCCATCAGCGAACTTACTTGTAATAACTAGAGTTGCAGACTGTAGTTATAGGCTGTCATATGTCGAACTAATCAGTTCTGTCGGTGCTTCGTGCCCTGGTCGACTAAAGTTTGGAATTTGTTGCCTGCATCGGCTTTTGGTCGTGTTGGCCTGCAAGCTTTTAAGTCGGCTGTTAGTGGCTTTTTGCTGGATTTCCTTTAGCAGCGTTTTAGGCTTCCCGGTGTTGCAAATGCTTCATTTGGGTACTCTTAACACAGGCAGCAAAAAAGCATAAAAACATCTGCGGACAACCTGACTGTCACCAAACACAGAATTCACCTTACGCAGGAGCCCAATTTTAGAGGAAGCACGTGACACCAACCTTCTAATATGCGGCTCAAAAGTGAGCTTCCCATCAAAGACTACACCTAGAATCTCCAATGAGCTAGACTCCTGAAGCAAAGTGTCACCAATCTCTAGTTGGGGATGCTGCGG
>LQNS02000138.1:14972812-14982921 GCA_001587735.2 Parhyale hawaiensis
CGATGTCTTCATTGTTGGAATTTCATCTGTCCCTGCTTAAGATACGTTTGCCATCTTCTGCAACCCGGCCTATTTTCTGCCTATCACTTTCAAAGGAGCTTGAGAGGAGCACCAGAGCCTCCAACCTGGGCTTATTTCCGCCTATCTATTTCGTTAAGAGCGTGACACCAAACATATAAATATATATATATTTATATATAAACACACGACGGTCATTCATTCTTAGTATTAGATAGTTAGTTATAGCTGAGAGCTCAGAGTGAGCACACATTTTCGTGCCCTCTCGCCCTCCCCTGCTGGGGGCGAGGCACCTCTTGCCTCTGCTATTTGGGGAAATTCGCCTATACTTTTCCCCTCTAGCTCAAAAGTCCCAGTGAGCTATAGGCACGGCACTCAGAATTTACTCAGTGTCGTGCACAATGTAACAGCAAATGTGTATAATATCAAAACTCGTCGCCTTTTACTCGTGGAGTGATGTAAGGTGTTCACCCGTGCACGAACAATTGACGTTCATGGCAGCGTATGCGATACCTTCGTCTGTGTGCCTGCTGATGCCTTTGATAATCGCCCGTGTGTTAACACTGTGTGCCCTTGGCAGTGCTATTTGTTATGTGTCTCATTTGATCATTTGAGAACTACGTCTCCTAGTCTCTACTTTCATCAGTGAAACCATTCCCTATTCGATAGCACTTCACTGTGTTAATGCCGACATGTGTTCCAGTGTCTTAATTATGTTGCCTACGGTATAATGACGTCTTACACAAACAATTGCAGCAGTGTATCTTCATCGAATAAATAATATCCAATACGAACTGCAGTGTAAACTCTTCGTAACATACGTGACGAAGTTGGCAGTCGTAACGTGTTCCTTATGCTANACGAACTTTATATGATCATACAGTGCGTGAAGAATAGGAATTATATGCATCCCCCGTGAGTCCAAATGCATAGGTTGGAGAAGCTGTATACGTCCCGTGCAGGCGGAGCTATCAGTTGCAGCCAATTCCAGAGAGGTCCCCAATGGAAGTTCATCACTTCGTCTACTGTAGATTAGTTCCGAGGAGGAGATGAAAAAGGACGACGTCAAGGCAGGAACTATCTCCTTTACTTTCTTACTTCTCGTTGCCAATTAAGTATTCAAGCAAGTGTATCACTGGACCTTCGTAGTGCGATGTGATTCACGTGATCTTAATAGCTAATGAAGTGTCTCGAAGTGTGTATTGGGAAGATGTTATTAGCCAACTAACATGGTAATAGAAGTATAATTATTGCAGAGAAACCGACAGAAAAGGTTTTAATATGGTGTAAATGTCTTAAGATTACAGAAATGTATATGTATGTACATATGAAAAATTTGAAGCTTGTAGTTTGTTCATTGTATGCTTATCGCGCTAAAAAAAATTGAAATATCGAAAAATGCATTAGTTTAACATTTAGACTATAATGATAAAATTAGACAAATATTGTACTGCATTTATATTTCATGTGGTGAAACGAGTTATTTTTATGCGTCCGGCAGCACGCACTGATCTATGGTGAGTCAACTATCATGGTAACTTAAAGGTTGTGCGGTTTAGAATACGAATTGGAGGGCAGCAAAGAAAAATCTTAAGAAATGAATAAAACACGCTTAGCCAATGTGGTCTTTTTCCCGGAGTTGTCGTAAACACAGCATCGATATGATAGAATGTTTGTTTACATGCATTGTATTACATCTTCGCTGTCTGAGAGCACCGTCTTTGCCCCCTGGTTCAATATTTCGACTGATTAATTTGTGTTTCTGATGGTGTTCAAACTTTCAAATATTTGCGGTCGAAGTTACACATAGATATATCTCCTGAGTACTTGTGAAGTGCTCAATTATAAACGGTGATTCAAAATTTGCATCTAAGAGTGTCCAAACAGCTTATTAATCCTTGCTTTCATGTGATTCCTCTTTGTATTAAATTTCCATGCTCTTTTCCCAATATATTTTGAGATCTTTACGTGTATTTTACTGATCCAGCTGCCGTGTGAGTCCCAAACGCAAAGTCTTTTAGTTAGGTAGGTTGGGGAATAGCTCGCCCCTTGGGGACATGTCTAACATGTTATGTGTTTATTTCTATATTATTTCATAGTCACATTCCTGTCAGGTGCTATTTTCCGTGAATGATCAACTGGATCGTTCGTAAATAAACATTCATTTACAGTAGGAACTTTCTTTTACACAATCTTCATTGATTTATTCATCTACAATTAGAGAAAACAATATGCATTTATTTATTCAATTTTATTCTCATAATTATATATATGCCCATTATAAATTATATTCCCCGTAACAATAGATATAGATAATAAACTAATAAAATCCTTTACTTCTCATATGGATGCTGTGACCAACAAGGTTAGGGCACTGCACCCTGAGGTTTTCTTGTATCTCAATGTTAAATAAAACTCGTTGAGTGTTACATAAAGTGTTCATTAATTGTCATGATTGATTTTTCTAGTAGTTTACACTTTTTCGTATTGGGTCTACCACAGCCCAGCTTACAGTTCAGGAAGTGAGCAAGACTCACGATTCGCCGCATCAGCGATACAGCGCCATCTGGTGTCTGAAAGAGTTTATCAGTAGAATATTTGCTATTGTTTTTGCATAAAATTGACAGATAAAGTATGCCCTCCATTTATTCATAGAATTTAAAAGCCTTATATATGAAAAATGAGTAGAACTAGTTTACCACGAGAATTTTTGGATAACATTGCTTATATTAGCTAAATAAGATATTCTATAAAACGATGTACTCGTACGTACGCCAGCATAGCATCCTGTATTGTTGAAGTGCAAGTTAAAATACTCGTAGTAATTCGAAGAAGTGTATTAAGGTTTATTTATTAAGGTTTGAAACAGTCGTAACCACTGAGGGAAACAGATGTCGTTCTGAGGGAAATTTGAGGGATTTGCGGTACAAGTAAAGTCTCGCGCTTGACGCTCTCCCCAGACTCCCACTCTCTAGGTTCAGCAGTTGTGTGCTAGACGTTGAGGGGGAAGGTAGTACGGCTTCGTTTGCGTCGGTGTCTGCAATATTGGACAACTGTGCCAAATTTTAGCTTCTATCTCATCGTACTGAAGACAAAACAATTCCCCATTTCTTTCAGAGAGACTTTTCAGCACCCTCTAATTCTAACTCTCTCGTTGAAGACAGTAGTACTTTACAAAAGTGTGTTGTTTACTTTGAATTACTACATTTGTTGATACGAAGGAGATCAAACATGCAGCACGGTCGGTGGCACTGAACAGGTGGTGTGTGTGCTGTGTAATGGCACTGGCACTAGGCCGATACTGTAAAGTGCAGCTGCGTCTCAACTATTATTCTTCTCACGTCCCCTCACAACAATAAATGTCACTCGTGATTTTAGTTTTTTAAGGGCAATCACGAGCAAGGCGTGAGAAAGATACGTAATTTTATTTGGTCTATTTTTTTGCTCAACTTCAATAAATCTGATATTTAGCAGCAATTTGGATGCCAGCGTATGAAAGAAAGATGTATTTGTTGGGTGTATTATTTCAAGTTTAATTAAATCTGATATTTTTAAATCAATGTTGATGCAAGAGGGCGTAAGATTGGTAATTTCGTACGGTCAATTTTCCTTAAAGTTCAGTTAAATTTGATTTATAACCCTTCATTGCGCATTTTAATGCTACGTTCCTCTTACGAATAACGTTGCTTTACTCATATGCGTGCGTTCTTGTTACGTTTTGAAAGATTAATTGCTTACCTATTTGATCCAAATGTAATCAATATTAAAAGCTGCAGTTATTTCAATGGCTTTTGTGGCAATGTCCAAATGATAATTTAGTTACCGACCAAGTTAGGGCAAGATTCCTGGGAACACTTGATTCCGTGACTAATTATATGTGTATCAATAGGTCATTGATATTTTCCTTAAGAATTATTAATGGGATGGATTATTTTTATTTGTCGCCTATCACAGTATGAGTTCATATTTGTATTTATTTTCTCTAGGTACTAATAAAACTAGGAGATTGGATTATGTCCATTCTATTTTATTGATATTTAACTGATTTTATTTTCCACTGTCATTTAGTAATTGAATACGTTTAGGCTAAGAGCATATGTATATGATAGATACCAAATTTTTGTTATATAATCGTTTCTGTGAGATGAGAGCATTCAAAACGCTGCTGGCGTTAGAGTAGGTAAAACCACTTGTTATGATTCATTTCGAAATGATTAGGCATTTTTCTATCTACTCGTATTAAAAATGCAACACATTACCTTTGGCATTCTATAGATAGAGGAAGCCCATAATTTCTGTTTATAGTTAACCAGTAACATGGTTTGTCCATTCTGTGTTATAGGGAGTCACGTCCCTAACAAGAACACATACATAACCTATAGGTTACCTTAGCCATAGTTATAGGCATTCAGGACATCATTCCTACCTGCCCACTTTGTTTCCCACTTTGTTTCCTTACATTTTTTCATGCTCTTAACTGATTACGATATGCATTGCGTTTACCGCTGACACGTTTCATTGCTTTTGTTTACCTATGAGCCAAAACTTTTTTCACCTCACGTACTGTTATGAATTAGAATCAGGGCCGGATTAAACCTATTAGAGGCCCTAAGCACTAAAGATTTTATAGTGTCCCATACTATATATGCGTAATTTGAAATATAAACATGATAAACCATAGATAATTTTGTCTATCAAACTGAAGCAAATTTCAGAACAAGAAAGAAAACAATGCTTATTTTTCTTTCACTATCTCCAAGATTTGAAATGTTTCTTTGTGCTCATTTACCTATACGTGTAAAGTCGTCGATAAGATCCTCAAAACTGATCTGACGTATAATGTAACACATACGCCTCTATGCCAGTGGTTCCAAGCTTTTCTACGCCTGTCTCGCCTTTAAAACTTTTCATATTTTCTCGTACCCCCAGAAAATTAGTACTGGTAATTTGATCATATGAAGATAAGGAGTGGAATTAATACTACATGCAGTAGTGCAATACTGATAGAAGTTCATTTTTGAATGCCATTGAAATAATCCAAGATTTCGCACCCCCTGAGAGGTTACCTCGCACCCCGTATGGGGCACTCCTGCCCTAAGAAGTTCTGTAGGACTGATATCAATGGAAACTCTGCGTGCACCGAGGTTATGCAAAAATATAAGTAAATAAATTAGCGTTTGAAAGAAAGAACCGTACCATTATTCAAGAAATGTTGCGGTGACCATTATTGTGGAGAAACAGCATCTATTCGAGAACTAGTCATCAAAATGTTCTCCAAAGATATTGGTTCCCAACCTTTACTATGCGTGGCACCCTTTAAAATCTTCAAAATGTTCTCTTCTTGTACCCCTTACCAAGATAATAACTTATATGAAGATAAAGGATGAAATATACACAGCATTTGTGCTTCATATTGAGTTAAGTTATTGCAAATAATCCAACATTTCGCGCCCCCTATAATCCATTTCACACACGGAGGGGGTACGAGCACCCCTGGGTGGGGACCCCGTCTCTATATTTAATAGAGATACGTCATCCACCCTGCCTCCTTCCACGTTCGTTCTGACCTAATTTTTAACATGACTCAGCCGAGAAAGTGAGCATTCAATTGAAAAAATTGTGACCATTAATGTTGAAAATATACGATGATGAATGGTGAATCTGTGGTGCCCCACTTCCCATGATGCCTTAAGCACCTGCCTACCTTGCTTGCTGGTTAATCCAGCCCTCACTATAATCCTCAGTTGCTGTTCTTCTAAATTAACCTTTAGTTTTCAGTAATACCTATGGAAGACCGATGCCATTTTCTGGAAGTACGAAATTTCATGGCTGCTGGCGTTTGACTGCTGATAGCAAGCTGCTAAATTCTGATTGAAATGACAGTGATCATGTTGCTGAGCGCTGAAAAACGTATTAACTGAAGACCATAAACGCTAGAGCACATACATGTGAATGCATTCATTATTACTGAGGCGTGTTGAAAATTCCAGGAGTTTCCTGTGCTGCACCAGTGTCACGCACTGCTCAAAATGGTGCAGTAATCTGTAACCGCATACATACAAATTAACTTAATTTATTTCATTTTGGATCACAGGAAACGTTTTTGTTTGTTGCGGTACCCCAAATTGGGTTGTGTTCTTCGCAACCTGCCTCAGCATCGATATTGCGTAGAGAACCGCAGGTGTGTTTTTTTATTTCCTAGTTCCACGTGTCAGTGTCGCCGTCTTTGCCACTGCCGAAGCCCCACTGATAACACATGAGGCTGCAATGTTGCTCGTGAATGTTTTGTTCTGCTTTGGCGACACATGATCTATAATTGGAGCGATTTCGCGTGCGGCTACCACTTACTTGCCATCGTGTTTCTGCGATGAAGAAGACACGCACGCACGCTGGCAGTGGCGTCACGCTGGCGTCCATCTCTGCTGCTCCAGTACTCTGGCGAGAGATCAATAGCTGCCAGGCTTCAGGGCAGCCTTGTGGCTTCTTCGCTGCAGCATCCCCCGCCTGCTCACTAACTGCTCCATGCACGGCATGTTGCTGCTCATGGCTCTCGGGCCGCTTCCACTCATTTGAGCTGGACAGAATTTCGCTTCTTGAAAACTGTTGAGGCCGGACGCCTCATCAGGCGGATAATACCGTTGAAATTTAAACACGTGATTTAGTGAGGAAGTGAACAACAGATTAAAATCTAGTCAATCGTTAATATGTACGCACCTGTTTCTCTATCTATACGCTGTGTATATGTTCGTCAGGAATAGAAATAGTTTGCATACAACTTCTAGTACCACCCAGATATCTCTCTTCGTATACATTTTATTCACTTCTCATTATTTATTTTTATTCATTTTTATTCGTACTCTTACTTATGATGTGTTCTCGCTATTTACTCTGTACTGTCTAGTTTTATCATTCCCATGCTTTGGTTCTTTATTATGCTGGGCAAGAAATTCGGCATGTCCCTTATTCTATCTTCCATTTTGATCCTAACGCACGCTGGCAGTAGAGCAGTGTGAGGTAGGAAAATTATATTGCTAAAGTTGCATGTTCTAAAGTTTTCCCTGTTTCCTGTGCAGTTCCTATCCAACATACAATGCAAGGCTGGTATGAAATGTATAGATAATTGTCTTTTTCGTATTAATTTGAAGCTTGCACGGTGAAAATCCAGGACACTGCAGTGCCTATCTATTCGAAGACATCTCCCTGTAATGCAGCCATATAGGGAGTAAGCTGGACCAGTAATAAATTTATGCTCCCATAAACTTGTGAACTGGAGCGCTTTTAAATAACTACCAATGTTTGACATTTGACTTGAATGCTAATATTGTGAATTTGTGAACTCTGACGTGTAAAATCATTTGGTGGAGAAGTGAACAACCAATGTTTTTATTCTCATGTCCCGTTCTGTGGTACCGTGACTTTGTTAGAGTTTACGGGTGTGTCCCCAAAATGGGAGTTACAGCGCCGCACTCGCTTGCTCGCTGATGGAAGCAGACCAACGATTCCCTGTCTAATTCTGCTGTCCGGTTGGTTATTCAACTTCTGACAAAGTTGTGATGTTGCAAGCTAAATCGGTGATGGTATACATTCCCCAATCGCTCAATTTGTAAAGGAATGTTATATAATGAATTAATGCCAGTGATGCAACCAGCCATGGAGTGCTTATTGCTGTGAATGGAAATAATGAAATGAGATAGGTACAGTACTGTCAGTGGGGCTACACAGTCGCAGAACTCATTTTTGTTACTGTAGCTTACTCAATTATAGAGTATGAGAAAAGACGAGCTAGTCTACAGCCCTGAAGTGCTTACTTCAGTAAATAAGTCACGGAGTGAAACAGTGTCAGTGAATGTCAATGTAGTTTGCATTCTACTAGAATGCCAATAGTCGCGCACACTCTTTTACTGTGGGTATACTGTCAATGAAAGTTACTGATCTTAGATGTGGCATATGCCCCAAAAGAATTATTTAATATGAAGCAACATGCAGATGTGGAAACTTAAGATCTAGAACTCTGACGTACCTTACCACATCCTTATGCTTTGCCGCTCCCAAGAGGATATGGGCATTGTTACATGTTTTTCTAGTGTTCGACATTTTTACCACTATGAAGAAAACGTTTGTTAGTGTCATATTTTCAAATTGTGTAACTACTCAGGGCGCCTCATCTCATTATGTAGCTAGAGAGCTCTAGTGTCGACAAACATACTTTTCGCTATCGATTTCGTGGTCTCCTTTCATAGGGACACCAGCAGATGGAATTCAATAGCTGGCCAACATGTGAGTTTTGGAAAGACTCTTGGTGCTTCCAGGTTCCAGTTCAAGTCGCTTCCATCAACTTTTCCATAGAAATCTTCTCTTTTTCCTAGCGTTGTATTTAATTCCTGCTGTTAGATCGTGCCTTAACATTTTGAATCTTATTTCCTCGCGTGTAGGAACTGTTACCCTATTGTTGTTGACGTTCAGGACGTTTTGATACAATTTCACTTCTCCCAAAATCGGAGCCTGAATATACTCAAGTTACAACAGTGTAGGATTTACTGACTTACAACGTACAACATCTCTATGCTGCGAGAGAAGTACGAACTGCCAACTCCACACTTGCGATTGCAAGTGTAAAACGTAATGCGCAAGCCCCTGTGCGCCCCACCAAAGAAAAAGCTTTGTGCATTCTACTTGGGCTCCCACCCGCCTAGAGGTGCTTCAGCTTCCTATAGATGAACCTACAAGTGCCAACTGTCAGCTACGTTACAGGTCTAGCTTAACAAGCTTCTATTTGTCTCGATAAATCTGGCCCCTTTTTGTAACCTCGTTATTTTTGCACGTGTGAATGCCAGCTTGGAATCGACGGGGAGCTGTTGCAGCGGTCGGTACTCATAACCGATAATCGAGATAATCATGAATAATCATGTCATGATGTTATCTCTGTGTTATGTTGTAATAGTGTGCATCGTGTTTCCCTATGTGAACCAAAGTCGGATATTCTCGATCTTCAGCAGCCTAAATTTTGTGGAAAACGCCTGGCTCGAAGACGTCAAGTTCGCCCATCGCTATAGGCACAGCCTCGCTTATCTCAAATCGCTGGATCCTTCCAGTACGTTGCTGTTCCATGAGTCGCGCCTGCGCTCGGCAAACTTAAGTCATTTGGTTATAGCCCTTGTGCAAGACACGAACCCTGATCAAAGGCATGGGGCTCAGTACCTCACGCAACTCGCGGTGGGGCTCCACGACAGCGCCATCTCCAACAGCGCCACTGGGATCATCTTCTGCAATGGCAGCACAGAAAAAAACGTTCACCTTTCTAAGATCTCGAATCATTTTCCCGTTCTTAACATAACCCAAAACTTTAACTACAGCAGACTTTCCTATTTGTCAAGAAAAGAAAACAGGCTGAAAAGTGTGTTCATGGAGTGCATCCGTGATGGCTTGAAGCACGTGAATTCTGTCCCACCTCTAGTGACCGTATTTAATGAAAATGTCTTACCTCTCCCGTATTTTGCTCAAGACATTGAAAAAATTGTACAACAAAAACTGTCCAACAAGATATCGTGTGGCGAGCTTGTTCCTAGTTTGAAAAAGTGGTTGTTTTTACATCTTCAGGAACCTGTTAATCTTCGAACTTACCAGTGGGATTCAGCATCGTTTAGAGAACTTTTTATCATATTTGTTTTCGGAGCAGCGTTTTTTCACATTACATTTAAGGTTTTAGATCCTCAACTCAGTTCTCGTAGCGTAATGTTCACAATATTTTACGGTGGTTCATTTTTCATAACTTTCGCTCTGTGTCTGGGCCGGCCGTACACCACAGAACTTCGCAGGATTTTACCGGCACTTTATAGAACTTACGACCCTCCCGAAGCCTTGCACTTCTCAGCCTTGACTTTGCCGTCTTCCAGCATTGGCAAAATCGAGCCTCTGCTGCAGAGCGTGAGGTGCAGTCAGTATGTTGGTTTCCATAATGTTTTAGACTCTCTTATCAACAGTCTTGACATTCCCGGATACGTTGTTTCTCCTAGTCTTGTTCGATATGTATAGCTATAGTTTTTCTCCAGTTTTAAGAAGAAGAATCACAAATATAAGCAGAAATTCTCAAT
>LQNS02000138.1:14983785-14994059 GCA_001587735.2 Parhyale hawaiensis
CAGCTCTAACACCTTGTATCGCTCGTTCGATGCCCCGTGAGGCACACGAGCTCTTTGTAGATCTTGGTGTGCTGACTCGGCAGTTGTGTGTGCATGCACGGCGCCGTGGCGGAACTGCCTTCCTCAGAGATGAGGGGGGTGGGGGTCTCGGGTCATTTGTTACTTCCGTCAAATTGGCGCCATAGTTCGTGACCCGAGGGCGAGTGCGAATACACTTGCTCATCTGTAGCCAGTGAGCCTATACCCGCAGCACAAACCAGTGCATGTGGGTTTCCCAGGTGAGGGTGTGGTCTAAGTTGACTTTACCTTTACTTTACCTTTCCAGCTGGTAGAAGCTGAAACCTATTCAGTAGCTATCTAGCCCAACTAGAACCTCGTGCTCCACCAGCTACAAATAGTCTGTCACCGGTTTCTCGCCCAGACTGTATGTCGATGAGAGTCTTCTTAGGTATAGAATAGGGAAAAAGAAGCCTTGTAGTCAAACAGCACAACCTGAGAAGAGAGGGTTGAGGGCTTCTGAGCTCGCAATAATCTTCCTTCGGTTACCTGCAGCACAGTGGTACAGACTAATTCTCATATGAGTGTGCCACCATATCGCCCATAACTTTTATTTCTACAGCAGGGTGTTAAGCCAGTATATTCCCTGTACATTTTGCTGAAGGGTTAGTAACATGGCAGATATGTGAGGGTTGGTGTCATTGAAATTTTTATTCTTGTATTTGAAAGGCAATGCGTACAATTTAACGTAGGTAAATTATTGTCGCTTGTAGTAATTAATTATATTTCCCTACCTTAGTTAAGGAAGCTCATATAAACTATACACACTCTTGCAACACCTTGTTGTCAAAACTAGAACAACAGCAGATGACTGGTGATAGCAGCTAGAAATTACGCATTCCGATAAAAAATTCTCGCTATCGTATATAATAATTTGACATCTGCTGCAATGCTTTAAGCCATTCGCTAGATTCGCTTCGTGCTTCTTTACAGCGTCGTTGGTCGATCGATGGTGTCGAGCGTTTGCTTGCGTGGGCTCATTCGAATACATGCAATCTTCAAATTTGCTTCAAATGTTGTATTTCTACAACGCACAGTCATTAATTTAAAATATGTTGGTTTAAAATACATCGCTATACTGCTGAGTTTTTAAGTGAAACTCGTTCCCTTAAAATTGTCTTCTCGCCCTCAATGGTATATTCTGGCGGGCCCCATCCCTGCCACAATATATTTTGGCCTCACGAACCCAAGGGTCCCAAGTGCCTTTTCTGCAGGGGATATTGCATCTGGCCGCAGTTTCTGCTAATGAGGTTAGTTTTGTAAAGTTAGATAGGTTTTCTGTATTTCCCTTTCTGGTTCTCGAGGTGGGCTGTCGATCGAGATAGCCGACCTAGTCCGTGGGACTCCTCTACTCTCGTGTGGAAGGCCTGAAATGGGGCCGCCCACTCGAATGTCTTTTTCTATTTTTTTGTGCCTTTTTCCGCCAGTAGTAGCGCACTGAGCCTATCAAGTTTTTCCAGCAGGAATGCAGAGATAAAATATTCCTATTAGGCCTTCAGGACGTCTGTCTTTCGCGCCCACTTTGCTTCCTTCTGATTTCATACACTTACTGCTCCTTCATTCACCTGATTTTCCTCTTCTTTCCCGACTTGCTGCATGTTCCCATCCGAGCTGATCTTGTATCGGACCACATTCATGCATGGGTTCCATGTGTCTATCGACATACTAGAAGCCTCTTGTTACCTCCACCAAGCAGGTTATGTCTTCGTCGGGTTAGTCTGTCTGTCTATTTGTTTTCCGTTTGTTTGTCTACGTGTCTTTCCTTCTGTCTGTCTATCACCAAGATAACTCAAAAAGTTATAGACGGATTTTGACGAAATATACAGGGATTATTAGGCATGTTAGGAGGAATAGATGATTAACGTTTGGTGAAGATCCGTCCATCCGTTTGTTAGTTTGTTTGTTTGCCTTATTTTTCTCAATGCCATATCTCAGAAAGTTATGGACGGATTTTTGTGAAATTTATATGAATTGCTAGGTATATCACAATGAGTAAATAACAAAATTTTTGTGATGATCTGTTTGTTTGTTCGTTCCTCTGTTTGTTGCTGTGTTTGGTTTTATGTTTGTTAGCAGCATAACGCAAAAAGATTTGAATGGATCTTCATGAAATTTACAGGAGTTGTTAATACAGTAATGTTTAGAGACAAAAATGGTTAAATTTTGGCGCAGATCGGTTGATTCGTTTCTGTGTTTGACTTGTGTTTGTTATAATGTTTGTTACGCAATAACTCAAGAAGTTTTGAATGGATCTTTATGATATTTGCAGGAGTTGTAATAATCGTAGAAGATATAAATGATTAAATCATAGTGCAGATCGGTTGGTTCGTTTGTATGTTTAACTTATATTTGGCTTATGATTGTTAGCAGCATAACTCAAAAAGTTATGAAAGCATCTTCAAAAAAATTGCAGAAGCTGTTAATACTATCTAAAGTCACAAATGATTAGATTTTGGAGTTGATAGAAAAATCATAGTTTCAGAGCCAATGTGAACTTTTTGTTACCGGTGCCTTACTTGACGGAGGTATGCGCTCTCAGAGTGCTCTTGTTTCTTCTGCTGTGGTATATATCGTCTTTGCATGTTGTATAAACGGAGTCTTAAGCTGTTGAGGATAAAATTAACAGTGTTAATGGATTAAGCATACTGAGGAAACCTTTGAACATCTGTGAGACCATACATTGTTAATTACGGTACTAATGCCCACACCTCTTCAAATATTAACGCGCATGACAATGTGCCGCTGAACGAGCTGCTATTGGTGTAACCCAAATATATTAGCGCCGGTTATACTTGGCAGTAATCAGCCGCACGCGCGTTAGGGGACTGCGAAAAGTCGATCAGGAGCTGCAGACACAATTAGAATAACAAATCTGCCGCTGGTGGTAATGAATCGTTTTTGCGCCTAGTGTCGCCATGACCACGCAATAGATCGACATTCGGTCTCTGAAGCGCGAAAACGAGCTCGTTTCGAACCCTGGAACGGCACGCTTGCACCGTGGGCGGCACTGAAATTATTTTAATATAGCGTGGATTTTTAACAGGAATAGGCTTAGATTGTCACCAGCGGTAGAGCAAAGAGAGGGCTGAGCTTGTCGAGTCACTCAAATTGAAAATTTCCTGTTTTACCTATTACAAGACATTGTCGTGTATCTTTTCTCTTTAGATAACAGCACGTCATTTTGAGTTCATTAATGGCGTAAACTGGAAGTCTTATTATAATACCGTAATGATGCAAATGATTTATAAGTCATACTCATGTAGTTCTGTTTAAGTTGTTGTCTCATTTCATGATAGATTACTTGTTTGATGCCCCTAAACCCTCCTTTAGTCATGAGTCTTAATACGAAATATAGCCAATGAATATTCCGTAACAATAACCAAGACCTGAAAGTGTTTTGGGACGACTTCATACCTCACGTGACTAACGTTTCAACGCAAGGTTACTACATACCTCACGTGACTAACGTTTCAACGCAAAGGTTAAATACAAACCCCGCATTGGCAACGAGTCAGTTGAATCACTTATTCAGCTCCTCATTAACCGTGTGTGCTCCGCATCATGTTGTAGGTTTACCACAATTTTCTTTGCCCAAACTCACTGCGGTAAATGCCGCCTGGATTTACTTGCCAAGCTCACAGCAAGCTGTTGAGTTTCTTTATAAAATTAGATCTTGAAATAACATACTAGTTTTATTGTGTCTACCTCGACATCTGCTCGGATGATTAGCATTGAAGTTAGAGAGGCTCTCAAATAAGCAGTGCAATTTTCCTGTTTTCACTGGGTAGTATCCTTGATATTCAACATGATGGGAAAATTTTCTTTTCTATTCTTTCTACTTGTACATTGTATGATCCTTAAGCTTACTATTATTAGTCTTCCCACGTTCAGGAAAAGGTTTCACAGGTCCCTGTCTGCAGCTCTTCCTTTAACTTAAGGTGCGAGTCACCACTGGTGGTAGTTTTATTAGTGTTTTGTAAGCAAATCGTATTGAGAAACACAAGTTGTACGAGTACTTTTAAGACAATTAAAAATGTTTCCTTCTTCCTTATTATATCTAAGCATTAGGCGCTTTCTACAGTGGGAGCAGCTTGATTATGAAAATCGTATTTTTGCAATAAAAATTGTGTTTTTCAAGTTTTACTCCCGAAATTTTGGTGTAACTCGTTCAATCAAGCTATTTTCTTCCTTTACAGGTGATATACGTAGCAATATTCAGTTCAATTATCCTGTATTTAGGAAAATTAAAAAAAAATTGTGTTTTTAGGTGTCCGGCTTCACCATCCAATTGTTCAAAAATTTGAAAAAAACTGGATTAACTGATACTGATCGAGAGAAAATCACATCAATGCTTGGTAAGGGAATGACTTCCATCGAAATATCCAAGAAAATGAATAGAGATCATCGAACAATCAAAGTATATGTAATAAATGGTAAGACCTGTAGGAAAGTAGCTGAAAGAGCTCCTTTAAGGAAACTTACCGAAAGGGATTAGCGCCAAATTACTAGGGAGATGGTTAGAACACCTCATTCTACTAGCAAAAACTTTTTGATGCAGCTGGAGCACCGCAAATGGGCAAAACTTATAGTTGTGAGACGCTGAGGAACCTTGAAAAAGTGAAAACCCCGGCTAAAAAAACGCCACTAAGCAAAATTCGCCCGGAAAAACGTGTTCAATTGGCTGAAAAATGTGTTAAATGAATGTCAAAAATATTATTTTCACCGATGAACGGCGCGCCACGCTGGATAGACCAGACGGGTGGTTGTCCGAGTATTGAAAGGGTGTCCTATAGGAACCCGGATTCGCCGACAGCACAGCGGCGGATGGGTAATGTTCTGGGCTGGAACAAAGGAA
Organism: Parhyale hawaiensis; assembly: GCA_001587735.2. Lineage (NCBI taxonomy): Eukaryota > Metazoa > Arthropoda > Malacostraca > Amphipoda > Hyalidae > Parhyale > Parhyale hawaiensis. The sequence goes on from LQNS02000138.1 coordinate 14,988,698, forward strand.
ATGCGATTATTGGACCCTTTATGATGCCAGAAGAGGTAAAATAGATTCTAAGAGATACTGTCAGTTTCTTAAGAAATACTTTCTACACTAGTTAGAAGACCAAACTTTTTTGGGCAGAAAATCCTTAGTATTTCAGCAGGATAATACACCAGCGCAAAAGTCCCGTTATACGAAGAGTTGGTTCTTGGATCACGGCTACAAAGAACGCAATCTGATGGTTTGCCCCCAACTGTCCCGATTTAAGCCCCGTTGAATATTTATGGACCGTCAATAAACGGAAGATTTATGCTGATGGACAATATAACAACCTGGATGCTCTTTGAAATGCAATTGAGGGTGCCTGTGGGTCGATCAAGCCTTGTAAAGTGTTAAATGTGACTTCATCTGTCGACAAGCGTCTCCTGATGATTTTTAAAACTACGAGGTGAAATGAAGAGCATTTTACTAGTTTTGTTTGCGTTAAATTCTAGTTTATCGACTTCTCGGTTCATTTTGATTCTATATTTGGTAAATAGAGGCGTTTGAAATAGCAGAAACCGTTATTTTTTACCTTTGTAAAATCAAACCGGACACCTATCAACATAGCTTTTTCTAATTTTCCTAAAAGCAGAATTATTGAAGTGAATATTGTTATGTATATCACCTAATAGGGAGGAGAATACCTTACTAAAATTAATTACATCAAAATTTCGGCAGTAAAACTTGAAAAACACAATTTTTATTGCAAAAATAAGATTTACATAATCAAGCCGCACCCACTGTAAAATGACAGTGCTGCCATCGTTCTACAGGTTGTAATTACGCTTTTCGGGATGGTATTTTGCAATGTATTTATTTATTTGTGTACTTATTTCAATACACTGCGTGCGACCCACGATAATAGTCTCAAATAATTATTACATTTTTAGAACACACACAAAAACAGTCGTCCCATAGTAGATGAAGTGTGCAGCACGATGCATAAACTGTTTTGTAACATTTGTTTGTCTTTCATTGTGAAGTACTGGCATAACATTCATTCGTCCCTGTTTCTTAACGAGGAAATGTGAACCGCGATAATAGTCCAATCAATTAAATTTTAGTATGAGACATGCTAAAGATCGTACGCATGTTGAAAAGACATTATGAAAGAAACTGCAAAAAGGATCTTCATGTGTTGCTATCGCAAGAATGTTAGGGCAATATGTTAAGACAGTCCAACGATTCTTGAATCATCCCTCCATTCGAAAGGAAATGATTTGATAAGAGGACACGGAAAGTTATGACCTTGTAAGATACTGCATAAGGAAAGTTAAGCATCAAGTGAATAAATGTCCCGGAATCACCAGTAAACCAATTTTTGAAAATGCAGGCCTTTCCAATGTGTTAAAAACCACTGGAAACAGTACGCTAGGTTCTACTGCAGCCGTAAAACCTCATGAAAAAGTCCTCCATTGACAAAAAGGTATAAGAACTTGCGGGTTAACTGGTCTTTTACAAAAACATGAAACAGTATGTACAATTGGTCTTGTTCTCAGATGTGACCAAAGCCATCTTGGATGGCCTTGGTGCGTGGGCCAAAGGATGGGTTAGGATTTAGGGGAATTGTATCACCGTTGTCCTCGCCACCAAGGTGGAGGTAGAGCAATGTACAATGTTGTAGGCAGCCATCGTTGATAATGGAATTGTTGGCCAATCATGGTACAATAAGGAGTGAAAATCAATGCCGCTAGTTATTGTCAACTTTTAAATGAAGTTTGTTTTCCATGCCTTTATAATAATCAGAGTTTGTTTCGTTGTAAAAAGTTTGTTTTCGTGCAGGATAATACCCTTGCTCATTCTGCAAGAGCAACAAAGGAGTATTTGGCTTCTCTGGTATTTAAGATGAAAGGCTGATAGTGTGGTGGTCAAATTTTCCAGATATAAATCCCAGTGAAAGTTTCTGGGTCCTTATCAATAAGAAAATCTACGCCGATTGTAAGCATTGCACTTCGAAACAAGAATTATGGCATGCCATACAAATTGCTCCGAGGTCTGTGGATGCCACAACAATTGAAAAAAATTACTGGTTCTGTGGATGAGGGTATTTTGACGTCATCCGATGTAATGGTCGTTATATTAACAAAATCAGCTGTATTTCATGTTCAATTAATCGCTTCATAAAAAATTGTTTTTTGTTAGGTATCAGATTGGTTAAATTAACATTGTTTGTTTTAATGCACTTGTTACTTTAATTTTTTTTTCTTTTAAACTGGTGAGACTAATATCCTTGTTCCGTTAATCTAACAGAATATGAAAAAAATGGTATTTTTTATTGCTTTGAATGCCGTACTTCTGAATAATAGTATTGTAAAATTACCATGCACTTAATATACGTTTTATTTACACTTTGGACAATTATTGGCCATAAAAATCAGTTTTTAAAACATCTTAATAGTCGGACTACGAGGTTTATCGTGGGTCGCATTGCATTATTGGGTACATTTTTTAAGAAAAACGACGTGCTGTAAAATTACAAAACGGTGCAGAAAACTTTACGGTTGTTTCGCAATATTCTAAGATAGTTGCTTCCACATTTTCTACAGAAAATTATACTTAATTTTTAAGAGTTTATGCTGTAAAATTACCAGGATCTGCGGATGTTTCCGAAGGAAAGCCAGTACTTTTACGGTACAACCGTAAAAAGTCAGTAAATTTTACGGTTATCTTACAGTAGTGATGATTATGTGCTCACGGTAGGCGCCATCGATTGGCATGGCGAAACCGAGTTAAGTGACGTAATCTTAATAGGTGTAATTTGATCGGAACTATAGATATGAGCGTTAGTTTCGCCACTTCGGATCGTTTTGCTAGAGTGAGGTGCGACCCAATTGTGACTGCGACGGTCGAATCTCCCATTTGACGTGATAAATTAAATCTTCAGCCATCTCTTCGGTAAACCCATACAACTAGAATTCAGTTTAACGCGCCATAGCTAACGCATCTGCCTCATACCCACACCAGTCACGCCTTTTAAGCTTAACACTTTTCCGCCATGCCAATTGATTATACACGCGCGAGACCCTTGCAGCCACGCAGGAGCTGTACAGTTGACCAAAGCTGGGTCCTCACAGAATAATCTTGCAAACATTCATTGCATTGTCGTAAAAAGGATGAATTATTCTATCATGGTTGTGGTGGTAACCCTTTATATGTGGACTTGGGCGGGCAGAAAGAAATTCCTGGAGATAATTGTTCCATCTTTAAGGCCATGATCATTACTCCTTACAAAAAATTAGAAACAAACAGGAAATGTGTTGCTAAATTTCAATTAGTAGGTATAAATAACCCGCTATGTAAATGGGTACTTCTGGGATCTCAGCTTTAGTGTAAAAATAAATCAACTTCTTTAGTTGAGTACTGCCATGCACCTGTGAGCAGCTGAGGCCAAAATGCCTAGAGGTTTAGCCCTAATTGTTGTGACAGTCGTCCCGACAGTACTTTTATAGCCTACCACTCTTGTGTGCGCCGAGTCCCCATGCAGTTTCGTAGAGCAAAATTAAGAAACGTGTACGATTAAGCCGATCTGATTATGTCTGCAAGTGTGACTAAAGGCTACCAAGGACACTGAGTTTAAATTCGGAATATGACATTCACTTCCACTGTAGTCATTAAAATAATTGTTATTTTTTTCCTCCAGTGGCAACACCTGTACTTTCTTGGTAATACAATATGCGTTAGACGGTAAGGGCATCACGCCCTGCCCCAGCGTTGATCTTGTCATGTTTCAATTTGTCCGAAGCTTCAGTTATTCGATCGTCACTTTAGGTCGAATTTCTGGTGGTAATGCATTACAGGTTTTAACTCTTGAATAATCTTGTTTCTCATCGTATAAGGAACATAATAATTCTCCACAATATTATTATTGTTGTTGATGCAAGCGTACGAGTACGCTTGAAACAACCTCAATCTAGCAGGCGTTAGGTTGTGGTCGTTACTGCCGTAACCAACGATTGGAGCTCCGAATAAGCTGAAGCAAAACCGATTCGATTATTCCGATCACAGTGTGCTAACCGAAGACGCCAGGCGTTGCTTTTGAAAGAGTGTCATTTAGTAACTTGTGTAATGTTTGGCCGAATGGCAGTTCATTGTAATAGAAGGCGAGGTAATTGGGTTGTTCCTTGGTGGTACCGAACTGAATATTTGTGCAATGTAATAAAATATTAGGTAACAGTCCTTTTTGGTGATGCCGCACGTAATATAAGGGATATAAGTTTGACCATAGGCTATAAACTTGAACTTATTTACTTCTCCCAAAACCTTTTGTTCTTCTCTAATTCAAGTTTCTTGCTCATTCTCGAATGATTCAATGAAAGAAACCTGTAAGAATCATTGTATTTCTCCAACATTACGTAGAAACTGTGTTTAGCTTTAAATTCGTTTGGGAAAATTCACAAAACTGTCTACTTGTTCTGCCTGTGGTCAAATTAAGCCCAAAGCCTTATTTGCTACGGTATACATTTAGAATTAATCTGCTAAGCATTGTTTTAGATTACTGCGAGTTCCTTTCAAATAAAAAAAAATGATTTATGTGTTTTTTCTTTAATTAAACATGATAATGAATATCATACTTTCTGATGCACGTACTGGAACTCACAATTGCCGCATCGTCTCGCACTGATGCTATGATTTTATGCACATTGTTTAATACTTCCTCAGGACGGTTATAGATGGCGGGCAGGCAGGATACCGTCCGCGTTTTATTGTTTTGTCAGCAACTTTTGTGTTTGTATCATATAAAGTGTCGCAGTTTAAAGTCTGCCAAACTAAACTTTGCTCCACGAGGTAAATAAAACCGTTGGTGAATAAAATCTTGCCTGTTTCTTTTCCAGATTATATATAGGGTAACATGTCTAGTACCCGTCCACCATGCTAGTAGCCGTCCACTTGGCTTTAAAAACTTCCTGTGTGAAAACTAGCAGTGCTAGAGAGCTGTACATAGGCTTAAACTGTAGGGTACTATTTAGCCTACAGTTTCAGCCTATGTACGGCTTTCTAGCACTGCTAGTTTTCACACACCTCGATCAGCGGCCCTCCTCCTTGGGAATCTTCGGAAGAAGTCCAGGTGACGTTGCTCACGTCACCCCACGTGTGTGGAGTCACTCTGCTGGGTGTCTTCTGTGGTGCCGCAGTTTGCGACCAAAGAGAAAGCCAACAGCGAATTTTCTCCACAGTGCACTTAACCGCTGACCGCTGGTCTATCTGGTATTCTTCTTAAATATCGATCCAGCAAATTTTTTAACTCTACAGTTTTGATATCAGTGGCGTTTCGAATATGCCGAGGCATTTTGTTAAACAATCTTGCTCCCCGTACAGCGAAGCTATTAGAATATTTTGTGGCCAC
>LQNS02000138.1:14998596-15015744 GCA_001587735.2 Parhyale hawaiensis
ATTTCCTTCTAGCCGGTGGTAGGTATTTCACGCACTTTTCCAACAGAACGTTTTCAAAGATTTCGTTCATTGTATCACTTTGAGTTGAGTCATTAAGAAGAGCGTCCCAGTTCACCGACCGCAGCTCATCGTTCAAACCTTCCCAATTTTTTTGATTATTGAAAGCATTTAAATCTCGTAGACTATTTATGTTATTTTGCCCATTATTCTTTGAGTCACTTGATTCATAGCTACAGAACTGGATTGTAATATCAATGAGTTTGTGATCAGACAGAGCTGTATCTTGGGTGATGATATTCTGTACAAATTCGGTATTCTGTACAAATAGGAGATCTAAGATGTTGTCCTTCCTTGTTGCCGAAATGATCATCTGCACTAAAGAAACTTGTTCCATTACCTGTAGTAAAGATAGTGCTTGTTCTCTTTCATCTATTGTGTACGAAAACTTCTTGTTAAAAATAAAAATACCCGTTTCATGGGGCACGTCTGGATGTAGCTATTTTAGGAATGGAAAGTTGAAGTCACCTGTAATGATTACACTGTACTTACTATCAAGTCTACTGCAATGTGTGTGAATTTTGTCGAGCAGCTGCGCAAATTTCTCAGAAGCACATTTTGGCGGTCGATAGCACACCGCACAAACCAATTTATTTTTTTCTATTTTTACAATTAGAATTTCACACATGCTATTCGAGAATTTCTGTAGAACGTGTGAGCAAAGCTGTTCTTTCACATACAACGCTACTCCGCCGCATTTACGGTTTTCGCGGTCACACCTGTGCAAAGTATAATTTTCCATTTTGACCTCAGCATCACAGATACTCTCAGTTACGTGTGTTTCAGTAATTGCAAGGCAGAGTGAATTTGCTTCACCTGCAATATCTCTAAGTATTAGTTGTTTTCTGTAGTTTTTTGTATATAGGCCTTGAATATTGACCACATAAAATTTGTTCAATGTTTGGCAACTCTCAAGTTGTATTGGGTCATTGCATTGTTTCGATGGTTGGTTTGGCAGTTTACTTAACCTCTTATTTACATTTGTGCAGGATTTTCCTGATGTGGTGGTTGCCAAGTCGGCTGTTGAATTCCTTTCTGTCCTTTTTCCAGTTTTTTCCCAGGAAGTTTTAAAGCCAAGTGGACGGCTACTAGCATGGTGGACGAGTACTAGACATGTTACTCTAATGTTTCCTCTCAACAACGCGTAGAGACTAAATATCGAAAACGAAGATGATCATGTAAATTGCATGCTGCATAGGCGTGAAAAATAATTAACCAATTCTACAAGCACTACTAGAGAGGTCCAAAGCTCGCAAGATGAAACGGAATGCAATCAAGGATGTTGCAAAAACATTTGGAATTTGAAACAAAATGTAGGTAAAATTTTTTTTCCATCAAAGTTAGATTTATATGATCAAGTTAATCTGTATTTTCTTTCGAATAAATGTATCTTATCGAAGGTGAACCTTTTCTGCACCAAATATTTCCAGCCAACTTGAAAAGTTCTATGTAGCAACTACTTGCGACCAGAGGGAGCGTTAGTTTTGAGTAGTCCGGTGTGCAATTTTTAGTAGGATGTTTCCATAAACTACACCATACTTGACGGCTCATTTCATAAGGCTAATTGATGAAACTTCCATAAAATCATTTCTAAATATCGTAGCAGCTTCTGACAGGAAACAAACTGTGACGGGTAACGAAACTATGGCACTTATTAGATAGAAACAAAAACTCATCAGTATTTGCTTTCAGTAAAAGGCAGAATTAATATTCATTAATCTTGGGTAATTTTAGTATCCTGAAATCAAATGATTGTTACCAACCGAAGACTGTAATTACAAATTTGTGTTTCTTACCAATACACACACTCCTTGCATCACTGCCAAGAGTTCTAGTTTTGTCGAAGGCCTCTACCTATGTTATTTAAGCAGTCTTATGCTGAAGTTTTATGTATCAGGCGTAAGACCTATTTGGCATAATGTAGTCTCGGCTTTTTCGTAGTTTCGTAAGGTTTTCCGAAAGCTTCCGTTTTCTGGTTTCACCTTCCACTAGTTTGACTTTCTGGAATACAGGTAGTACTCTTTAAAAGGTGTACTCGTTTTATGTAGAATTTAATTTCTGTTCAAGATTTTTGCTCCTGGTATTCGATGTCGTTGTGTACTCTTCAATTTGCTCACTGTTGCTATATATTCTGGTAACACTATTGATAACTTTTTTTAAAAGTATACTGTGGACACACATACCATGTAAATAAATTCAAGGAAACAGTATTCTCTCAATATTTATTTAAATAAATAATTTTAAAGCTTGTTATATTTATATCGTTTTCGGTGATAAATTGCAAATTAAAGTATCTAGAGGTGTAACTCTCAACTTTCAAGTTTTTAATTACCATTACTGAATATGGTACCGTTTTCCTCGGACACTTCCGGTTTTTTTTCTACAATATTGCAAAGAATGATTTAACCATAGCTCAATAAATTTCTTATATCCAGTCCTCGAAATATGTTCTCATTTTCATTAACCAACCCATGAATAGCAGATACTGAGAACTACCTATAGTGTGAGGACATTTTCTGTCTGCTGGCACTGCCGTGTCATAGTTCTACAGTGCGATACCTTTGATTATGCAAATAGAATTTTTTTACTTAATTTCTCAAGATGAGTGTCTAACTTTGAAATATCAGTATTAACTAAATGTATAGCTATGTTGCCAATATAAACATCACTTGTAAAATAAATATTTAGCCATTGGTTAAGTTTATCATACAATTTGCTTACTTACGACTGTTTTACTGTTACCTCAGATTATTGAACAAGCTAATAAAAGCGTCATAAAGAGAAAATAGATACATGTGAACAGGAATATTGTTATTAAACGTCCAAAACCAAGAAATTATATCCAAAGCAATTCAATAAACTCCGAAATAAGTGTTCAGTAATGGTAAACATAAGTTAATTTTGAACATGGCAACCTCCATTTTTCATGATTTTTCAAGGCGATTATCAACAGACTTTGTCGGGTTTGATACTTCAGATTGTGGTATAGAATCTGCTGCAGGTTTTACTGCATGCCACAGGCTTACTTTGCTCGAAAACTGCCGACCACCTTCATAGACCTTCCTTTTGATTATTGCCCAGAGGTTCTCAATGGGATTTAAATCGGGGCTATTCGCTTGCCAGGTCATAATCCTTATTGATTTGAATCCTCCATCCGCAAGCCAGTTAGCAGCGTACCGTGCTCGGTGTGAGGGAGCGTTATCATGCTGAAATACCAATTTGGAGCTGCGTGCGATAGTCTGCTCATCAAGCCATGGAATCAAGTTGGCTTCAAGAAACTTGCAGTACCTTGCTGCATTCAGTTTAACTCCTTCTGCCACTTCAAATGGACCAATAAGGGTGTCACCTACTAGCCCGGCCCAAAACATTACCTCCACCACCTTGTTGACGCTTAAGCTGTGTCTGTTGAGGTCGGTCATGGAAGACCCATCCAGACTCCCATCCATGTGGATCATCAAGAGTGGCTCTGCATTCGTCAGTAAATATGACAGTGGAGAAATCAGTTTTCATGTTCTCTTCAGCCCATTTGCCCCTATTTTCTTCATGAATTTTTTGTTAGAAGTGGTCGTTTAATTGCCTTTTTCAGTTTCCCTAGCTTCTGCAGAACCTCACATCTTGTCTTTCTGCTTAGTACTGGGGCTCCAGCGTCTTCAAAAATCGCCTTACTTGTAGAACGTTGTTTTCTAGCGATAGAAACCTCCAAATGTCGCATGTCCTGAGCAGTCAATTTCCTCGTAGTGGCTCTATCCGGAGTTTTCCTATTGACTTTACCTTCAATTACATAAGCGTTAATTGTTCGGTGATCACGCTGTAATTCCTTGGAAACTTCGAGTGTTGTCTTACCAGAAGCTAATAACGAGGTCACTTTGATCTTTTCTTCACTTTTTAAACCGCATTTCTTGCCCATGTTGACTAAAGAGTGATGTTACAGAATCTGGGGTAACAGCAGAACTCCGTGCGGTGAGCAAATGTTGCGAAAACGTGGTAAATGGTTCCGTTTCCTTTTTCTCTAGTTGTTTTTATAGTTACAACATACCTGTGCACTAACTTACTATTCACATTTTAAATGTTTGACACTCGCCTTGAAAAAAAGTAAAAAAAAATGTATTTGCATAATCAAAGGGAACGCACTGTATAGCCCCCGTTGTTTTCTGTTGCACCACATTCCTGAACTAGAGCACTCTGAGAGCGACTACCTCCGCCAAGTGAAGCAACGGTAGAAAAAAATTAAAATTGGCTCTGAAACCATAATTTTTTTTGTACAAACTCCAAAATATGATCATTTGTGCCTATTTATATTAATAATAGCTTGTTCAATTTTCTTGAAGATCCGTTCATAACTTTTTGAGTTATACTGTTAACAAACGTTATGACAAACATGAGTCAAACATACAAACGAACAAACCGATCTGCACCAAAATTNATTTATGTCTTTTAACATTAATAACAACCCCTATAAATTTCATAAAGATTTATTCATTATTTTTTGAGTTATTGTGCTAACAAGCATAAAATTAAAAACAGTGACAAACGAACGAACGAACTAACAAATCATTACCAAAATTTGGTCATTTACTCTTTATTATATACCTAACAACTCATGTTAATTTCATCAAAATCCATCCATAACTTTTTGAGTTAAGGCATCAAGGAAAATGAGGCAGACAAACAAACAAACAAACAAACGGATGGACATATCTTCACCATAAGTTAATCATCTGTTCCTCCTAACATACCTAACAATCCCTGTAAATTTCATGCAAATCGGTTCATAACTTTTTGAGTTATCTTGGTGACTGACAGACAGACAGAGAGACAAACCCGACGAAAGCATAACCTCCTTGGCGGAGGTAAAAATAGCTTTGGCGAGGCATTTAAGCCTGTCAGCTATACACATTATTTTTAAATCCTTCATTCAGTTAACTTTACTTACATGTGTCCCTTTTGCTTTACGGTGCAGTTTTGTAAGTCTTTCTTACTATATAATTACCCTCACTGTTTCGCCAGTGGAACCACAGAAGGAATATGACGTGCATGAGGTATGTATAATGGAAATTAAATGGATAGCCTATTCTTATACACGAGCCCTCAGGAGTATATTCTGGCCGGCCCTTCCCCTGCCACAATATATTTGGGCCTCACGTACCCATGGGTCCCTAGTGCCTTTTCCGCAGGAGATGTTGCAGCTTGCCGCAGTTCGTGCTGACGACGTTAGTTTTGTACAGTTAGGTAGGCTCTCAATACTTCCCCTTCTGTATCGGGAGGCGAGCCGCTGATCGAGGTGGCCGACCTATTCCTGCTGCACTTGTACCTTCTTGTTTTTCGTTTTCTTCCTCTACCTGTCGTAGTTGAGCGAAAGCGTCCAACCGTGCCCGGAGGTTGGAGATGCACAACTTGCACCTTTTATCCTCTCAGTAGCGCACTGATCACTCTGAGACCTCCCGGCAGAAAAGCCGAGACAAAAATCCTTGATAATTTAAAACTAAACATACCTAGTGGCGCGATATAGATGCCCTAGTAAAACTTCTACTACTACTAATACGCTACTTTGTCCTCGATCCTTGGTTCGTTCAATTACTGGTGCGGTATTTATAGTCTTTTAACCCCCTCTTGGAACTATGCTAATGCTCTGCGTAGACTAGAAATAAACTGCAAAAACACAATTCGGGCTCTTAAAAATCGATCTACGCCAATATATGTTTTCTTCTATAGTTCACCGAGCTTGCTCTACATCTAGGCATTCTAGGGTCTTTCGGCGCACCTTACTTCGAAGGGCAGTTTGCATTTTAAATGTATCGATACCAAAAGGTGGCCGATACAGAGATTCCTTTTTTCAGTTGCCGATTACGATACTGCCTCTTTTTCTCAGTTGCCCATACCGAAACTATCGGCACATCTCTGGTTTACATGAATGCTCGGCCAACCTACTTGGAGAGGCTCACTTATAAAGGGCACCACAAGTTTGTCAGTAACTGAGTTTTTGTTTTTAATAAAGGATGCCCAACTTTCGCCCGGTGACACCCGGGCTCTCTCTGCCTAAAGTTTGGACAGTATGTCTGTGTGGCCCACAGCGAACATTTCTCAAACAAAATGTTAGTTCTTCCTCTGAATGGCCGAGAGTTGCCTCTTGCTTTGTTTGTGCTCTTGGGGTCCCATCTGTGGCGCAGCCGTGCTGCACTCTATGATGGTAGAACTGTGTTTTTCAAACACGCTTGTCTGAATTGTTGCGCCATCTAGTGGCCCTCGCTGTCATGCCACTAAACCTTGGAAAAAATAATTTTGCTCTATGAAATAAACCTAACTTCCACGAAAGTACGCAGCATGTGCAAACCATGCCTATCAAGAATGCGTGTGCTAAAAGAATGCTACAGTACTTTTATCGAATACCTGGAACTGAAATCTGAAACTTACATACAAAACGAGTACGGCCTGTAACGAGGATTCCCTGTATAAATGTAAGACAACGCGCGTGTATTGTTATTATCCTGCAGAACTGCCGTTAAGTTACATGCTTCCAGTGCGCTTGGACTTTCCCTCAATGCAGACAATGTTCTTCTTGATGCATTTGTTGTGCCTGCGGTTTTGTATGAATACAGGTATTTTTCTAATGCTACGGAAATAGAAAATTCTATCCTTTGCCGTGTATCATTTTCCTGTTTCCATGTATTATTTTGTTGCTGAGAAGCACTTAACCCAACGCATCGCTGGTTTGCACTTTTCGTAGTTGACACTGGCATACATTTTTTAGTCTGATAGTTTTACTAAAATTATCTAATGCTGATGCAAACTCAACTTCATGTTAACCGACAAGCTATATCATTCTCATAATGGAAGAAATCACTACAACTATTTTTCTTGCTCATGCAAATCAGATTTGCTCATGCAAGCCTACTATGGCAGCGGTATTAAAATAATAATAATATTATTAGGATTGATAAATTTCTGAAGTTTCATGGAATTACTACACATTGATAAACACTATAAATTAGAAAAACCATGGAGGCATAGCTGATTACATTCCACTAAAATTGTGTCGGCTTTTCCGTGTCAGAGAGGCTGTGGAAAGGGTGCGCAGTGAGAGTTGGTGGTTGGTGTTCATACGTTAGTCTTGTGCCCTACGTTCATACTTCGAAACATCCGAGTGTTCTTCGCGTCCTTGCAAGCACAACTGCGTGTCCAGAAAAAAAAACTTATAATATGTTGGCCAACTGTGAAGTTAGTTTGCTTAACAAGTGCCACTACTAAAATTTCAGATAGTTCTTCAATTTGGAATAACTTAAAGGAGTGATATCGCAAGTTTTTTCTGTTATAAAGATATAGCCACTCCTTAACGCTTACTATAACTGCATCAATTATGACAGTGTTCAAAACTTCAGCAAGCCTAATACCATACATCCCGTTGTGTTCTAACCTCTTGACACTTGGCCTCGTGACTGTGACACCATCTTGTCAGAACTAGGCACCAGGAGCATTCGATGGGTATTCTGTAATCACGATACCTTATCCAGGACAATCCGTGGTCGGCTGCAGCTGTGCACTCCTCTGGTTCCTAGTAAAGGTATTTAGCTGCAGCACGAACCAGTATATGTGCGTTTCCTAGTGGGGTAATGGAAAGTCAAGTTGCACGCCACCTCTACGAGAAAACCCACACACAGTAGTTCGTGCTGCAGATGGAAGTAAACTCACTCCAGAGGAGAGTACGGCTGCTTTTGACCACAGATTATTAAAAAGCAGCTACGCCATCGGCGGAAGGCTCTTAACGAAGCAACAACTTGGGCCTCCAACCCTCCCCATTTCTGGCTAGCAAGGAAGACCCGCAATAGCATGAGGACGTCGAATGCTGAATAAGCACGACAAGCGCCCCATGCAAGAGCTCGCCTGCTCGGTTGGCAGACGAACACCAGGGACCTGCAGTGTCATTTATACCAGCATTCTCTAGCCTACCGCTACTGTGTGTCAGGGCTACTTAAGTTTTGCATATAAGGCTTAGAAAACTGGGTACTTTTTTGGTTTAACAGACAAACACGTGTTCAAACAATGTGAAGCTTGAACGTAGAGTATAAGCGTAATGTTTCTGTATGAACTGGCCTTCTTTACGACGAGTTCACACTCATAATTGAATGAACGAGATTTCTCAGCTCCTCACCCGAATGCGTAACTGTGTCCGTTTCAACTCCATAAAGCGCAAATCTTTCTTGGTTCCAAAGCACTACAAAGTTGAAGAGATATCAAAAACTTTCTTCAGTGACAATTGTTAAGCCAATGGACTTGGAAGCTAACATCCGAGCAGATCTTTCTGTCCACACACTGCTGTGTTTGTGGGGGCACAACAAAGCAGTCGGACGCGGAGCTGAGGAAAACACCTCATTAAAACAAAAAACAAACAAATATCATTTATTATCTCGTATACAGGGTACAATGGATACACCTATCGAGGTTTTCTTTTTGCCTTAATTCTAGAATTTTGAAGATCCAGTAGTGTGAAGAGCAGGANATGCTGGAGTGCTCCACGCAGTGTAAATCCGTAGCGTGCCGTCCGGGGAATCGAACCCGGGCCTCCGTTGATGTGATGCCGAATCGTTGTCACTTCGCCTCTATAGAAGAGACGCTGAAATGTACTGTGTAGCATCCCTGAGGTAGCTAATTAGTATGTGCTCAGGTATAAAATGTAATTATTATCATACTAGTGAACCCGTGCGTGAAAAAATTCACGCAGTAATCGATATGTTTGCCTTATGCCTCTAGGCCGGTGCGGAATTTTCTTTTCTCTACTTGCTTCTTAATTTTCTTCATTGATCCTTTGTCGTACTCTCATCCTTAGGTCTTCTATATTGACAGGCAGAAGTATCATCTTGAGTAAAACACTCTAACCAACTTAAACAGAATGGCAGCTTAAATACAATGAGTTCGCTCTGAGGCAAAGATACCGTTGATACCGTCTTTCCACCTCAAATATCCGTTTCATTTGAGGTGCTCAAATAGCGACCTATGAAGAGAAAACTGCTTCGTCAGAGAAAAACAGTAAGCCAGAAGAAATAATTGTCTACTGCCCGTGAAAAATCATGCATCGTCGGTGTCGTTGACAATTGCATAAAAGGGGGAAGAATAGCTCGTGCAATGAAACCATCTGTGGGAAGAATTTTTAACTACGAATCAAGATGCATGAGAGTGCCAATGGAAGCTTCAGATATCGTCAGTGCTGAGATTTCACTTTCGACAATGCAAGAAGTGCATTTAGACTTGAGGTCACTCTATACTTTGCCACAGATTCGATGGAAGTAAAAAACTAGGTGGTACAAAAAACCTCACGCCCCCACGCCTCCGCCACCTATTTCACCCACTTAGGGTTACACTGGCTGCCTGAAATTCTGTCTCCGCTTCAGCTTGATATATAGTTACTGCTTAGTGGAAAAAGTTAATTTTGAAAATTCCAAGGTTTTTTGGGAGTACTCTCCCCTTAACACTTTTTTTCTTTTTCATGAATGACTTAGGTAGGGATAGCAGTGACGCCACTGCGAAGAAATAAGACTCTACGACTACGACAGAATCGGTATGGTTGTTGCAGGGGAAGGTGCTTGTGCCGGTCGCTACCATGAAGATTTCGATTGTAGGCTATTTCATAAGTACAAGAAACTATATATGGTAACGTACTCTAATGTTGAAACTTTTTCATTCATTTTCGAAGTTTTGAAGTCATATATAGGTAAAAGGACCCACTTTAAGACTTTTTCATGAAGGACGTTTCCGTTGCAGGTGCTTACTTCTCGAGAAATTTGACTTTGAAGTTTCCATTAAGATCCGCCATTGCGGCAGGCTTGTTGACTATATGGCGGCGTAATGCGATATCGCTGTACACTCTTTTTTATGTATATTTCTCATAGGTAACGTATTTCAATGTTGCAACTTCAATCATTTTTTTTATATTTTAAAGTCATATATAGGTGGAAGGACCCATTCTAAGACTTTTTTCCATGAAGGACTTTTCCGTCGCAAGTGCTTACCAATTATTCGAGATACCTATTTGACTCTAAAGTCACCACGTTTTTTTTTCTACAGTTTTTTTTTTCGGTTACGATGTGGATGTTAATCATGAGGTTAGATGGCCAGGACTTGTTCTGCTAATATCCTCTGATGAATATGTAACAACAGTGTACAGCGATAAGCGTTACGCATTCATGTTGGAAAAAAACGCCGCTAGATCACTCGACATGGCCGTAATATAGGATCTTAATGGAAATTTCAAAGTCAAACATCTTGAAAACTAAGCATTTGCGGCAAAAACGTCATTCCCGAAAAACGTCTTAAAATGGATCCTTCTACCTATACAGGACTTCAAAATAGCAGAAATGCATGAAGCTTCTAAAGGCGAATTTTACCCATATTCATACATTGCTACTATTTAATATGAATAATTCGCTGCTTCGTAAATGAATCTAAACTGAGACAGTGAGTACAATGTAAATTGTGATGGATCAATAAAATATTCACAGCACATATTCACGAAGTAATGCAAGAAGTGAAGCTATTGCGAAATTTTTGAAGTTAAGCTTTCCAGTGGGCGGTGAAGAATCGCTTGGCCCAATGATGCCACTGCCGTTCCTCGACTACGCCAACCCCTTTCCCATCAATTCTGCTAATGCTTTTCTGGAGCGCGTTGCAATCAGACGCCGGTGTCACCCTCACAGTGTTACCCGCGAAGCAGTGAATGCAACGTACGTGCGATCTCAGCGCCCCAACTAAGTGTTGCAGAATTTTCGGAAAGCGCATACATGAACATTTCTGACGGAGCCTTACTTTGACTGCATTTTAGGATAAAAAGTTAAGAAAACTACACAAAAGTGTTTCGCAAGCTAGAATTCAAGCAATGGATGGTAGTCACACATTTTGTAATACTTATTGTTGAGCATCAAAGTCAATGTTTGTAACCAAATGCAGAGTTACCCCAGCTCGTAACCCTACAATTTTGGAGGGTTGTCATCGCTGTCACCCGGTGTTACCTAACCTGTGTCGCATTGGAGGCCGGTGAAGCACAGGTGACACCGAAGGCCTGATTGCAACACGCACCTGACTTGCCCTGCCGGTGCTTCCAACCCTGATATCCGCGTGTAACCACAGGTTATTGCCAGAGACAATTTTTACAGATATAGCAACCGCGTATTAACACTTGTTATCGGGCGCCGTGGTTCAGTAGTACTCAATATTGGCCACATAATAGAAAATGTAACTTTATTGCACGTTCTGGGAGTATAGAATTTATATTACTTCAGTATGGCTGTACCGCTCGATTCTTCGACACGTCATGCAGGGACACAACTTGACTCACCTCCTAAAAGCGCGCAGCGCTTCTATATTATAGTTGATTTTCTTTCATTTAATATTTGATTCGTTTTTAGCATATTTATGTTAGGAGGAACAGATGATTAACTTTTGGTGAAGATCCGTCCATCCGTTTGTTTGTTTGTCTGCCTCATTTTTCTTAATGACATAACTCAAAAAATTATGGACGGGTTTTGATGAAATTTGCATAAGTTGTTATGTATATTACGAAGACTAAATGACCAAATTTTTGGAGTGATCTGTTTGTTCGTTCGTTAATCACTGTTTCTAATTTTATGCTTGTTAGCACAATAATTCAAAAATTATCAATGGATCTTTATGAAATTTATAGGAGTTGTTAGTAATGTTAAAAGGCATAAATGATCACATTTTGGCGCATATCGGTTTGTTCGTTTGTATGTTTGACTCATGTTTGTCATAACTCAAAAAGTTACAAACGGATCTTCACAAAAACTGCATAAACTGTTAATGCCACCAAAGAGCATAAATGATTAAATTTTGGAGTTGATACAAAGAAAATCATGGTTTTGAAGCAAAATTTTAATTTTTCGTTACCGTTGCTTCGCTTTTGGAGGTATGCTCTCTAAGAGTGCTCTAGTTGTTTTCAGGACTTCAGTGGCAGTATGACGTAAAAAGAAGTCTATAATATAATAAAGACCAATGTGTATTTATCTATTTGTTTATTTGTTCATTTTCTGTCACGCTTTACTAAACAGATACATAGGCGGAAAATAGTCCAGGTTGGAGCACTTTGGTTACTGGGTTGGAGGCTGTGGTCATCTTGTCAAGCTTCATTGAAAACTGATAGGTAGAAAATAAGCCAGGCCGCAGATTATGGCAAACGTATCTTAATCAGCGACAGTTGAAATTCAAACAAAGAAAATATCGAAAACTGAGTCTGATTTGTATGAGTATTACCTTCTCCATGTATATAATCCATGGCAAAGTATAGGGTGTCCTCGAATCGAATGCACTTCTTGCATTGCCGAAGTTGAAATCGCAGGACTGAATACATCTGAAGCTTCCATTAGCATTGTCATGCATCTTTATTCTTGGTTTTGTCCGACAGATAATTTTGTTTCATCAGTTATTCTTCCAACTTTAATTCAATGGTCGACGAAACAGTTTTCGCGAAGCAAAAAACCAATGGAGCTACAGGATCTCCTATCGTATCCATAAAACCAAATCGAAACTATAACTTTGACCGTTGCTGATTGAAAGGAATTTTCTCCAGGTCAGAGAGGGAAAAAAAGTTTCGATATGAAGCAGTTGTGAAACCACAGACTAATCTGTGGTGAAGCCAAAAATGCTCATCTCCTGGTGCTTTTAGGTTACAGGTTATAATAACGAAAGTATGATCAATGAAGAAGGCCATCATCAATTTTTTCTGTAATTTTTGACAGCGCGGGTCCTCTGGTAGTGATAATAATGATCACTGCCAATAGTACTAGGCCTCTGCAAACTGAACGTAAACGGTTGGGATCGTTTAAAAGTTAGTTCAGTTTCTCCTAATACGTTTTCTATGTATTGTTCGAAGAAAATAATCCTTTGTTGAATTTTTAAGCCATCCTAATTTAGATTTATTTGGTATTGTGTCCTCTGCCTTTGCTGCCGTAATGGCATTTGTTTACTGACGTGACTATTTTTCTTTAGCAGAAAAATCTTAATTTTGTACGCCTATTGCTTCCGACTACGAAAAAAGTGGAGTCGAGAGCTAATCCTTAGAGGTAACGAAGCACCACCTCCGTAGCAAGTTTGTGTTCTCCCTTTATTCTTTCTAATGACTTAGTGCGGCAGGCAACTTAAAGCATATCAACTAAAGAGTGAAAATCTTGGTGCATGAAAAGCATCCGTAGTAGATATTCTGGGGTTCTACGATTTCGTAATTGGGAACTATGAAAAAAATCTGTCGTAGAATTTTTGTTAAAGTTGAATTAATTCCACACTCGAGATCGTAATCGTATATATATTTTTTCTCATCTGTGGTCAATTTGATTTTATCTTTTACCAAAACGGGTGTCCACTTCTTTTCCCAAAAAGTGAATTCTCTGATTATCGGGATTGTAGCATCAGCGTTTCCGATTCTCTGTCCGCTACGAGGGCAATGATGTAACGTGGAATGGGGATCGTAAAGATTGCAGTCGTGATATGGGCCTTCTCTCAACTGCACAAAAGCTTTGTAATTCTTGCCGACACGAGCACTAAACTCCACTGGATCTGGCGGACATTTATTTGCAGCACGAACCAGTGCCTGGGTGTTTCCTTGTATAAGGGGAGGCTGTGCGGTCAAGTTGAGTTCACCTTTGAACGGAAAAGGGCAAATTTGTTACCCCGAACCGAGACTATAATTTTCAATTAGATTTAGATTAAAAACCCTTGAAAACCTTTCATTTTCATCAGATTTCAATACATTCTAAGCGAAAAATAGTTGGCAGATTGGCAGATTGACTTCGCTAATACAGAAAATTATGGAATAAAATGCAGTATTTCACGGGCTCATGGCTTCATAAAAGGGATCCGATGTCATCTTTGCTTATTTTATCTAAAAGAGGCAGTTCGGTCTCTTGATAAGGTTTGTGGCAGCTTCTACTGCTTCTACTCCTGTTAATCGTCATGCAAATTAGAAATGTTCGTTTTATTTAAGCATTTAATGGCTGCCCAATTAATTACTTCTTAGTTTTTCTTTGCGTAGCCTGAAAGGTGCTTGATTTGGAATAACTTGCGATAACTAATAGCATAAACAAATCTCGTTCTCAATTTAGGATAAGACTTTTTCACGATGTGTTTAGCAATATACGCCTCAACTAAATCGCAATTAAAACGATGGGGGAGGGGCACTCGAAATGGCTGTGTCCCGGGGCGCGAAGAACCCCTGCTACGCCCCTGGACGGAAGAAGCGACGCGGCCAGCAACCCGCATTGCTGGCCAGCGCTGGCAGGCCCTTCCCACACCGTATGTATCCGCGTCGTGGTATCCGCTGGTGCGGATACACGTGGAAAAACTAAATTATCCTAATTGTGCGGCTGGAACATGGGCAGACAGCCTATGTAGCGTGCCGCACGATTTGGAAACAATACTGAGCACCCAGTAATATGTGTTTAAAAACAGCATTTAGTCGTCAATTCGAATTCCTAACTAGAATGCCTCGTGCTCGAGGCGTAAGACCATCACCCACGGTGTGAACAAATTCAACGCCGTCATTTTTTATAGCCAGCTAAATCACGGTTTTTACCAATTTTCATATCTCAATCATCCCGCCTGACGGCCTGAAAAAAAATATATATATTATTGTTACGACTCAACTCCTTCTGTCTTTCTGCCTCTTTTTGGATGGACAGACGACAAAATTCATCACCGTCATATTTGACGGCCAGCTAATTTTAGTTTTTTGGTATTGTCACATCTAGATAAACCCACCTGACTCCCTGCAAAAATTATGAACATTGCTCAACTCCTTCTGCCTCATTTTTGGTGGACCAACCAATATATAAATATACTTAAATCTTCAACGAAAACAAGATCACCGCTCTTTGCTTCACTCGCGGGGGATAAAAATTCTGATGTGGACACCCGCTGGAGATCGTAACCTCTTATGGTCAGATTATGATGAACGGCATGTTAGTTGAGATTTGAGAAGACCATATAGGCACTTTTGTTGACACCTAATGAACATCTATTAATTTGTGCGCTACCATCCATCGTTTAAATTAAGATAAGTTAGACATTTGCTCATTTCCTTCAATAGGACCAGCACCGTCACCATATTGAACGCTGTCGTTGACATTGATGGCCTGAAAAAGTACGGTGTACATTAGAGCAAATACTGTATTAGGGTGGTTAAATGCACATTATTCAACAAAATAGGAAATTGGGAGGCCACGTTTTCATGACACTGGAACCTTGAGTAAACTATTAAAAATCTAGACATTTCAATTTGAAACTAGAGCGCTCTAAGAGCGCATACCTCCGCCAAGTGAGACAACAGTAGCAAAAATTCAAATTGGCTCTGAAACCATAATTTTCTTTGCATACATAAACTCCAAAATCTGATCATTTGTGTCTTTTTATATTAATAAGAGCTTGTTCAATTTTTTTGAAGATCCGTTCATAACTTTTTGAGTTATACTGTTAACAAACGTTATACCAAATATGAGTCAAACATACAAACGAACCAACCGATCTGCACCAAAATTTGATCATTAATGTCTTTTATCATTATTAACAACTCCTATAAATTTCATAAAGATCCATTCATTATTTTTTGAGTTATTGTGCTAACAAGCATAAAATTAAAAACAGTGACAAACGAACGAACGGATCATTACCAAAATTTGGTAATCTATTCTTTGTTATATACCTAACAAACGAACGAACGGATCATTACCAAAATTTGGTAATCTATTCTTTGTTATATACCTAACAACTCTTGTTAATTTCATCAAAATCCATTCATAACTTTTTGAGTTATGGCATCGAGAAAAATGACGCAGACAAACAAACAAACAAACGGATGGACATATCTTCACCAAAAGTTAATCATCTGTTTTTCCTAACATACCTAACAATCCCTGTAAATTTCATCCAAATCGATTCATAACTTTTTGAGTTAACCTGGTGACAGACAAACAAAAAAACAGACAAATAGACAGACCGACAAACACGACGAAAACATAACCTCCTTGGCGGAGGTAATAATAACTAAAACTCATTGATATTACGAGTGAAAGATGAATAGGCATTTTTTAATACAGGGAACCGGAGTACTTTATACAAACAAAAAACAATAAATCCGACTTAATAAATAGCTATAGAAGCGCTCCGAAAATTCAGGCCTCCTCCATGCAACGAAATGTCCATAAAAATTTTAAACTGGTCCTGAGTCTACCGAATCCTTACCAAACTGTGACCAGCTGTTCCTCGTGATGTTACTAAAAAGTTCCTGTAAATTTCATGAAAATCCATCCATTACTTTGTCACTCATCTTGCTGGAAGACAGACAGTGGACAGATGGACTGACGGATCATCCGTGATTCATCACCAAATTTTTAATTTTCTCTTTCCTGTAATATTCCTAACAGTTCTTGTCAATTTCATGGAGATCCACCGGTAATTTCTTAAGTTCTACAGCTAAAAGACCAACAAATCTTGGTTAAAACAAAATTTCCTTGGTGGAGGTAACAATACCGCCATCTTGAACAAAATGTGAAAATTTAATAAGCCTCGTGAAGTCGAAGTTACAAACCAACATTACGTCTCTGGAATACGTTGACCTTTACACTCAGGAACGTCGAAAAGCTTCCAGTATTTGGACAGACGCGGTCGTATTCCAAGCTTGACCTGGAGGCGCGTCCTCGCAGCTCTGAGGAGCCTGTATCACCTCGCATAAAATTGAACTAAATCATCGTAAGCACAAAATTTATGTTTTCGATGGTTCAAATTAAGGCGAGCGACAGCGTCGTAAGGTTTTTTCTGGCCGTGCTGCCGCTCGTCGACACGGAGCAGCTCGAGACAAAGTATAAAGCGGGGAGGCCTGAAAAACGGCATATCCTCCGGAATTATAGAGGCAGCGCCTTCCGCGCTGCGGCTAAACGCTGGTCCAGCGGCCTCGAGTTGCGAGCTGCGGCTGCTCTTACGCTGTGGTATGTGGCTGTGGTATTTTGGTGCGCTGGCTGTGGCGGGCTGGTGCGCTGGTTGTGGCGGGCTGGTGCGCTGGCTGTGGCGGGCTGGTGCGCTGGTTGTGGCGGGCTGGTGCGC
>LQNS02000138.1:15015762-15044130 GCA_001587735.2 Parhyale hawaiensis
GCTGGTGCGCTGGCTGTGGCGGGCTGGTGCGCTGGCTGTGGCGGGCTGGTGCGCTGGCTGTGGCGGGCTGGTGCGCTGGCTGTGGCGGGCTGCTGCACTTGCTGAACGGTTGCGGTATACACGCTACTATAAAGATAAAACGCGGTCTGCATCGAACCAGGGCTTCAACCAAGCGTATTTTGATCGTGAACGAGAACAGAGCTCATAGGAGGAAAACAGAAAATTTCTGCTCAGTGTGGAGTATTGGGGCACCTGTTGAGCTGAAAGTTTTCCGTTCATAGTATTACTAGCCGGAACGTGTGAAAATTCCCCAAAACAAAAGTATTCTTCTTCAATTACGCCCTGAGACCAGTGCCATGCATTCGAAGGTGTGAAATTTGTTTCAGTCAGATAGCGAA
The DNA here is from genome assembly GCA_001587735.2 of Parhyale hawaiensis. Lineage (NCBI taxonomy): Eukaryota > Metazoa > Arthropoda > Malacostraca > Amphipoda > Hyalidae > Parhyale > Parhyale hawaiensis. The sequence continues at coordinate 15,016,161 of LQNS02000138.1, forward strand.
TCTCCTAACTATTATTGACCTGCGAACAGTAGGCTACCTGCTTATTTTCGAACATGACTCCTACTCTCTTGTCCCCTTCCGGAAGGATGAGGACGGATAGATAGAGGGTGGACGAATGTATGAAACCATATGCAGAGTAATATTAAAGACAAGCGGGACCCGTGGAAATTCCTTGGTTAATTACTGTCTTTACTTTCTAATATGTACCAAATTCAAGTTAAGTTACTACAGCAAACGTTTGTCCCAATACAATAATCTCATAACAAAAGAAAATGAAATAAAAAATGGAAAATTCGGCTGTGTCGTTTTGTTACGAGTGTTTCAAGGATTCTAAAACTGTAATTCTTTTCAGCATTAAGACTTGTTGACTTCCATTCTTTTGGAATTAAAAATAAATAAATGTATGCCAATGTATATATGTATATTTCCCATTATCTCAAAAACTAAGGCCTTAATCAAAAAAGTTGTGGGAGCGAACTGTGTTTCTTTTTCAAAATTACATGTACTGTGCAAATTTTAGAACAATCAATTCACAAACAAAAGAGTTTGCTGAAATTTTGGTTGATCCACTTAATGCTCTTCATCTAACCTATCGCTCCTCATCTAACCTAACGCTCGTCATCCAACACTGTTCTTACTAACCTAACGCTCCTCCTACAATCTATAGACTCTAACACACCTAACCATACAATTCTCGACTAACTCTTCTCGTTTTACTTCACGCACGTCATCTAACGCAGCCCAACGCTCATAGGCTAACCTAACGCACATCTGTCGTAGCGCACCTCACATAACCTACCGCTCATCTGTCCTGACTCACTTTATCTTACCTAACGCTGATTTATTTTGCGCACCTCATCTATCGTCAGACACTTTATTTGACCTAAACTAACGCTCTACGCTTCTACTCTAACCTTATGTATACTCGTCATCTAATATGAAACGCCTCAGCTAAGTTAACGTTTCTAGGCTAGCCCAAAGCTTTCCATCTAGCCTAACACTCCTAATCTAAGCCAATGTTCCGTGTAATCTCGCGTTCAACGTAACCTAAACCTCCAAATCTAACCTAACGCATAGCGAGATAAGTAAATATTCTTGGGTCATCTAGCGTGTACCGTAGTATACCTCTTCTTTACTTAACACGTTGACTGCCATTCCAATACCCGTGATGAGCAATCACTGATCTGCTCATCATGGTCCTTTAAGGCCCCCAATATCATACATACTATTGGTTACGGTAGCCATGGTAGCAGCATGTTTCCGTTCGCAGCTCTAACACATTTTATCGCTCGCAGGTTCGAGGCCATCCCAATCATGGCCGAACAGGTTAACTCGCGCGCAGGTAGGTGTTAAGCCCCGCCCACTCCTGTGACGTCAGGTGGAGAGATAACAAACAGTGTTAATTAGTTCATACTCGTTACTTGCTTAATAAATACGGTGAGCCTGGGCTCCCATGAACAAAAAAGAAAGGTAATCATTTCTACAGTATCACAGCTGATAACTGTGTGATGCAAAAATCTTGCTTGAAATAGGGCGGTAAAATGTCGAGCGAATAGGTTAACAGGCGAAAAAATCAATTACAACAACATAGCCACGGCTTCCTAAGTATTGATATGGCTTATTTTGTAATCATCATATATCATTTTACATACTAGTACACTGCGCCATGAAAAATTACCGCGGAAGAACATGGCTTACAGGGAAAAAACTACAGTTGCTTACGTATCATTGGGTCAGTATTAATTGCACTAGAAGTAATTTAATTGCAAATTTATATACTTGTGAAATTTGTATTTTAAAGAGCTTTTCTCGTCAAAATATTGCCAATGGTCAAACGGAGGAGTGTTTTTTTTACTAGTTCAAGCTTCATATATTAGTCGTTCGAAGGCGGTATTTCATGTGGTTAAACAATTTTCCCGTCGACATAGCATTTTCTTTCGACTTCTCTGAGAAAATTGTAAATATTAGGGTAACGTGACTAGACATGCGGTCAAAGTTTTACAAGAAAGATTTCGTTTCAAGTTTCATGACTTCTTTAAGAGAAATTGCCGTTTTCTGTGGTTACATGGAAAAATCTGGAAGGAAAACTGAATTACTCATAATTACTATGTAGAAGTTTATCATTTTACAAGGGCAAAACATGTTTGAAGCACAGTAGACGTTACCTGTGAGAGCGAAAACTTAGTATACTCTTTTGCTGCCAAAACTCACCTCTTTTCGCTACTCCGGAGCTTTAGGAAAAAGAAGAAGGTTCACCAAGTTATTTTTTCCGTGTTCAAAATGGCCGGATCAATTATCAGCCCATGGTAGCGGAAATATTGGTATCATTTAATAAGGAACACTATTGATACTTGTGCAACACCGACGATCTTCGCTCCCCCTGACGTCACACGAGTAGATGCGCAGAACCGTTTCAATATGGTCAAGCGATGAGTTAACCTGTTAACGTTGTTATCCCAGGAACGCGAGCTCTTTGCAGATCTAGGCGTGCTGACTCGGCAGTTGTGTGCATGCTTTGCGCCTCGGTGGAACTTACCTTCCTCACAGATGAGGGGGTAGGGGGTCTCGGCTCATTTGTTCCTTTCGTCAAATTGGCGCCATTGTTCTTGGTGACCCGAGGTCGACTACAACTACACTTACTCATCTGAGGCAAGTGGGCCTATACCCGCAGCACAAACCAGGGCATGTGTGTTTCCCAGGTTAGGGTGTGGTCTAAGTTGACTTTACCTTTACCTTTAAGTGCATATTAGAACATTAAAAGATGTCATTATCATTTTCCTATATATTTCTTCAAATGTCTCGAAAGACATATTTCTATGTCAGCATAAATGTATTAAATAATCAAAATTTATTATGTGAGCCATGTACTATATGTGGCGCAAATCGCGGTCATCGTGTTGAGCCTAACACACCTTGTCTGTCCTACAACTCTTTAGGCTCGTTTTTCCCCATACCCTACCTCATCTACTATCAACACACCGTGTATACCCTCATGGACTTTGTCCACCTTAAATAACACATCACGTCTACTCCAGCACACTTTGTCGGCTGTAACACATGTCGTCAAAGCTAATAGTCTCATTTATGTTAAGAATATTGCTGTATGCTGAACCATTACATTAGCATTAGTGCACAAATATTCCATTATCTAGTTGGTACCGTAACCAATTGCTGCGCTGGTTGAAGCAACATTGGCCCCATATTCCAAAAATGAACAGTGGGCCAATGTTGAGATAGAACGTTGTCTGACCTAGAGACAGGGGTCAGTGCTACATGGGTAGCGCCTTCTTTTCCAAGCTAGCGCTGGTCCTTTGGTCTAACACTCACTTAACACAGTTGTATCTAACTTATCGCTCCTCATCTAACCTAACGCTAATCACCTAACCTTTCGTCCTTCCGCATCTCTCGCTATACCATTCTCATCTAAACTAACCAACGCTTCGAAACTAACCTAACGTAGCGTCAAACAAAGCACTGGTTTTAATGATGAAAGTTTCGATTCGAGAACTGGAGTTCTTGTGGGGAAGGCAAGGGTTAAGACGGTCGAACTTTTTCGCTCAAGCGAAAAACTGTCTCGTCAAAGAAAGGAATTAAGAAACATTATAGTCTGACCATTTATTCAAGGCAGTTCGGTCGTGGTCAAATTCCTCACAACATCGCCAATTCTATGAGTATTTCTGAGATTTTGTTCGGCCCATATCTTAGCCACGCCCATAACCTGTATATAGAGAAATCTGAGACATACCCACAGAATTGCCACCGTTATAGAGAAATTTGACGAGACCGAACTACCTTGATAAAATGGTCAGACTATACGTAGTTGCTACAACGAAATTCTTGTGTACTTCGTTTGTCTCCTTAGTTATCTGTACCCTGAACACTACTACTCCGCTTGCGCATCGTGAACGCAACGCAAATAAATTTTCGTTTAGGATGTAGATATCAGAATCCATGAGAGAGGTAAGAGAAGATGCAGATATTTCCTTTGCTGGGATTTTTACTATGGCGAGACAAGAAGTACATTCTATCAATTTTAAGAATTCCTTACTTTGCTGACTTCTGCATCTTAATCTAATTTTCGCCAAGTGGTTGTCATGTAGATGGGTTGCGTGCGTAATGCCACCTGGACCTCGTCCGTAGTATCATAAAGTAAAGTAAAGTAAGTAAGTAAGTCGCCAGTATCTGAAACCTAGCCTAGTTTTCGCGAATCTATTCTATTCAGAGCATGACACGAAAGATACAGATACATAAATTTATAAATATAATAATCAAATCAAGGAGATTTAATAATAATAAAATTCCTTGAACCAATAATTTTATAAAGACGAGTGTGTTGTATTTATTTATTTATTTATTTGTTTATATAATTAACTCCAGGCGGCTCGCACTCCAACGCAACTGGTTGAATGCAATTAGGTGCATGCAACGTCAAACTTGGGTTGCATGCTGAGGCTACGGGTTAGATGCCTGCTAGTCAGCTTGCATACAGAACTGGTTTGCGCTGTTGTGACGCACTATTATCGGNNNGTGGGTGGTAGGGTTCTTTCAATCATTCGTGATTTTGTTTCTGAGCGAACGCAGAGTGTGTGTGTTGACGGCGTTTTGAGTGCCTCCGTCGCAGTGCAGTCTGGCGTCCCTCAGGGTAGCGTACTTGGCCCGCTGCTGTTTGTTCTATATGCTAGTGACATGCTCTCTTCGCTGGAGAAACCGATGATCAACTATGCCGACGATTCCACCTTGATGGCAGTGATACCTGCCCCCAGCATGCGTAACGATATCGCCGAGTCTCTGAATAGGGATATGTCGCACATTAGTGCATGGTGCTGGGCCTGGAGTATGAAGCTGAATGCCAGTAAGACCAAGTCTGTGATTGTCAGTCGGACTCGGACACCTTTACCGCAGCATCCACATCTGAAGATAGATAACACTTTGCTTCAGGAGTCTAGCTCCTTGGAGATTCTCTGTGTTTTCTTTGATAAGAAGCTTACCTTTGAACCGCATATTAGGCGACTGGTGTCACGTGCTTCCAGTAAGATTAGGCTCTTGCGTAAGGTGAATTCTGTGTTTGGTGACAGAGAGGTTAACCGCAGATGCTTTCATGCTTTTTTGCTGCCTGTGTTGGATTATTGCTCAGCGGTCTGGGCTTCAGCTGCTGACAGTCACTTGCATCTGCTGGACCGACTTGTTAGTTCAGCCAGAAGGCTGTGTGCCGAAAATGATCTGGTGAACCTGTCTCATACTAGAGAGGCTGCTGGACTCTGTATGTTTTATAAGGTTTACAACAATGAAAGACATTGGTTGTATTCATCTGTCCCAGCCCTCAAGGTCTCAAGGAGGATTACACTTGCTGCGGTTGACGCGCACTCTTTCACTTTAATGACTATTAGATGCAGAACTCGTCAGCTCAGTAAGTGCTTTGTGCCCTGGTCTACTGGGGTTTGGAATTCGTTGCCGGCGTCGGCTTTCTATCGTGTTGGCCTGCAGGTGTTTAAGTCAGCAGTTAATGGTTTTTTGTTGGATTCTCTTTAGCAGCGTTTCGGGCTTCCCGGTGTTTCAAACTGCTTCATTTAGGTTGTACTACCTGTCCGTGGCGACCGGGGCGTAGAGTTTTGATAATAATAATAATTCAATGCAAATAGATAGAAACGCGCACACTTAGTTGCAGAAACTATAGTTGCACGCAACGTTGCATGCAACCAGTTACGTTGGTGTGCGAGCCGCCTTAAGCTTTGTGCAGACGAGAAGCGAAAATTGTCGAAAGTAGCATTTCACCCACAAATGCTTCACCAGACTCGGCGAAGAAGTTGCCTGAAGAGCGAGTTCTGTAGGATGCGTCTAGGCTAATCTTTTTCGTATCTTTGGGGCAATTCAAAGCAACTTACAAATCAAATCAAAACACATACAGTCCAGTATTCTCTATTATCTGTTGACTACTATGGTATGTAACTCGTCCCTTTTTTCTAAAACTTGCGTTATATGGTGGCGATTGTAACTGCAATATCAAAAGTATAAAATGCATTTGTCTCCAAGTTACAACGATGATAGCCACAGAAAACTTACATCTTGCAGCACAAAACGTTCAGTTGCTGAGTACTATGCACGTTGACTACAAAACCGGCGTGTAAACAAGCAATAAAATTAATTAAACCAACATTTACAATCTCTTTTTCATGCAACTTCTAAAAATTTTACCCTAAGATATTGCCCACAGGGGTATAATCTGGCGAGCCCTTTCCCTGCCACAATATATTTGGGCCTCACAGTGCCTTTTCCGCAGGAGATGTTGCAGCTTGCGGCTGTTCCTGCTGACGAGGTTAGTTTTGTAAAGTTAGGTAGGCTCTCAATACTTCCCCTTCTGTTTCGGGAGGTGGGCTGCCGATTGATTTGGCGGACCTATTCACGCTAGACTTTTACCTTCTTGTATTTCGTTTCCTTCCCCTGCGCGGCGTAGCTGAGCGAAAGCGTTCAGCCACGCCCGGGGGTTGGAGATGCTCAATTTGCGCCTTTTTGCTGTCAGTAGCGCACTGATCACTCTGAGACCTACCGGCTGAGAAGCCGAGACAAAAATCACTGATAATTTAGAACGCTTCCTAGTGGCGCACGAGCCTGTGTTAAACCACAAGAATAGTTCGGTGCGATTTAGACATTGTGTCCCTGATGTGCTAGTAAAGTTTGTACTACTACTACTATTACCTTAAGATATGGCTGCTGCAAAAACGTTTCCCCCGCTACGTTTGCAATGAAATGTCGTGTCAAACTTGACGACCAACAATTTTGTGTGGTCGAAATCAGCGAAGATGTCACCTTCTGCGCACGGCTTTATATCTCCATGCTCTGCCGCGCTTGAAGAAAACAGGCGGAAATTATGTTAAGTGGGAGACTGTGGCCATCCTGGCACTCTCAGTTGAAAGCCGACAAGCGATAAATAGATAAAGTTACAGGTAGAGAGAATAGTATAGGTACGGATTTCATTTATGCGAGTGCACTTATTACTTGCTAGTTGCTAACGTTTGTATCCGAGAAATGGAGACATCTATAGCTGCTCTTAACACTATTATGCATCATGATTTGTACTCTCCTTCACATCCAAAAACTTCAGCTGCTCTAAGGTCACGCTCAAATTGAGAACAGATGATCAACGAAGCAATAGGTAAAATTTTCTTCGGAGTACGGTAGACGGACAATGAGCTCGAGGATCCGTTGGAGCAATTAGTTTTCTAAAACCGAGTTCTTCGTTTGACGAAATAGCTTTTTGTGTGAGCAAAAAACTTTCATTATGTTCTGGAGTCATTGCACGCTGATGTTAACCTGAGGCTAAAATTTGAAAATTCACTAAAAAGAGCTTTTATATATACCAAATTAAAGCTGAAAACCTGTACTTTAAGAATCTGAAAAGAAAACACAAAAATATTGAACCAAATTTTTGTTACACGCTGACAAATATGGATAATTTTCTGAAAAAAATTAATATATAGTCGGTAACATGCAACAGATTCAACTCATAATTTTCCATGGTACTAAGTCAGCATTATGCTTCAAAACTATGTTACATAGCGATTGCACTTGGATGCCAATTATAAATTTTTAATAGTGAGTTGAAATGTATGCGTATTATCGTGGTAAGTCATATATATATTTTGCATGTTCACATTATTGTTAAACATTATTTTTAAATGCGTTATAAGACCCTAGGACTACCTAAAGATTGTTTAATTGCTTTATTTATATTATTTTTGGTAAGAAATTCGCAGTGTAACGATCGTCACGATATTTTTGTAACGATCGTCACGGCGCTTCCTTGGCTTCAGAGGGAAAAGGGCAATTGCACCTTACAAAACCTATACACAATTGGATAGCCTAATCCTTCATCTGTAACTCCCATATAGAGTATTCAGATGTCTTTATGTACTTTCAGAGAGCTTTGCACTTTTGTAGCACCAGGTAGAACTCAAGGTTGCATCTGTGTAACGATCGACACGGCCATTTTAAAAACAAATAGCTAAAACAACAATAATCACAGAAAGTTGGGGATAGATCCATTAGCATAATTAGACACTGGTACTATTATGGTAAAAACCATATCAGGCTAATCATACAACTTTTAAGGTTATAGGCTGAAGTTTGGCAATAAGTGTGCTCCGAATATAAACATCGTCACGGTGGAATGACCGTCGTCTCGTATGACGTCATGGCGAATCTAGGATACGATGCTCAAATTTCTAATATGAATAAAGCCTCACTGCGTACCAAGCAAAGAAATGCTTTTCTGAGAGTCATTGAAGCAAAGGTTTGCTCTTTTTAGTAACATTTAGGCCTAGAATGTCATAGGTAACGTAGCTCTTATGTTCTTTCTAGCTGCAGGCAGTTGCATTGCCTTGATACATATAGCTACGCAAATTACGAACGAAATTATTATTAGTAAAAAGTATCATCAAGTATGCTTTGCAGTCATTTTTTGCAGCCGGGTACACAAGTAGACATATAAATAAACTAGAGTACTCGCGCTGTCAAAAATGAGAGCGAGGAATTTGTGATGACCCGTCTTCATTTAACACGCTTTTGTTACTAATTTATTTCTGCTGGATTCACTGATTCACTACAACAGCCGACTCAAAGTGTAAGAGATAAGTGCTCTCTCTTTCCATTCATCTAAGCAGCACAATCATCCCCATGCAGAAAAAAAAAATTACCATAGCAAGCAGCAAAGATTTACTGAATTTAATTAAATTCGCCATTGCGTATCTTACGTACCGAATAAGCCTTCAATAGATCGCAGCTTTTGTGCTGAGCGAAAAGTGCTGCGTCAATAGAAGATAGCGAGGTGGAAAAAGAAACAGTGTCTACTGCCCGTGAAAAGTCATCGCTTCATCTGTCCTTCGTTGATCATCTACTGAATTTATACGTCATGAACTGAAAGAAAACAGATGTTTCGAAAAGAAGCTGTAAATATCTCTATTGTTTCTATTTCAAGAAATGTTCCAAGTAAGAAGTACAGTCAGGGCCACTAGGTATATAATAATACAAAGATAGTTGTTGGTCGCTCCGCGCTTGCTAGCTCGCTCTTTGGTTGGTCCTTCCCGCCGTCACTCTGTATAGATAGGAGAAAATTCACCTACTAAAAAACAAGTTGGAATACCATAAAATTTCAGCCCTTGGAGTAACCGTGACTCATAGCTTCTGAAATACATGTAATATGGTCCAAAGTGGAACTATTTACTGCATTTTTCGATCTCAAAAGTCAAAACCAGCTCGGTTTTTTTTTATATGACTATGATGATTCTTCTTCGATAAGATGGAGTTTTTTATCTTGTCGAGCATAAGCTAGACCCATATTGCGCGCTTTTTGACTGAATTTCTTCGTTCCTTTCGTGTATAATCCATTTCGCTTATGATTTCTTTAGCTGAATCTCTTCGTAGCAGTTGAAACTTCACGCTGAACAGACGCCTTATTACAAACTCTGCAACCTGGGCTATTTTTAGCCTATTATTTCTTCAAGAACCTGACACGAAACAAACAAATACATAAACATGTATCTAAACAAATAAACACACGACAGGGATTATTATATTGTTTGATATATAAACATACAATTGCATGTCAGTGTTTATGACTATGTTTTGATTTATCCAGTTCATTGCGCGTTAAGGTAGTTAAAAATACACTTGTATTCATTTCTACGTAATATATTTGTCACCATATTTTACGTAGAAATGAATACAAGTGTATTTTTAACTACCTTAACGCGCAATGAACTGGATAAATTTAGAAAGGTTGAGAAATTAGAAAAGAAAAATATGTTTTGATTATCGTCGTCTGCATGTTAGGTTTTCAGTATTAGATCGAGGAAAATTCGACTTACAAGTAGCTTCGGCTTTTACGACAGAAGATTCAGCCATAGCTATACTTTTTACTTCTTGAAAAAAAAAGTTGTAGATTTCGGTGTGAAAACTCAAAGTCCTAACTAGTGTAACTTTACTACCGATTTTCACTCTTTTTCAGCATTCAAAAATTATTTTGCTTGTGCTTCCAATCGTGTGTCCATCAACTTGCAAATAACCGATTCAGGTACTGGACAGAAGAAAATACAGTACCACTGATGCGGTCTCGGCAGAAGAAACAAGAGCCAGTTTTCTTGCTTCTGCTCACAGGTCAAAGATGTGCTGTCTCATCTGGAGTAATATTTTCATGCTTCCCGGCCAAACAACGGATCCAGGTATAAATGAAAAGTGCTTCTTCTGTTGTGTGAAATATCCTCAGGTTTCGGCAAGCGATTCACTTCCTCTAGCTAAAAATTATCACTAGAATAAAACGCCTGTTAAATGGTTTTAACTTTTTTCGTTTATTGACTTCTTCTCTCTTCCTTTTCTCAAACAGTTCGGTGCATTTCCATGAATCCTCCCAATTAGGGGAAGCGCATTTTTCTTCTAATACCTTTGCTACAAAAAGGTTGGTCTTTTCTTACATACAGTATTTTGGTAAATATAGCTCTTCTATTTCAAGAACGACCACGCTATTCGGCAAAGAGGCTATTTCACGGAAGAGAAACCAAACGCCTTTCTGTTCCAGTAGCCTTACTGCAGAAAACTTGGTAAATTCTTGCGTTCCAGCCGAGGCACAACTGCGCGAATCAGCGGAGTGCCACGCTTGTTTCATGGTAGGGGCAAAAAAAACGCATTCCTGTTCCAGCATCCCTGCTGCAGGGCCGACCAGCTGAAGAAGCGAGCGAGGAGTCATGGCCAGGGCTCTCACTGCATGGGATTTTTCCCAAGATCTTGGGATTTCGACGATGAGCTTGCGATCTTGGGAATTTTCTTCCAAACGTATCGCAATCTTGGGATTTTTACACCGTGAATAATATACGTGCATATTATTTTAGCGTGAGCCTGTAAAACCTCTACGGACTGTGACGCTTCTTCACAGTGAAAATAAATGCTTATGGCATAGCATGTACAGCTAGAGGCACATTCGCTGAGCGCTGACAGTACGCACGACCGCATTTCATCTGGCCACGGAGTGGGACGCGAATACGTCAGTGACCCTCACTCCATCTGTTTACGTTCAGCAAATCCGTTTCGCTCAAGCATCCAGGACTGTGAGTGGTTGCTCGATGCAGCCCAAACATTACTTGATCGGATCAAAGTATCAATATTTCTCAGCATGATGAGTGCTGTTAATACAAAATTTGATAATAAGCTCGTGAAAACCATTTCGCGGGAAAAGCCACTGTGCAGCTCTTGCTTCGTTCATCGTACAGTTCTTGTTTCGTTGCGTTACCTCTTTGTAGGGCTATAAGCAGGTAACAGTAATACTTTGTAGGGCTATTAGCAGGTAACAGTAACACTTTGCACGCCAGTTGTTCAATTGACCTCTGAGTGTTGTGTACAATCAGCCTGGCACTACGCGCTGTGGTAAACATATTTACCAGTGAATTGAATCCATCTTCATTTGCCCTTTATAATAAAATCGCCTCGGCGTCAAGGCCCACGTTGGTGAGACGCCTCATTTCTACAAAGGTAAAATCGCCTCCGAAAAAGAAATCTAAGTCGTACAACCAAACAAAGCTGGGTAGCTAACTGATCGTGAATCTGCAGACTGGCTTGAGCAGGACATATCATATAAAGTGGCCGTTATTGTAAGGGCTGCAAATTCACATTAACAAAAAATGTGAACCAGTCGGCACTACTGAATCACACAGACTCCGTAATCCATGAAACAAATTTCAAAGCACTCAATCATCTTCGGATATCACTCAGTTTCTCGATAAAAAGCAACTGGGGCGCTCAGAACAAGTAGCAAAAAGCGAATTGATTATTGTTGGATTCTTCGCCGAACATAATATACGTTTTTCCCATGCTAACTACTTTGACATCATGTGTAAAATAGCTTTCCCTGACAGATCGCCAGCTGTAGGTCTGTAGTAATGAAACAAACTAAAATTGCTTATGTCATTGAACACGAAATTGCATTTTAGGAAAAGTTATTCCTAAATGGCAATTGTAAGAAGCAGAAATTTTCAGTCTCATATTTTGGTGCGTTATTTTGACACGGATAAGGAAGACGTAGTTTATGCGCTGCTGGATACAGTTGGAGAAAGAGGTCAACAACACTGTCGCTGTATTTGTAGACATTGATGAAACGGAAATTGATTATTAAAACAACGTCAGTGTTATATTTCTTCAATATTTTGTAATTATAGTAGACCGTGGGATTTTTTCTTTAATCTTGGGAATTGTGGGGCAGGATCTAGGGATATTCTAAAAACCCACAGTGGGAGCACTGGTCATGGCAGTTCTTCAGTTAGGTGCGAGACGCTGTGTAGGGTGGGGTTGAAGAGTGGCTCTCCGGACACATGTTTCCAGGCATCTCAGGACGATTCTCAAGTTTGTGGAATGAATCTTTCTGTGAACATTCAATCTTTCTTTGCACTATTTTAGAAAATTGTGTAGATTTAAAAGTATCCACGTGTTGCTGATAACCTTTGAAACACTAATTAGCTGCCCTGACTTGTGTAAACTACATGGATGAAACTCGGCGCAACACACGAGCAGGCAGAAACGGGTGATGTCATTGCTACTTGTGTTATGAAGCGGTTATTTGCACTTTGGTATTTCTGACGTGTGTTTTGCATAAAGTTGTGGTTAAGTGTCGTTTTAAGCAGCGCCTGAATTGAGTAGTTTTGCAATACGATTTGAATAGGAAATGCGGTAACAAAACGCACCCAGAAACATTTGTTTGAAACCAATGTTTCATTAGGTACCTACCCATGACATTGTTTCAGTGGCAGCTACTCATAGTTGCGTACTGGTCGTTCGTGAAACTGTTAGCCGCTGAAAGCTGTGAGGTAGGTGTGTCAGAACCAGCCTTATATTCCTAACCACCCCAAGTATAGTATCTTTGGATGTAAACTGATAAACTTATGGAATAGTCATTCGCGCTGTTCAACGATGTCTATGCTCTGGTCTATGTTAGAAGTGTGTAGCAGATGTAGTAAGTGTCTTCCAAGTTGCTACGACAAGACACTATAGGTACGTAAATAACACCGCTTGCAGAGCGAACCACGCAGTGGTTGTGACTTTATGTGCCTTACACTGCCGATTGCGTAATAAATAAAACATTGTTGCTGTAGTTTTCATTCTCTCGGAAAACAATCTCTACATATGCAAACCGCTACCGTTTACTGTTTAATTTCATTTCAAAACCATTAAATTCAGTCAGTGCATCTTACGAATATTAACCATAATTATCCTGCACCATTTAATCCTACAGGCATTGTAGCCAAATGTGTAGATACTGAAAGGGGACAACGCACGCTTCAGTATGTTCTAGTGTCGATGCTAAAGTGTTTAATGCGGTTGTACCGCTGTGCTTGAAACAAGTTGACACTTGACAAAGAGGCTCAAAATCTATAGATTTGTGATGCTGCTTGACGTTGGACGACCCGAAAGGCCCAGCGTAATCCACTGACGGCTTTCAACAATCAACCTCGGAGCTGTAAGTAGCCATGTTTGTAGAGTGACGAGCAAAATCTTTTGGCGAGACTGTGCATTTTTTCCCTCAGGATGGCGCAAGTACGCCGGGCCACAGAGCAAGCAGAACAGTCAAAAAATTCGTCGGCCCTCGCCGTTGATTGTTTATTTTTCTAGCACCATTTTGTTAACAACCGAATAGAACGCGATACGGTTATTTTGGAAAAATCATGAAACTTTTAACGTGTCAAATATTCTAAATTTCCTGGATTTTTCTTTCTATGTGAAAACGCGAACGTGCGCGCTTCTGTTGCTGTCTACCTATTGCAAATATTCCACAAGTGGCTGTAGTCCAGCAGTGCTCGATGCTGTTCTCGTAGCCTATGTTAGCTTATGCAGAGTACTAAAATGTCGAATGTTTAAAAAATTGTAGGTACATTCTATAGCTAATACATTGTATGTGACGCCGCCGATATTCTGGATCCCTGTAAGATATGATGGTTTTTACTTTTCATATTGTACGCCGTACGATCACTTCGTTAAGATTAGTAAAATCCAGTTATACATTAATGGGTTCGCAGTAAATTGAGTTAAGTGCCTGGAGCTGCACTGCACTCCGAGGACGCAGGCCTCCGCCACGCAGCATTATGCTAACGAAAATTCTAAAAAAGTGGTCCAGTATCCAGGATTTCTTCCGGATCAACACCAAAATTTAACCTTCTGTTCGTTCTGACAGTTCTCTGGAAATTTCATAGGTAAAGATCCGCCCGTAATATTTAACGCTGTGTCACCAAAATATAAATGTCTCTTTGAAGGAGAGACGAGCGCCTGGAAGCAGGTATCATCAGGGGTTCCCCAAGGTAGCGTGCTTGGCCCGCTTCTATTCTCAATTTACATCAATGATCTCGATCTTGACATCCGTAGTAAAATCAATAAATTTGTGGATAATACTAAACTATGTCATCTTGCCACAAAATAGAGCCGAGTTTCAACAAGACCTTGACCACCTCATGGAATGGAGCACAACGTGGCAGATGAACTTTAATGTCGGTAAATGCTCAGTAATGCACATAGGGCTGATGAACCCTTCAGCCCCATTGAAAATGAACGGGATAGTATTGGTTGCTGTCACCCAACAACGTGACTTGGGAATCACTATTACAAACAAACTACAACACAGTCAGCAAGTTGACAAGAGTGTTAAAATAGCAGAGTACTCGGATTCATCACCAGAAATGTTGAATACAAGTCCAAAGATATCATCGTTCTCTTGTACAAGGCATTAGTGCGGCCACACTTAAAATTTGCTGCTCAATTCTGGTCGCCACATCTGTGCAAAGATATCAATAACATGGAAAGAGTCCAACGCAGAGCAACGAAACTGATACCTCAGCTGCGAAACAAGCCGTATGAATGTCGCCTAAAAGAACTGGGTCTGATCTCTCTCGAGCAAAGACGACTCAAGGGTCAACTAATGGAAACATTCAAGTATTTGAATGGCTTCAATGACGTACCTACAACGGGACTCTTTGAAACTTGAGACTCAAGCATAAAGCTCGAAGAACGACCTTAATTCTGCAGTTCTTTCCCTATTTCATAGTCAGCATTTGGAATAGACTCCCTTCCGACGTTGTTAGTGCGGAGTCAGACAACGCGTTTAAAAATAGTCTTGATATACATTGGGAGAGATATTCTCCACAACTAAGAACTCCTCCTCCAAGTGTCGCAAACTCTTTACTGCCAAAGCTTCCAAGGCCACCTTAGGCCTAATCCGTCTTCTTCTCTCTCCCGCTCCAACTACACAGTTTGACGTCTCCAAGCTCCGCATATCAGCGGCTCTTGATCGTGCTTGTGTGCATTCATGATCGTCTCTTTGGCAGGGATTCTTCCCCCTTTTTTCTCTTTTCTCCAATTCTCTATATCCTACTAACATAATGGCAATAGCTCATAGAGGGCCAGGGTGTAAGTTCCGGTGTCTGTTTGGGAATGGGCTTATTGGTTCGTCTACTGCCGCCTATCTAATCTAATCTTTGGGACATTGCGAACAGTTGCTGTGAAGTTCATGAAGATCCATACGTAACTTTTTCAGTTACGTTGCTAAAAGATAGCAGACGACAGTCAGATGGACGGACAGGATAAGAGAATTGCTTCCTGTACAGTTTCCGTATTCACCGATATACACGCGTGCTGTCTAACTGTAGTAGGTAGCAAATACTCGTATAAGAGACCAGGCCTATAAAGCTTTAAATGAAACCAATTCATCCGCGAATGTTGATGTTGCAATTTACCAATATGCCTCGCCCTTTCTTTACAACGAAAAAAGAAGTAGGTATGCACTGCTATAATTAAAACGATCCTTAGACTGCTAGATGTGAATTTAAAAAATGCACTTCCTAAACTCCGTGGATTTACTATCTGCGTACTGCATAGAAGAGTTGACTAAGTGTACGAGGTTTGAATGAAAAGTATAGATCCGACACCCAACGGTAGGAATTGCTACTACATTCCGTCCTTGTTGCAATGAGGACAAATAATGTTCATCCACGAAGAGAACAGAATAATACCTGAGATCGGTATTGTTTGTTGTTTAGCACAGCACTCGTTCTTTGTTCGTACCACGAACAAGTCTGGAGGCGCAGGATTGTTTTTATTCCTATCTTTTATTATCGCCGCTAGAGGCGTATGTTTTGCCCTCTGTATTCAGAGTATGGTCTGTTATAAGTAGCGTAAATCAAAAAGTTATGGACAAATCCTCACGAAATACTCGGGAACTTCAAGGAATGTCACTGTAAGGATTGATTATCTAATTTTTGTGATGGTCTGTCAGTCCGTTTGTTTGTTTGTCAGTCTGTCTACCCTTTTGTCTTTTAGTATAGAGTTACTGGGCGGTGGTTGGTGCTCTCGATGTACAGCTGTAGTTGTAACTGAATCTTTAGAGAGGAGTAAGCCCTCAGTGGTATTTTCTGGCGGGCCCTATACCTGCCACGATAAATTTGGGCATCACTCACCCAAGGTTCCCGAGTGCCTTATCCACAAGAGATGTTGCAGCTTGCCGCAGTTCCTGCTGACGAGGTTAGTTTTGTAAAGTTAGGTAGGTTCTCTACTTTCCTCTTTTTGTCCCGTGAGGTGGGCTGTCGATCGAGATAGTCGACCCTGTACGCGGGACACTTCTAATCTCTCTCGTGTGGAAGGACACAAAAAGGGCCGACCACTTGAGTGTCTCCTACTATACTCTGCGGCTTGTTTTCTGCCCGGAGTAGCGCACATGGCCATTACGCTTACCCAATATGCGGTATTTGAATACTGCACAAGTAGTTTCTCTGTTGAAACGCCTGAGTTGCGGCTACGGAGGTTAAACAAAATATATAATAGGCCTAATAATAATTGAGAGGAGTAATTCTAACATCGGCTTGTGTCACTGTTGATGCATTTAGCATTTGCCTATTCCATATTCAGCTGCTGTCCAGGACGCTGTACCTCTTCTCGTATGCAAAATATATATAATATATAGTGTTGCGAAAAATACCTAATGATTGTAAATTTTAGCCTTCTACTTCGATTATGTCACCTTCCGTCGGCATTGACCCGTCGGCACCCGTTCATCGGCACCCGTTGAAACATTACACATTTAATATTCGAATGTTCCATCTCTATGCTGTAGTCCAGTTCCCAACGCTGTTCTCGCTTGTAGCTAACTTCAGAAATGCCAAATGATCGAAAATTTCAACATTCTACTTCGTGTGTGACACGACAACCTTTGCGTGTCGCCGAACACTTTCGCATCGACACGAAATGGCTAAAAAAACTCGTAATGTGAAACAGTCGTCCGCTTTTTGCATACACTGTATCAAAGATACGCGCCAAGAACTTCCTTCTATTCCCTCATGCCCCGGTATTGTAACCAAAGGACAGCAATAGGTACTTCGTTCAGCATGCAGATTTCGATAAATCATGAATTGTTTATATTAACTTAGATATATTGTATCCGAAGTTTATGTGTCATACATATATAAAACTTGCATCTTCCCTTCCAGAGTATGTGTCTTTAGGAGAGATTATCGAAAAATATAGGCTACATGTTAGAATTTCTCCACTGGAACTGCCTGCAACTTCACACATCATTCTTTCACTGTGTTCGATAATATTAAGCGGTTCTACAGTATTTAAGCCGCTTTTGTTCCATAGGCTAATCTAGGGTGCAATGTGTGTTTTGTGGGGATGCTAGAGTGCTGTGTTTGCATGCTGAAGTTCACGGGTTCGCCCTTCCGTCAGGCGTGCAAATTTTTGGGGTACTCGTCTTGCGGCGTCAGCGTTTCTGACATTCACACTCCATCCATTGCAGGGGTAGGTACTGACCTTAACCATGAAATGGGAATGGTCGGTAGGCAATGTGTGATCGACCGCAGCCGTTCGCTCCACTGGAGCCTAGCGCGCTTCCTTCCGCAGCACCAAACACTGTAACTGCATCTGAATAGCCCAGTTGCAGTATGCGTCCAAACTGACTTAATCTTCACATTTAGTTATGTCTTTATTTTTTTTAAATTCTATTACACTTATGATGCTAAACGTTCGATTTATCGTGAGTTTTGATCGTCCATGAAAATGTTCATTAACCGTGCCTCAAAGTGTTCCTTTCCATTTTCATAGTCGCTTTTTCCTGCTCTTTCTTTTCTTTCCCAAATTTTTGTTCCCATTCTAGGTAATCCTTCGTACGTGGATTCCCCCTTAACTTTCATGGACTGCATTTCTCTAGCTCCTTACTGTCTTTGAATCGCGGTTATCATGGACAGGAAGGCTAAAATATTGAATTGTAGATATAATAAACACCGTTGTGTGTTTATTTGTTTATAGGTATATTTACATGTTTATATATTTGTATGTTTCGTACCCCCCTGTTAACAAAATAGGCGAAAAATAGGCCAGGTTGCAGAATTTGTAATTAGGTTGCTTTTCCATGGAGATCGATGACCAGGTTGTAGGTACAAGATGGCGAAAGTGGGGTCCTTTTTCCTATATCTTAATCAACTTCTTGCTTGAAACACTTCTTGAGATCGAAACAATAATGTTATTGCAGCGTCTCTTAGGGCGGCTCCATACAACGAACCATCTGTTTGTTCTCAGTTTACCGCGTACGAATTCAGAAGTTGATCAACGAAGGGCGGACGAAGCGAAAATTTGCACGGGCAGTCTACATTATTTCTTACATCCTACTATCTTCTTTTGTCGGGGAACATTTCACTTCAACACAATATCTTCGAGGTACTGAAGGCTGGTTCAGTATCATGGATATGCGGCGGGTAATTCATTTTAATTCACTGAGGCATTGCTGCTTGCTAATGCAACATTTTTCCGCATGTTACCTATGTTGGAAAACGATTGTGCTTCTTCTATGAATTGAAAGAGAGCACTTATCTCTTATTACAATTTGAATCTGCTGTTGTAGCGTATGTTCCAGAAGCATATTAAGTGAAGACGGGTCGTCTGAACTTCTTTCGCTGTCATTTGTGACAGCGCGGGCACTCTAGTACGGTATATTATAATTAGCTACTGACTCTTGTTCCTTCCATACTTATACGTACCTCGACCGACATCAATGTGCATCCATATTCAGCGGATGCCAACTTATCACTTGTAAGAAATTTATTTTAGGTTTAAGTTTTTTGACTATGCATCGCCGCTCTATGAGTTCGCAAGGAATTCGTAACTTATTCTGCAAGCCTCGTGTAACCAGAAGTGAATGATCTAGTTGGCTGTTAAATGAATGGAGGACATTGAATCATTTTTAGCTGAGTCACAAATTATGCAAGAGTCTTCTATCTTTAAACAATCAGAGCGCAAACTTCTGCAACATTCCTTTCCTTTTCAGTGCAACTCTCGTGTTGCACTATTGTAGCTGAGATGTGTGAGGGAAGCCTCTCTCCTCCTGTCATACTGCAGACTTCTGAAGCAGTGGTTCAGCTGGCGTGAAACCCAATTTACGTTGCTGAAGTTTCTGCAAGAACCTTTTAATCGGTGTAGTAAAAATTAACCAGGTGCTGAGCGAGTCCTTTGACGAGCTAGAAATTCATCTAGGAGCCTAAAGTAATACGGTAGTTTTAACGAATTCAATCCTCCTATTGTATATCATCACCGTAAACGGCAGCCGCTGTGTCCTATATGAACTTCGTATTATATGTTAGGTATATCGTCCATTTCAGTCATTTCACCATCACCAGCATGTATATCTCATCCAGTTTGTACTTGACATTTTATGCATCGTCAAATTTTTTAGCGGCAACCACTTTGGCGCAGTGTGAACCTCTCGTTGTATCTGCATCGTCGACTTCAGTGGAAGCCGTTTTGTCCGAAATGTACCTGGTATTGTATAGACATCAACTTCAGCTAGTGGCAGCAGTCATTTTGACATGCGCGACTTTGCAGGAGCTGCTGTATGCCAAAGGTAGGCGTCGAGTTGTTGCCTTATAAGAGCATGTGAACGGCTCCTTGTTTAGGTAAAGATGAGCAGGCAACGCCCTCGTCCGCTGCAAAAATGGTGCGAAAATTTTAACGCAGTTACATGACCTAAGCCTAGTAAAATGTACGTTTTCAACGTCGGCTGATTTACTATGTATGCAAAATGAAATGCCTGCTCGCTTACACTGCTGGCGTACTCAGTTAATTATAACAGTCAACAGAAGCGCAAAGTGCGGTCGCAGGTCGTTGCACTTAGCCTCTTGCAGGCATGCCCACATGCGTTGACATTCTTGACGGGTTATTCTAGTCCTAATTTTGTATCAGACTTGTGTAATATTGGTTGTTCTTGGTGTGTGACGTGGCTAAGGGCATTAATATGACGGCATATATTAAGGACACAATGTAAATCATAATTGAGGTATGGGCCAATCGTGCTACAAGCTACAAAAAAAATAGGAGGGTTACAGGAAATGCTACCAAATTCAATGATGATTATAAGAGGTTGAAATTTGAGAAAAGACACTTTAAGGGAAATTTATACCTCGCCTTAGCATTGATAATACCGGTCCCTATATTCAATTGACGTAATTCAATAAGTTAAAGTAAATAAAACTTGTAAGAAAATATTGAGCTAACTAAAATGGGCTTACTTTCATTGAAATGCATTTGTAGGTAGCATGTACAATACGTTCTGCTTTCAAAAAGTGAACGGGAATGTTTGCTAGATTGTATGCACTAAACGAATTCAAGAGGACATAATTATACCCAAAACCTGAAATTAATAAATGTAAATATATTCAAATATTGCGTACAAGTTGAGCATAGTACGAGGACTACTGTTCTGTGTCGTATGCTTTCAAGCACTGGAAGGCGAGGTGCCTCCAGTCCTGAGCCCTCTCATATCGGAGGTAACTAGTAGCTCATTAGCTAAATTGCACATGCGTTAATTGATTAGCTAGCTGGTGATGCCACTCGTCGACCATGACACCCAATTAAGATATAATTGCTTATAGAAATGAGTTGAAACAGTCTAATTTTGCTTGTCCAGCTCCAGATAACCTACTTTTTCAGCATCACTTTTACCGCGACCTGTTTGTGGGGTGAGGTTTTAGAGTCCCTTGAATTCGTCTCTCTTCCTTGCGGAAGACATCGACGCCGATGGGCTTTTGTGGACATGTTTGTACCCTCTGACGCTTACTCTGCCCATTGGCGGACACTGCAACAAATATTGTGCTACTTCTACGACAAATGATGTGTAATAGAGGCATGAGAGGGATCAATTCTTAACTATATACTATGAACTTGAAATATTTATGCACCAAAGATCAATTAATCACTTGACTGTCAACGTGCCATAGGCGGTGAAAAGATAGGTAGTCATCAAGAGTCCCTTCAACTCACTTTGGTAACTGAAAATAAAGCATCTTTAAACAGTTGTCTCAGCATTTACCTTGTGTCGTACTACAGTATGTTATTAGTAGGTACTTAAAATTGATTTCGCTGCTACTTACCTAGTTTTCGGCTCTGCCACATGACCCCACGTAACACTAACTTCGATACAAAAATTTCATTATGTCTTGTGGGTGCTTTTATTTGCTGACATATTGTACTGTGCCCCGAGCTCAACTTTCTGTGCCGTACTTCTCAACTTCCTGTGCCGTACTTTAAATAGAAACTGCAATTTAACTATTTATTTGTACTAGCATCGCCTTGTGTCCCTATGCTCCGGTCAGTGGTCCTTTGTTACTTTGGACTAGAAATAAAATACTGCGAATTAAAGCTCGCTGGAATGATTTTTTATACGCAATGCAAGTTCACGTAGCATTTACAAGGTATAGATCATATACGTCATAATGGTTTCTTTAAATTCCAGCTTGCTCTGCGACAAATAAATGTAGTTATTGTTACTAGTTTCCTGGCATCTGTATCCCTCTTCTCATGGTCAGCTAAAAAGAAACTCAATAATAAAGTCCTGGTCTCTCATTTTGAGCAATTGAATATAATTATTTTTCGCCCATGTCCTGCTATTCCATTTCTCCAATAGCGCGTTCTTTACGCTAATTTACTGCATTACACGTATTGGTGGGCCAGTCAAATAGGTGACCATCGGAATGTCTTTTGTTTTTGCCTCGCGTTTCCCTTGTTTTATGAGCTGCGCCACAAGATTCTGGCAATCGGGCCGAGCGTAAAATGTTTTTTCGGTCGTTAGCAGCGGTACCGACCTGAGATGCTATCAGGCGGCCGGGCTGGCAAATGAGAGGGGGTGTGTGACGGGCTGCCTCTCTGTGTGGGGCATGTGAGTGCATGGTGTGGTAGTGGTGGTGGGTCGAGGACCTGCGTGGCCCGAGGGGGTAGGTGTACATACGAAGCTGAGGGATGGGGCGACCATGAGTGAGAACAGAGAGAACGAAACGAAGAAAGAGACACAGAAGAGATAAATAACTAAATTGTAATACGGTAGGTAATGCAAGTTAATTTATTAGTTAGGCTATAGCCGATGGTTTTCTTTTTGTATTTATTTATCCATATTGGCCGAGGGATTATAATTCACATTTATATATCCGCAGAAATTCATATTTATTCCTAAAAACTAAATATATGTAGAAAATAAAACGCCAATGGAAAAAAAGTGCATTGAAAAGGGGAAAGTGTAAAAAAAAATTACCTCTCATATGGGCTGTGTGCTCCCATTGCTAATGCGTACAACGGCCTCAGGTTTATCAGTGTTGTAATACTAACATTTTTTAGATTAGATAGCTGGTAGTAGACGGACCAACAGGCCCATTCCCAGAGAGCAACCGGGACTTACGTTCCAGCCCTCTATGAGCATTTGCCATTATGTTAGAAGCATTTAAATACCTGAGGCAGAAATGAGTAAGAAGAGGTGACCAAGCTCAGAAAAATATTAAAGTATAGATATTAGGTCGACGAATCATATAAAATTTAACGTTTCAGGAATTCCTCCCATCTTCAGAAGATGGGAGGAATTCCTGAAACGTTAAATTTTATATGATTCATCGACCTAATATCTATACTTTAATATTTTTCTGAGTAAGAAGAGAATAAACTCAGCTAAGGAGTTGCTCGAGCAAGCACGATTACTTGCTGCAAATCCGCGGAGCTCGGAGCTGCTAAGTTAGTTGGGGCATAAAGGAATTACTGTGGTCTCCGAAGCCTTGACCGTTAAGAGTTTGTGACTCCTAGAGGAGGAACTCATAGCTGTGGAGGGTGTTGCGCCCAATATTTTTCAAAACGATTATTAAATGTATTCACTGTCTCTCTGCAGCGATTCGGAAGCGAGTCTATTCCAAATGTTCCTTGAGAAAAACGGGGAAAGCTGCTATCTGATAGTAGTTCTTCGATCTTTCTGTTTACTACGTTTTTTGGCCATTGTTTCACGGGCGATCATTAACGTCTCTGTCAAAAAGTCCCGTTGTAGGCACGTCGCTGAAGTTCCTTTTAGTTGCCCCCTGAGTCGTCTTTGCTCGAGAGAGATGACTCCCTCTTTCTTTAGGAAACACTCGTATGGCTTGTTTTGCAGCTGAGGCTGCTCTGCGTTACATTCTTTCCATTTTATCGATGTCGCTGCTCCTATACGACGGCGAGAATTAAATAACAAATTCTAAATGCACGCACACTAGTGCTTTGTACAAAGGAAAGATTATGTCCTTGGATTTGTACTAAAAATTTCTGGTAATGCATCCCACGACTCTGCTTACCATTTTGACACTCTTGTCAACTTCCTGTCTGTGTTGTAGCTGGTTTGTGATATAGACCGTAAGTTAATAGCAAGATTTAAACAGAGGGTGTTTCTTCACTGTGTACTGCCACTTTGACTAATTATGACTAAAATATATTAGTCCAAAAAGTTAATTTAACAAAGTTTGATGGCATTAGAGAAAACATCTTTTCAATTAGGCCATCCTTTACTCATTGTTGCGTGCAAGTAGCTGTGCATCCCGTCAGAAGACACTTTTGATTAAAAATTCTGAATTGTCTTGTCTTACTCTAGTAGTAGCTTCTGCATGATAAGCTTTCTTTGTATAAGTTAGTTTTACTTTCGTCATATATTAAGACTACTATGTGTATTTCTCGACTTTTACGAGGGATGCAGACCAGATGAAATCGTAATACTCGAGATACGTTCGTAAAAGTCGGGATAAGGTCACATTTTTTTTACAAAGAAAATTGTATTTCAAGCGTGGACTACGCTAAGTTAGCCGGAAGATCGTTTTTCCTTGTTTTACAAGAGTATAAAGGAAATACATACAAAAGCATTTGATAACATGTTTATTACTCAAGTATTTAAGAAGTTGGTGTAATACAATAGACAATGTTAAATAATAAATTTTTTTCATCGAAAACGTTTAGAATACTGGTCGGAAGGACAAATCGTAATATTCGATAGTAGTGAACACAGTTCTTAAAATCTGAGATAGGTCCACAAAATTACGTTCGTACCAGCAGAGAGTCGTAGGTACCTAGCACTTGTAGCAAGAAGATAAGAGAGTCCTTGAGCCTTGAGTATACGCCAAATCCGCAACTAGAGAATACAATGCTCTGACATGCACTGAGCTCCTAGCCCCGAACAGACATTGACCTCAGGCCGCAAAGTCGGACACACACGCCACACTGTCCCCTTGACAGCGCAGTTTACGCTTCGGCTTCTCTACAGAGGCAAATAAAATGTATACGTGTAAAGTCATAATAATCTGGTGAAGAGCGAGTACCTGTTTTGGCAGCCTAGAGCACTGAATTTATGACAATGGTCGTTGCGGATTCGAATGCCAACTCAGACAAATAAGTAAGCTCTTGTGGTGCTCGATGCGCTTCTCAGCATTTGACATCTGTGGGTAATTGCCCTTCTCAGAAATAGGGGGTAGTGGGAGCACGGGCAGTTGTGTAAAAGCCTTCTGTCGATGGCGCCATAGCTCTTGATGATCCATGATTGACTGCAGCCGTGCACTCTACCTTTTTTATCATTAACCCTACTTCCACAGCACTGGACCTACCTACTCTCAGATGTAAACAGAGAGAATACTCTGTAGGTAATGCAATTAAAATGCATCACGTCCCCTCAGGGGGAATAGAATGGGCCTTAGCGTTAGATTAGCTTAGGTTCGTCCAGCCTATGTTGTGGGGAGCAGCGCCCCATTGGGACCAGAGCTTACCTTAGCTGTTAAATAGGCCTTCGTAACATGTGTCTTTCGTGCCCACTTTGCTTGCTTCCTTCAGATTTCATACTCGTACAGATCTTATTTACTTTCGTCTGTTCTTCCTCTTCGTTCCCGACTTGCTGTTCCCATTCGCGTTGATACTGTGTGGGAACACCGTCGGACATGGGTTTCACCTGTCTATCGACATACTATGTCCCTCCCTTTTTCCTCTCTTAGAACAGCTTAGTCTTGAATTAGGGAGGTTTAAACTACCGTATCTTATAGCCTACTGCTTATACAGTAGTACGTTACGTTGCGACATCATAGTGGTTCTTCTTACCGTATGCAATTCAATTAGGTAACTGTATGTTGACTAGTCATCCTTTCAAATAATACAGTCAAGACTAATGTGTATTTTTATGTTTGCTTATTTATTTGTTTATGTGTGCTTTAGTGTACCTGGCCGTCATAAATGACGGCAAAGAATTTGTGATGATACCTGTTGCATCGTTGATCACACCTTCGTTCATGATTGCTATGTGCTGCGCAACTGCCCACACAAGCGACATGAGTGGACTGGACTGCGCTTCTGCTGAGCAGCGCAGCCTTTCTTTTCTGTTCGTGACATGCTGAAAAAATTGATTCATTTTTAGCAGGCATGCAATTATTACTCATTAAAAAATTCGGCTGTGGACCATGGCCGTGCTGTGATATAACAGTCGATATTTTCCCCGCGAACGCAAAGCTGTTTCGCAAAAGGAGGAAGTCGAGTGGGAAACAATACGAGGGTCGTTCCAAAAGCAACGCCCCCTATTTTTTAACTCAGAAAGTTTAAGAACTACGAAAACGAAAGTGGCACCAATAAAACGATCAACCATTTCTACTTGAGAATTTATTTTTCTACGTAGTCACTATCATTCTCAATGCACTTTCTCCAGCGATGTACGAGAGCTTTGGTGCGCCGGTCGTAAAAGTCAGCGCCTGCCAAGATGGTTCATTTTTACGGCTGCGATTACGGCGTTGTTGCCGGAAAAGGCTCCCCACATAACGCATCCTTCAGAGCTCTGAACAAGAACAAGTGGAAATCTGGCGGTGCCAGGTCGGGACTACACGGTGGGTGAGACAGCACCGTCCAGCAGTACTTTGTCACACATTCCGTGGCTTTCAAACTTTTGTGTGGCCTTGCTTTGTTTTGTTACAAATGTAATGGTTCCATTTTCTCTGTCCTTACACGGGCATCTGGGCTTTCAGCCTGGTTACGGTCAGAGTTGACAGTCGTCCCTGGTTCCAAGAAATCCAGGAGGATGACGCCCTCTCTGTCCCAGAAGACGGAGCCCAATTTGCCACTCACATCTCTCGTCGACGAACCTATCGCCTAACTGTGATGACATCAACTGCATCGATCGACTCATGAAATATTCACCAGGCGCCGGTGAATGTTGATTTTTTCAATTTTTCCTATAGTTAGGAATTCAATGAAGCATCTCTGTTTCTAACGCACGTTCATGACAAGGATTGCTTTCCTAGTGTCATACCGTCAATATCTGCAACAGATACGTGAAACTTTCGGGTCATCAGTGCATAAGTTCAGTCATCATCACAATAATACAAGTTGCAATCCCCTCGGATCCCTTCGAGCCGAATAAAAAGATAAGAGGCATTAGTTTTGGAACGACCCTCGTGATTGCTGCAACGAGCAAAATTTTCGAGTTTTTCGCCCGTCTTTTTATTTTAACGATGTTCTGAAGAATATATCATCCTTTGCTCCATTGATCATCTAGCTACTTAATTTGCCCCTGAAGTCAGACCAGCTCAAGCTCTTGTGAAGACGGTAAGAATCACGGTTGTACGTAATAGTGCTGACAGAAGCTGGGGATACAGTATCTTCAGGGATTTAATTTCAACGTTGGCGAAGTAAAAAGTGCAGTCCAATGTGAGGTTATATATGTCTACGTGGCCTATACTTCGCCTAACCTAACCTAACCTAACAGATGAACGGATATATACTGTAGACAAATACAGACATGGTCTTTCTTAAGAATATTGTTTGATTTATTGTTTATTTTCTGTCACCCTTGAAGAAACCAGAGGAGAGATAATTAGGTTAGGTCGGAGACTGTGGCCATCCTGTCGCCCGGCGCTTCTGAAAATTGATAGGTAAAATATACACCTATACGAGGTTGCAGATGATGGCAATCCTATTGCAAGGAAGGGTGCGCAGCTCAGCAGGAGTGAAACCAAGAACGCTCAACGCTTAATATTCCTTGAAGCTGGGAGTTGCAGGGCAACCGGCGTTTGTGAAGTAGTAACGAAAGCGTGCTCAGTGAAGAAATGTCGTAAATTCTTCACCGTTATTTTTGACGTCCCGGTAGACTAGTATAGTATAATAAGGAAAAGTACTAAGTGACATATATCCGAGATCTAGAGAAAAGTAACTGATGTAATGACAATACTGTCGTACTTGTTTGACTTAGTGTGTCTTAAATAGAGGAAATTCTTTCTCGAACTTTTGACTCTACTAAATAATCGGCTGCTTCCTATTTACTTAGTTTTGTCACTAACTGTAATCTAAGACATTCTATATGCTAAGTTTTCTCCAAAAAATTGAATTAGGGACTTTCTAGTTCTACCTGTATAACATTAGCCACGAAAACACTCATCGCAAACTCTGTAATGGCAAAATTCGCCAAGAAAAATGGGTCTTGCCGTTTCCTAGAGTATAATAGCAATACTACGCTACCCTAACTTTTTTCTTCATGCTTGTATTACCGTAAGGACGATATTTAACGACTGCATGGTGACTCACGATCGTTGGTGAAAGTACCTACCAACGTTCTTCTTGTGTTACGCACCTTACTCATAATCTTTTATTCATTAGGTAGTATTTCCGCTAT
>LQNS02000138.1:15044363-15057414 GCA_001587735.2 Parhyale hawaiensis
CTTCATGCTTGTATTACCGTAAGGACGATATTTAACGACTGCATGGTGACTCACGATCGTTGGTGAAAGTACCTACCAACGTTCTTCTTGTGTTACGCACCTTACTCATAATCTTTTATTCATTAGGTAGTATTTCCGCTATGTGAGGGAGTGCCTCCTTATGTCCAATAACGCTGCACTTTCTAACGGTAAGGCTTGACCTATTCAGGCCTTGTCCTTTATGGAGCTCTTCAGGAACCTCTATGAAGAATTATTACTCAAGTGTGCCGTAGTTCTCTTCGTCAGGCTTCACTGCTCTTCAGAAATCCTGTTTGTTATATATGCAGTGGGCGGCAGATTTTCTGGTTGACCCTTTTTTTTTTTTTTTTTGAGCGGGAGAGGTCGTTGCCGGCATGTTTTATAGGATGTTCCTTGTACGATCAGGTTTAAAATTTTACACCTATAATTAGGGGTGTTTTTTCTGATAATATAGGTATTCGTACGCGAGTGCTTAGAGCGTTGCTCCTGTTGTCTTGAGGTCCGAAGTTCGTTTCCCATTCAAGGAGATAAAGATTTGCCGTGCTCGGAATTGCAGTGCCAGCGTTTCTGGCATCATAATTCGCTGTGACGGCACTGACCTAAGCCACAGTGGCGACAGTTGTGGAGGAGGGGACGGGTGTTAAAGCTACCAATAACTCTGATCCTACCGTCTCCCGACCCTATACCTCGAGTCATTTGTAGTCGACTGCAGCTGCACACTCTTCTGGGTCCTAGTGGATCTTCATCTGCAGCACGAACCAGTGTTTACGGATTTCCTGGTTGGATTGTGAGGTTGACAAGACTTTACTTTTATCGTTAGCTACTGCAAAACGGAAAAAAGTGATTCTCTAAGCACGAGCGGTCTGAATAATTTAAACAAATTGCCTTCACTTGAAATTTTGCTACTTTTTGTGCTTAGAGAAACATTCGTACTTTTATTTACTATATCTAGTGAGAAAAACCCTGACATTTTGGGTTCTAAATCCCTAACGTTCTTAGTTAAAGCATTTTAATATTATTGCTCTGAACATAACCCTGTAAATAATAATACTGAGTGACAAGAAATATCGGAGACAAACTTCTACATGGCTTTTCAAACAGTTTAAAGCAGATGATTAAGGTCTGTGTGTGATCGTTTTAATCTACAATTGTCCCTGTATCACTTTTCAAAGCTTTTCCTTTGTTTCAGATTTGAGTGTCATGTCTAACCAGAGAAAACTCATTTTTTCGCTTCATGAAGCAGGGGAGAGACAGTGCAACATTGCTATAGATCGCTGAAACTTCCAAGGCAGACAGTCTCCAAGACGATCAAAAGGTTTCGAGAGCTTGGCCATAAAGGTGACCATCCTGGGCGAGGCAGAAAACAGTCTGTCAGAACATCTCGAATGCGAAAAAATCATCAAAATGAGAGTGCGGCGAAATCCGAGGGTTTCAATGAGGAGAGTCGCTCGTGCCATTGGAGTTGACCGCGAATCAGTTCGTGTGATGGCCAAGGGGGACTTGCAACTCGAGCCTTACAAGCTCCGGAAAGTGTCAAAGCTTATAGACGAGAACATATCAGTGAGGATGGAAAGATGTCAGGCGTTGCTGAGGAGGGCCGCGGGTGACAACTAGGAGCGGATTCTTTTCACCGATAAGAAGTTGTTCAGGAATGAAGAAGCTTGCAGCCGTCAAACTGGCAGAATTTGATGTCAACATTCTTCTGAAATTGTTGCACACGTTCAATATCGTGAGAACCCTCAATCAGTGATGGTTTGTATTGAAATTTGCGCCACCGGCAAAACTCGTTTTTGTTGAGGAAGGGGTGGAAGTCAATCAAGAAACCTACCGAAAGGATATCTTGGAAGCTGTGGTACTTCCCTCCATGGGCTCGAAGTCACTTTGGAGACCAGCACTGGATCTTCCAACAAGATTCTGCTCCTGCTCACAGGGCTAAAGGAACTCAGGACTGCTGCTGCTTGAATTTCCTGACTTTATAACCAGTCAAGAATGGCCTCCGTACTCGCTTGACCTGAACCCTTATTCCATTTGGTCGATCTTGGAGGCCAAAGCCTATGCCAATCCTCACGGAAATTTGGACTCTTAGAAAATCGTTATTGAAGGAATGGGCAAAATAGACAAGCTTGTGCTGCGGCCCACAGCTGAAAACATTTGCAACCGCTCGAAGCTCTGTGTCAAAGCTCAAGGCGGCCAGTTTGAAAACCTTTTCTAAGGCTACTCAGTAGTTCATTAGCTTCATATTAACACCATGTTTGCTACTTTTGTTCCATTGTTTATTGAAATATTCGTTAAAACAGTTGTCTCCGGTATTTCTTGTCACTCGGTATCCAGTTTTTTGTGTTTTAGTCTCATTGGTCTCAACTGCTGAACAGCCTAGCCAATTTTTTTTTTTTTTTTTTTTTCAATTCGAAGCTTTGAAGCCGTTCGAAATGCCTCCAGATGGAAGCGTATAACCAAGCTATACTTCCTTCTCACTGCAAAACTTTTTTCTCAAATGGAGGAGAAAATCGACGATTAGAAGAGGGTGGGAATTTCTTTAGAACAGAGCTATGTAGACAGGAAGAACAGTGAGGGGAACGTGGGGGGGGGGGCTTTCATTGAAGTAATTAGATTTTTTGCAGTCATGTAATTATACTGCTCGTCGCTCTAGCTGTCTCCCTAGTTAACGCTTGTTAGTGCAATTGCACTATGGTGTTTTCTGTCTTCAATCACCAGTATTTCAAAGCATGAAGCCTGTAAGGTCGATTATTGTCTCCAAACCTACATGTTTCCATACTTGTATTGTAGTCTGATTTTATTAATTAGAGCGTTCTTGGTTCGAACAGACTTTTTCTTCAAGTGGTTGGGTAAAATGCGCCGTTGTTATTTACGAATGGCAATGGTTTGTTGTAGGGTAATACCCCACAAGATGGAACCCAACAGCATGAAAACATCGACACCGCTTACACACGCCATAAAAATGTGAAGAATCACTGCGACTCGTGCGGTCCTCGGCCGCTCCTGTAGCGCCCGCCTCTTGACCAATCGCTGCTCATCAAAACTGCTTGGCGGAGGAACGTCTTCATTGTTGTACAAAACTTGCCTTGGTCGCATCGTGATGGGGTTCTGTGTTCATGTGTATGTATATGCAGTATGTGGACTTAAATTTTATGTTGTTCATTGCTTCTTGGAATCTTTCGATATTTATTTCGAGTTTCTACCCTCCCGGAGATACCAGTGTTTGTTAATTAGAGTTCACTGCTGGCTAGTGGCTACCCATTCATGGTTATGGTAATAAACTAGAGTACATAACTGTAAAAAATGACAGCAATAATTTTCTAATTAGGCTTTTTACGTTCTTAATTGCGGTACAGTTTTCGTCGTAAAAATTTGCCTCATACGGTACCTTCAGGCCTGATCTTCCATTAAAGTAGGTAACGAAAGTTGTGCTGTCATGAATTTTCCCGAGCAAAATTTCCCTCCTGCAAGTAAAGGCGCGATTATCAGTTTGGAAATGATCGAAAGTTGAGCAGCACCAAAAAATATACCGTAGTTCAATCAAATGAATTCACCGGAAATGCTCAGTGCTTATTGTATCCTGGAGACCAGCAGACAGTTGATCCTTCGAGATTCAAATGTGGCTGCTATGTAAATTGAAAATATTTGGCCTCTGCTCAGCGTGAAGTTTCAAATACCACGAAGCGATTCAACTAAGGAAAGCATAAGCGAAATAGAGTATGCACGATACGAACGAAAACTTCAACCAAGATTAAGGCGCTTTAACTGCTACGAAGAAATTGAGCTACAAGAATATGGGAAATAGCCTATGCACGACAGGATCAAAAACTCTGTCAAGGACACCGCTTTTCATCTACCACGCTCAAAAGAAGAATCATGTATCGTATAGCACCGAGGTACTTTTCGAAACGTAAGCGGGCTGCAAAAAATGCAGCATTTCAATTTTCGAGAATATATTCCAGAAACTGCTGTAGACTTTATATCTTAATTCAAGTCTGAAATTTCATGGTATCTCATCTGGTTGTTTAGTAAGTATATGAATTTTTTCGTTTAGAGAAAAGGACCAACCAAAGAAGCAACCAAGTAACCAAGACAGCAAGCAACCATCCAACAACTGTGTATTATTAAATAATGGGAAGGCTATCTGGATAACTTTTTTAAATGTTTACAAATTTTAGCCTTTCCCGAGTAACCATATTTGGAAATACTTACGTGGCTCCGCCGCGCCTAAAGTTTTGGTTTTGTGCATTACGATTTATCAGACTTTCCCTGTCAATTTTGTGTCTCCAGATGTCATTATCAATTGTTGATTATCAAAGGCTGCTCGTTCTTGTTTTTTTCTTTTTGTCAAAAATCTTATTGATTTTCAAAATCTTTTAAAAGTTTAGACAGTTTTCTTTACTTCTGTAGGTAGCAACATTTCTTAGTCCTTTATTATGGGACTAATAACAAATGCACGGTACTTTTCATATCGAGGGTGGTCTTTTGTGGTCCCTTAGCTAGCGCACACTACCTTCTTTTACAGAACTCCGCCACTTTCCAAGGCCACGCTGAAATTGTTTAGTTAGTTATAATTTTTGATAAATTGTAATTTTTCGCTTATTCAGAAGCTCTGTATTTAATATGTTGAATGCTGAATCATGCAATAATTCGTTGAACGACCTGCAACTTCTTGATCAACAAGGGGGGGGAGGATGAGGCCGAGGTCCACGAGGGTTGTTGTTTTTAAAGAATGCACTATTTGAAATAATATGATTTTATTATAAATTTTATTATTACATGAATGCCTGTGCATAAGCCAATTTTTCTACACAATTTCAACCAATAGTCAGGCACTTGTCGTATCGTACAACCAGTTATTGAATCCTTTCTTCCTAGAAAACTGCCGCCTAATGTTCCTCATCATGAACATTCGTGCGGCCATTTTTAAACGCTCTACCCCATCTCCTACCATTCTACCGGTCATAATGTTTGTCCATAAACTTCATTAATCTGACAATGAACTTGCGCAGCTTTTAAGTCTTTAGCGCTAAAGAAACGAATCACCGATAGCATTTCATTGGCGGCAGGATTCTCAATCGGCGGAGCATCTTCATATTCAAAATACTAAAAAACAAGCATTATGGCATTCGAATGTTTCCGAAGCCTAATGACGTATGTACGGTACGTGCCCTGCCGACAGATGTTGGGTAACAACTCGCGCCCGCGGAATGCCAGCAGCAGCGCCTACGCTCGGGAATTTGATAACAGTACCTACCTACTTAAAAGCAATCCTCGTACTTTAGCCTCTCATGTTTATTTAAACACTAGAACGCCTCTTGGCGTAAGACCATTACCCGCAATGGAGGCAAATTCAACGAAGTCATATTTGATGGCCAGCTAATCCTAGTTTCTCATATGGATGCTGTGTCCAACAAGGTTAGGGCCCAGCCTACCGACTGTGAGCTCTCTTAATAGTAACATAGAAAAATAGATCGCTTCGTGGCGCAAGACAATCTGCCGCGGTGGAGGCAAATTCAACTCCGTCATTTTTGATGGCTAGCTAGGCCTAGTTTTTTTGGCATGAGTCACAGCTGGGTCAACCCACCAAACTTCCTACAAAAAATTGTGAACATTGCTCAACTCCTTCGACCACTTGTGGGTGGACAGACAAATATATATTTACAAATATATTAATGTTCATATATACCTAAATCTTCAAGGAAAACTTTATCACCTGTGTCATTTCGTTCGCGGGTGATTATCAGCCTAAGGAAGTGATCCCCTCGTTTTCATTGCTGAGTCCCGTGTGGCTCCTAAATGAGCTCAAAGTAATATACCGTACTTGTTAGCGTGTAAATCGTTAAAGTTTCAAGGGTCGGCTAACCGATCGAGGGTCAACGGCTGAAATTCTATTGAACGCGTCGAAACCAGCGCACCTGCCTCAAGTTCGAACAAAGCCTCGAAGGCTTTATTTTGGTGCTCAATCGAGTGTGTTTTAATTTATTTATTCTGAAAACTTTCTTTTGCAAGATCCTTTTTCTTAAATTACTGGTATTTAAGTAGCTAATGCCGCTAATGTTTTCGTGTGACCGTTCCTAATCGCGAATTTTCACTAATACGGGTGGATCTGAGAGGTATTTTTCGCGATGCGCAACAGATTGATGCAATTATCATTGACCCACTTATTGGAAAAGTTTCTGAATTGATTAACTGAGTTTTGGCTTCAAGTTGCTGCTTCTCCTTCATGATGAACACTTGGGATGTGTGCAGACACGATCGAGTGGCATAGTTTTCCTGCATTTCCAATCGTAATGTTCAAGATTTTTTTCCCCTTCGTAATTGCGTTATCACAGTCTGCGTGTGGGGCGACTCTCAGATAGCATTTATATATATTTTTCTATTGTTCTTGATAACTTAGGGGCAAAGTGCAATTATTTTTCTTTATTATCGATTTTAGAAATGTGTGCCAAGCTTTCTAAGCTGCCGACACCCGGTCTCATGTAGGACCAGTAGGGTCAGGAACCAGCAGCCACTCGCGAAAGCCACACCCGACTCTTGAGCTTCACGGACAAGGCTCCTGGCTCCCTCCTCTCTATTGAAGCTCCTTGGTGTGTCCACCCTCCAAGCCAGTATGTCTATTCGGGGTACAGTGTCTCATAGACCCTTCCGTGGAGGCTGTGCTATGCTGCGGGTTCTGTGTGCTAGTGAGAACGCTGGTTTCTCACTAGCTGGTTTTTTCTTATGAGTGGCGTGAGTCTGGATTAGGAATTAAGTTCCACCGTTGCTATGGACAAACATAGTATTTTTTTTCTTTATTTTATAGCAGTTTCCCAGTACCTCTCGCATACCTAGCAACTTTGCGGCTTTTAGGCCTTCGCGGATTTGTTTCACTACATTTAAAAGTGAATCCCGTTACTCCCGTGGACAACTACTGTAAACTGTTTTTTATCTTCATATCCCTCCTCCATGGGTGTCCCTCCTTTACCTCACACTCCGACAGTAACGATGCCTCGTAATGTCTGTCACGCCTTTGCTTGCCCAAATATTCTTTGCCATGTGAAGATATTCAACATTAGAACTGAACTCGTCTACTGCCGTGGAGAAATCCACTATTCTTTGTTATTTCTTTCCCCCATTGGCCGTCGCCCATTACCTGATGCTCCAAAAGCAACATCACCTCGTAGTGTCCGTCACGAATTTGCTTACCCAAATTCCTGCGGACTTGCGGCTGATGCGCGTGGCGGTCAACCCACGTGAGCCGCCGCTGGCCGCAAGGTCAGGGTCACGCTCGCCTCCGCCGCTCCGCAGAATTACGTCAAAAGTGGCACACCTCGTCTGTAGTTATTTTTTTTCTGTTGCACTGCGCACTCTTGCATCAGCTGGTATGTACGCCTCTTATGTATCTTTTTTCGTGATGCGAACGGTATTGTGTCAATAGGTACGCTCGCATGTACTTTTGTTTCCTGTTGCCGATCACACGCTTGTGTCAACTGGTATACAATGTCTGCAGTTCTTCATTCCTGTTAGGTACCGTAACCGTTCTTGTGACAGCCGACTCACCGTCCTCTATGCTCTCATGTCAACTGACGTACGTTTCCGTTGATTTGTTGCTAATGACGGCCCTACTGGACCTCTGGTGTGGTCTCCAAATATTGGCGCTCGGTTTTTGTCTTTACGTTTGGTGCAGCATTCGAACCAATGTAAAAAACTTGGTGATCAAGGCGACCAATTTTATCCTACCCGTTTTTTAAACAACTCGGCCTCAGATTACTATTATTATTAAATCACACCAGACTGGCTACGTAGGAACGGAGAAACTCCATGAGGTTAACAAACCCCACGCAACCAGCCCAGCGGGTGGAGAAAACAAAAGAATGAAAAAAAAAGAAGATCTGAGATCACAGAATAGCTCTGTGTACAGATCGTTTAAAGCTGCCAATACCAGCACCAGCAAAGACAAAGCCATCAAGACCATTCCAAACATCCACACACGATGCTGCCTTTAGTATTGTACAAAGAGACTTCGCAAACTACAGTTCTGTTTGTAGCTTAGATGTGTCGTAAGGGACAGGCCTACCACTAGAGTACAGTATCGTCAAAAAACTCTTGGAATCTTCTGAAGAAAAATTTACATAACAGAAATTCTTGAAACACTCCAATCAATAAAGCTTTTCAGCATAGTCTTCAGCATAATTTGGTTCTATGTCCTTTCACAGTGAATATATCTATCGATAACTGGCAACATGCCTAACATAATGGCAATAGCTCATAGAGCGCCAGGACGTAAGTACGTGTCGGTGTCTCTTTGAGAATGGGCCTGTTGGTTCGTCTACTGCCGCCTATCTAATTTAACTATAAATTTTGAAAGGTTTTAGGTTTAAGATCGTTTTGTTTGCATGAAAGATTTTCATAGTGGAAGAACGAGTTTTAAAAAACTTTCGTTATCAATATGGAAACTATCTACTTGCATGCACCGTCTCCGTAGCGTGAAAATTGTTATTTCAAAAGATCTAATCTCGATAGCAAATTGCTGGACTCTCATGAAAGAAAAGTTTTGGAGGAATTCCCGCTTTGTCGTCTAGCTTATGATGAGGGTAGAATAACTGTGGGTTGCAACGAAATCTGATATTTTAAACCCTTCAAGGGAATATGCCACCGGGTCCTAGCCATGTACGAAGAATCTAAAGGCCTCCCGAACCCTAAATACGTAGTAACCATGCTTCCCCAGGGATTGTTGTTGCCCACCAGAGCCTTGCACGATGGCCATCGCCGATTATACGATCGCGATGGTGTCTAGACCATCGCCATCGGAAAAACTACGATGGAACATCGTAAAAATCCATCGGCGATAGCGATGGTCCGATGCTGCGATGGAAATTGCGGCGATAGCGATGGTGCGATGCTGCAATGGAAATCGTATCAAACAATCGGCGGTGGCCATTTTCTCCATCGGCGATGGTGTTATGAGGAAGACATTGTCCGATAAAATGACTGTACATGCCATTGGCGATGGCATACGATGGGCATCGTCATCGGTTGTACTTCCGATGCCGATGAAATAAAGCTAAGACTTCAGAAAAACAGCCTTACGAGTTTGAAACGTTCATTTTCTTTAGTAACATTAAGACAAAGAGGGGTATTGCCGCAGTTCTCAACCCCTACATTGTAGAAGTGGAATTCTTTCCAGATAGACCAGCTGCCGGCCGCTGAGCCCTCACAAAATTGCAGTGTCCGTCGCATACGCATGTCTTTCTGTTTCTTTCGTTCTCTCTTCTAGTTTCTCATCATTAAGGTTTATTTCGTCTTTGTTCTTCTATCCCGTTCTTTACAAGTGATATTTTATTTATAGAATAACCCATGGTGTGCAGTGATATGCTTTAGTGTGACGTATTTCGCGCTGTGTACCAAGTTAGTGGAAGTTCATGAATGGGCCATTAAGAAGATAGATTCGTGCAGTCTCCCCTGGGAGCCCAGGATGGGCAAGTAGCCCTAGGGTTAGTTTCATCAGGTTCGCACATCCTGATTTATGGAACAGAGACCCAGGGGGACTGTGTAGGCTGATCGAGACATTAGCTAGGCCTTTGGGACGTCTCTCTTTGGAATTCACTTTGCTTCCTTCCTGATTTACAGTAGTACTTTGCTGGCTGTATTTTAATCTCTTCTTCTTGCTCTTTCCCGACTTGCTGTTACCTTGTGTGTTGGTCCAAGTTGGTACGGGAGTCCCGCGTTTCTATCGACATACTACGTGTTCCTTCCTTTTCCTTCCCTTGGTTTGCCAGTAGAGATGCCTAGGACACTATAATAGCTGCGTAATCTCTGAGTGTTCTCGAGTCTCTAGCTGTTTCTGCTAATTCATCAATAGATAATTCTTGATAGATTTCATGTAATGTACGGTATTTGCATTCATGTTAACTTATTCCATTTTATTTTCTACAGAGCACACAATGTTTGCAGCCCTATTTTCTTGAGCCTTTGTTGAATAAATAGATGGTAGTAAATAGATGGTACTATATCATTGTGTCGACAACCCCCTCATTCTAAAGCTCAGTGACAAGACCTTGGTAATGCATATGATGTGCGCGTTTGGTGGATTTGCGCGATCGATCGATCGCGCTGCGCGTTTGGTGGATGTTGTAGGTATTAGGCCGTAATTTCGGGTAAGTTGAACTATATTCGGGTTTAATGTCGGGTAGGTTAGGGGAGGCAAGGACTGTTTTTTTTTTTGTATTCCATTTTAAAATTTGAACGCTCCACCAAACGCGCAGCTCGATCGATCGCGTAAATCCACCAAACGCGCACAACACATATAATCCAGGCCGTTGATGCCAAGTAGATTGGCACCTACAAGAGGATCATAAAGTTTATTTTAATACATTTCCCAGATCTAACTATGTCAATTAATAACATGGGCCTTACATTTCGTATCCTTCATCAGCTAGGAATAGTATTACTGGTTTGGAAATCGCACACAGGCCGAGGTTATAAGAGATGCTGCTTTTATTCGCTGTTTGTGGTCTGAAATGTATGCATTTTCAAAACGTGTTAATGCCATGCTCCATCGCGGATTGTGATGCCCTACGATGGCCATCGCTGACGGTTATTGCATCGTAGGGCGTCGCCGATGAAAATTGGCAATTTATGGTTCCGATGCCGATGGAGTGATGGTATTGCCATCGTAACATAATGGGAGATGCCGACCTCTGTTGCCTACTATGGTCAAGCCATCGTAAGGAGTCGACGAAGCTAAGAACGCAATGCAACTTTGCCAAATCTCACTTGAGCGCGTGGTATAACTTGTCTCAATCAATAAAATTATATTTATATTCGAATACTCAAAGTGCATTAGTCAATATATTTTCCCTTCAACTCCGTGAGGCCGGCCGATCTCTCTCACGGAACTTCTACCTCCTCCTGTGTGTTAAGCTACGCAGAGAGCCTTCCCCATACCGTTCGGGGTAGAAATTTGGCAGAGGTCACTGAAAATGACTTTGTCCCTAGGACCGCGCTGGCAGATGTGGCAGGATTGCCTCCGGGCTTGGGCTTCGATTAGCATTTACTAGGTACTCCCCGGAACTTGAATTGTCGGCGAGGTCGGGGCAGAGTCACTAGGCTACATATATTTAAACGACTCTGGCTGTGCCGGGGCTGACCAAGCTGGTGGGGACCAGGGTCGGGGTAGCAAAAATTTGACCGGGGCCTGGTCGGACTAAACCCTCCGCACAAGTGTCTCTGTTGTCTCACTTTTTATGTTTTCCACTTTCATCTCTTTGAGATTCTCTGCACCTCATTTCCCGGCCAGTAGTAGCGCGCTCGCCACTTCCAAAGGCTTCGGTTAGAAATGCATGATAAATTAGAGAAGTACTTTAAGGGCGCATACCCCCGCAAGCAAGGCCGGGTTAATGAAAAAAATCATACCGTAGTGGTCCTAAAATCGGGATTTCCTTTTTTATTGCCACCAAAATTTAGTTATTTGTGCCTCATGACGTTAACAGCAGCTCCTGTAATTTTGCCCAAGATCGGTCGGTAAATTTTTGAGTTATGCTCTGACAAATTCTGAAACAGACATACAGTTGAAGTAAAATGAACAAACCAACCAAGGATCAACAACAAAATTTGATCATTTGTGCCTTTTAACATCTCTAACAATTTCTGCAAATTTTATGATGATCCGTTCCTAACTGTTGGAGTTTATCATGCTATGAAAAAATCAGGCCGAGGCAGAAAAGCAAAAAAATTGTTAAACGGATCTGCTAAAACTTTAATCATCTCTTAATCCTAAGCCTATATAACATGCCTAACATTCCCTGTACATTTCATAAAAATCCGTCTATAAATTTCTAAATTATCTTAGTGACACAGATAGAGACATACAAACAGACACACCCCAGCAAACACATAACCTCCTTTGCGTAGGTAAATATTAGATACACTTTCGTCACCATGAGGTTTATAATCGCTTCAGGAACAGCCCTGCGCGCACCTACTCCACTGGTTAGTAGCCTAAGTTCGCCCATGCTATTTTATGGGGAGCAACGTCCCTAGGGGTTCATTTAGGTTACCTTAACCATTAGCTACGCCTTCTGGACGTCTGTTCTTCGATGACCGAACATATGCACACACG
Source organism: Parhyale hawaiensis (assembly GCA_001587735.2). NCBI lineage: Eukaryota > Metazoa > Arthropoda > Malacostraca > Amphipoda > Hyalidae > Parhyale > Parhyale hawaiensis. The sequence goes on from LQNS02000138.1 coordinate 15,056,482, forward strand.
ACAAATGCACACAATGACGAAAGCGTGCCCGACAAATTCGTGCCCGACAAAACTGCACGCCCGACAAAACTGCACGCCCGACAAAACTGCACGCCCGACAAAGCTGCACTCCCGACAAAGCTGCACGCCCGACAAAGCTGCACGCCCGACAAAGCTGCACGCCCGACAAAGCTGCACGCCCGACAAAGCTGCACGCCCGACAAAGCTGCACGCCCGACAAAGCTGCACGTCCGACAAAGCTGCACACCCGACAAAACCGCACTCCCGACAAAACCGCACACCCGACAAAACTGCACACCCGACAAAACTGCACTCTGACAAATACGTACATTAACAAACGCGTGCCTACTATTTTATCGTTCTACCACTTCATAGATGGCGATGTCTTCCGAATTGAAAGAATGCAAAGACAAAGAATTGTTAGCATCTTCTCTGCAGGAGATTCCAGAACTACTACCTTTCGTACGTGAGAGGTCTTGTGGTTTGGCTGTCGGGAATTGGATAGGACAAAAATAAACATATCTTCAAAGTATATGCATTGTGTAGTCAATTACAGTACGGTATTCGATTGTAGTGTTTAATTATTTCGTCAAATGGTTACCCTGGTAAATTATTCTAAATGATTCTAAAGTGTTGGGGACTGCATCTGACCTTGTTACACTGCGCATTTAAGATTCATTATGCATTTTTAAATAGAAACGTCAGGCAGCTTTCCAGTTTAATATCGTCAAATGCATGCATGTTCAATCGGCAGACTAGCTTCCCTTATATGGAGCTTGGTAAGTGTATTTCTGAATTGGGCAATGAGCTGTTGCCGAAACGTTCAGTACAGTCAACTCAAAAAACTGCGCTCACGCCAAGTTCCGACCATTCTCTTTATGCCACGTTCTATGTTCATAAGCACAGCAGTATTTACGACATGCATCCGTGCCT
>LQNS02000138.1:15094933-15124511 GCA_001587735.2 Parhyale hawaiensis
AAAAATCAGACCGAAGTGGCAAGTGGCAGCTAATCATTGCGAGCACTTTGTGATTGTTTGGTGTTGGTGTGGCCAATTATTTCGCTCGATTTTTGTCACAATTAATTTGCTAGTAGAAATAAACGGCTAACTTCAATCTTTCAGCTCCTTAATCACAGATCAATTTCCTTCATCTGTTTCGATTGTTTTATATGAAAGTGGATAGTGAGAGGATTCGAAGAGCCCGGTAACGTTCTCCACACACACACACACACCTGCTGTTGCTGTTGTCGTCGTTGCTGCCGCTGCCTCCCGGGCAGCGACGGCGCAGAGTTGAACGCCCCGGTGCTGTGCCGCTGGCGGCGAAGGTTTCCCTTGCAGCAATGCTGCTGACGACGGGCCGTGCTGAATGTGCTGAAAGCCGCTCACCGTCTGCTGGTGACAGGCCATGCTGTATGTGCTAAAAGTCGCTCTAGGACCGCGCTGAATCTCGCTGATTTGCTGCTGGTGGTAGATTGTGCTGAATGTTCTGGCAGTAACCGACGGGTCGTGCTGAATGTGTTGAAATCGCCCAACGGGTCAAGCAGAAGGCCAATAACGCCGTGCTTACTCCACCATAAAGTCCTAGTCTGAACCGTAGACTGCTCAAGAGCGGCGTGCCCTGACAGTTCTCAAGGAGCTGCCTCAGCTCAGCTGCTGTACGGTATTCACTATAGCTACTTGTGCTGGGACCCGACAGCCGCTTGTGTGCCCAGTTAACCTCCGACACATCAATTGCTATACCGCTCTCTTCCGTCCCATAATTTTACCGCTGAACGTTAGGACTCTCATATTAGTCATATTACTCGTATGGGGCCGGCAGGTCTGTCATTCTTGTCCCGTCCGCTTCTGACCGTAGCGGAGGCGTTGTTTTATATCCATCCGATGATCATGTGTAATTTTGTGGGAAACGCCAATGTATGTCATACACTAAAACGATGCCAAGTGTGGATCTATTTGTTGACTATTCTTTGTGCACCGTATGTGTCTGTTTGGTTTTACGAGTCACGTGCAGGCATCAGGCGGACAGCGCAATCTGCTCGTCTTTTATCCCGCATATCGGGTGCCGGTGGAAGCATGTGGGATGTGTCGGCAAAAATTGTCTGCCAATTCAAAAGACTGCCATATATTCACTGCGGTTTTATCAAAGAACAGGTTGGAGAAGTGTACTACTCTTTCGAAATTATATATGGGCCTTGTTCATTGCTTGTAAGAATTATATTGAAGATCAAGCAAGCAGGTCTGATGTATCCTTCGTAGCGGTCTGCAGACCGCTAGCAGGACCTGCATGAAGAGAGGTCCATTTAAGTAAATATTCTTGTGAATATACTTACTATACTTACGAGCTAAAATCCGTGCGGACACTTTCATCCCGCTGTTAGCCTTGCGCAGACAAGCACGACCTCCCGCCGCAACAGTCGTAGGTGCATTAAGCACCTAACCCCTCCGGACAGACAGATTTGGTTGGGCACGAACACTTATGTGATAGAGAACCATACTGTTTAATATACTTTCGGTATTTACATCGCTAGGTCTTGCTATCAATCAGAGGTATATATGTTGTAAAATAGTCACACCAGAAGTACTGTAGGTCAAATATTTACCGCTAACTTCATGAACATGCCGTGCCACTCCTGGATGTTTAATTCCAGCTTGATTTCATTAAGCAGCTTTTCGCAGAGCAATAAATTTTGTTGTGCATGATATCCTGACGTATCTTCGATACCGTGTCGAAATTATTATACGAGTGATGCTCGACTGGGTGCAATAAGTAGGTAACCTATTATTTCCCCTTGTCAGGGAAAGAAAAGAAGATTCGCTACTCAGCAGGAGCGAGGCCGAGAACGCTCATTATTGTGTTCCTTTAAGTTGGCCGTTAATTGTAGTTACGAAATATGGCACTGGAGAAATATCTCGTCAGTATTGACGGTCGGGTACACTAATTATTACCTCCGCCAAGGAGGTTGTGTTTTCGTCGAGTTTGTCTGTCTCATTGTTTGTCTGTCACCAAGACAACTCAAAAAGTTATGGGCGGATTTTAACGAAATTTACTGGGATTGTTAAAGTATGTTGGAAGGAACACGTGATTAACTTTTGTAGGAGATCCGTCCCAGTGTTTCTTCGGTTATCTGCCTCATTTTTCTTAATGGCATAACTCAAAAAGCTGTGGACGCATTTTTATGAAATTTCCTGGAGTTGTTAGGCATATTACAAAGAGTAAATGACTAAATTTTTGGGATATGTTTGTTCGTTCGTTTGCATGTCACTGTATTTATTTTTATGCTTGTTAGCACGATAACTCAAACAGTTAGCCTATGTGTGGACTTTATGAAATTTACAGCTGTTGTTAGTAATGTTAAAAGACATAAATGATTAAATTTTGATGATGATCGGTTGGTTTCTTTGTGCATTTGACTGTTTCTTAGCCGCAAAACTCAAAAGTTTATCAATGGATCTTCAAGAAAATTACAGGAATTGTTAATACTATTAAAAAGCATAAATGATTAGATTTTGGTGTTGATACAAAGAAAATCACGGTTTCAGAATCAATTTTAAAATTTCGTTACCGTGGCCTTGCTTGACGGAGGTTTGCGCTCTCAGAGTGCTCTAGTTATTATATTTGGTGAGGTACGTCTGCTTCAGTGCGTGTGACGATTCGACATCTTTTACGTACGGCCATTCCAATTCTTATCACAATGACTGTCATTGACATAATATGGAATAAAGTTGATGGAAAGGTAAGAACTGGGAGTTGCCTGGGGATAAGCTTAAACAATAGATCTCTCTTACGAACGTTACTTCTGTATCTTATCGTTATCAGTTGGTTCGAACAGGAAAATCTCAATATTCCAGTACCGGGTTGATCTCGGCGTCTTGTACGCGTATTTCATGGACGTGAAACACTGCCTGCTGTACCGTATATCACAACTTCGTCGGATGCATTCCTTAGAGAACAACTTGTATTACACCGTGCATTGTCTACTACTTTTAGATGTAGTAGAAACTGAAAAGAAACTGAATAGTGTGAAGCTTCATGCCTGAAATATTTCATATATGATTCCTTTGTTGTGTGCACAGTAAGTTGTAAGGCCACTATATCAAGTCTCGCCCGTGTTCTATGTAAGTTGTCAGGTGTAGTACACTACCTCTGAGAATGAAGAGGAACACATTGGCAAGCGAAGAGAACTGCTAATATTTCGATACCTACCTATCGAACCCTTGCTATCACAACAAAAGTCGTGTAGTGTTGTCACTTTTTAACTGCAGTTACGTGCTATGAACGTGAGTTTTTTAAAGCATTTTCAGTCGTAACATGCAGGTCCTCAACTGGCCACAATATCCCAAAAGCTGCGCATCAACGTACTGCAAGGTGTGCAAATAAATTATTTAGACTGGAAGTGGTGCGTTAGATTTGGTAGATTTTTTGCTCGCCGTATGAATGGTACGCCGTCCAAATTCTGGAGCATCTGCAATGCGAGCGTGAAGTCAGCAAAGTCGAGCAGCGTGAGCCCGTTTTTTTTTTTAATGAGTAGACCTAACTGAAAATTCGAGTACAGGTGCGCTATAAAATTTTTATCCAGACTTTGGCCCATTGCTTTGACGAGACTTGTGTTTTAAGTACGACTCTATGACAAAAGCATAAGCTCCAGAAGTGGCATATTTCGCTATCACACGAGCAGAAAAGCAAGAATGGGCAGTCAGAGATGAAAACAATGCTCTTTTTTTGTAACCGAGCAGGGACGAGTGATCGTTCAAAGGAAATTTGTGTCCCAAGTAAACAAAATAATCCAGCAGCATTTTCATCAAGAAGCTGTTAGTAGATTTCGACAAACTGAGACCAAACATCAACAACACCTGGGTTCTGCATCGTTACAATGCACCTTATACCACACAGCGATTTCGTTCCGCGAAATTTTCGCAGGAAAAACATTCTTGTGGCTCTTCAGCCGCCTTATTCACCAGATTTGACTCTTAGTTACTTCTTCCCTCACTCCAAAGGCGCAACATTCACCTCAAAGGAGACCATCTTGGGACACTGCAGAAATTGTTATGACCGTCACCGACGAGCTTATGGCAATTCCTGTATCTCGGCTCTCTGAAGAGTGGAACAGTTGCCAGAAGCTCTGTCTGGCTTCTCAAAGCCGATACGTACCGGTACTTTGAAGGAGACCAAGTGGAATTGTAATTGTAACTAAATAAAATATATATAAAACAGCTCGCAGAGCGGGCGAGGCTAGTGCATCAACGTACTCAATAGAGGAGAAGAACAACAGTGCGTCAGCGTACTAGAGTGAGATAAAACATTTGCGTACTTTAGCGGGAAAATGTAAGTGTAGGCACTGCTCCTGCCAAGTCAACTAAGCACGGCAACTATGTCTCCTTTTGCACAGACCATTCTCATAATTTACGTTGAGTTTATTCAATTTTTCGGGTTGCAACGTTGCGGAAGCGATCGTATTCTTCCTACCTAATTCACCCTCCGAGTATGCCTGTGCTATTTCATGAAGTGCCTCGTCGAACCGTGCACCTGACAGGTGCTTTATCTGATACACCCTGTTGCCAGCGTACCGTACACTCCATTAGGTGCATCATCTGGTGCACCTCGTCAGATGCATCAGTGGGGTTCCAGTTCGTAGCGTGACGGAGTCAGAGGCCAGTGACGGTGCACCGCCACGGCTGCCGCCGACATCCCCAGCTCTGGAGCTCGTAGCCCTGCATTCCAGTGCTTGCCGACCTCATCCCTGCCCCTCCTACTCTTCAACTTCTTCCTCCTCCTCCCATGAGACCATCACACTCCCCCTCCCGTATGTGGTTGTCCTATTCGGCCTTAACCTGCCTTAACGTTCCATAGGCTATTATGTAATCCTCCAGCGATCATGGTTTGAATCATGCTTATTGACGGATTTTGGGCATTAGTGGATAACATTTGACATGTTAGATATTCGTAGTTTTTCGCTCGTACGAGCTGCGAAGAAAATGAAGTCCGTGGGTCTCGGAGAATCATCGGATTTATTGCGGGGCCTTATTGCCACACCTGAAGCGAAGTCTCGGCAGACCCAGAAACTAAACCCGTGAAACAGCTTCCGGCATAGCAATGCATTAGCGGTGAGCACCAATACCTTATCGGTCATTTCTGATCTACCTAAATGGAGTCATGATGCGTGAGTACCTGCTAACGTATAGGTAGGAACAACCATATAACTTTTCAAATACAGTCCAATGTCGTAATTCGTCATTGGTAACAAAAGAATTCATTAGCACGATATTTTTTTCCATATACGTTAATAAACATCAGTTATTTTAAGAAAAGCGCTAATTGAAATATGGCCGAGCGGTGCTCACAGAGAGCTCTCCATACTATAAGTTCATATTTTTTTTTTACCAATAATGAGGTGCATCTTAACAGGAGTGTAATGAAATTAACCGTTTTTACCCACAATAGCAGCGGACGATGCGTGCTGCACAGTTGTGCTGAAGGTCCCGCGATCGAACCCCGCCAGGCGCGGTCTTTCTCCCGGCCTCGACGCGCTGAATCAGCAAATCTGCCTGTGCGCATAGCTATCGTAGGGGTACCTGCCTTAGGGTAGGGGGTGGCAGGTCGTTGGTCCTTCCGTTTCGGCGCCATAGTTCATAGCGACCCGTCGTCGGCTGCAGCTGCACTTACTCCTCTGGGGCCAGTTTGCCAACATCTGCCGTACGAACCAGTGAGTGTGGGTGTCCCACTGGAGGGTGCAGTCAGAGTTGACTTTACCTTTAAATGATAACTGCATAAACTTACTGTCACAGAGGTCACCTCTGTATGCAAATATATGCCTTCGGACAGTAAGGGGTTCTTCCTTTACAGTCTAAATGGGCTGTAGGTAAACGGTCACGTGTGCAGCGGTGTCGTCCTTAGCAGCATTTGACGTTTAATGGCGAGGATAAAGAGCTAAGCCTGTGATGAATTGCAAGTGATTCTGTTTGTCGTCCCTTAGTTGTCATGAGCTGCTGCGTTTAATGCTGTTAGTTATGAGTTATTTAACTCATTGAGTATTAGCTCGAAATTTTTGATGGCCTGTTATCTAGAAATTATGTGCATTTAATGTCATATCTCATGCTATCGTACGTCTAGCATGGGAGATTGCTAGGATTCTAATTACTATTGATATGTATGTTGCCGAAATATATTATTATTAGGTACTTTGTAAATAAGAAGCTATATGTCCAATTTGACACGCTTCAGAAAATAAATTGAGCTAATGGGTCCACACAGAAAGTCGTTACTAAATTGCACTACTTACAAGTAAATGGGATTTAAGCCAGGGGACTGACGGGGGCAATCCATTACCCTCACATGCTCCCTTCAATCCAGCCCCTCGAAACTCTTGATGCGTGACATGGAGTACTGTCTTGTTGGACACTTCCAAGTGTGATTTTATTGACTCTTTCCTCCAACGAGTGGCTGTACACAGTCTCTGTCTAACATGCTGGTGTACGTTGCTGAGTTCAGTCTGCCCTAGCTTGTGAGCAGCATCCCATTCCCTAACGACCCCATGCAGCCCCAAACCATTACGCTGCCTCCACCCAACTTCACCCTATAGGTACATGCAACGGATTGTTTGTGATAAGCCTCTACAAGTCTTCGACGCCCGTAAACAGTGCCAAGTGCTCCAAAAATCTGGTAAAAAAAAATCAGTATAATGTTCACATAACAAATTCTGCAAATAGGCCTATGCAAAAAAAAAATATATTTGGAAAGTGACAGTGTATATTTCGTTTAGAGAATCTTTGCGAGTCTCACCTTAAAGTTGCTTTCATCTGACCAAATTACCGTGGCCCTATCATCACCAGCCCAATGTCCATTTGCTCCTGGAAAGAGTAACTTTTTCTTCTTGTTGGCATGCAGCAGCAATGGCTGTTTTCCCATCTTTGCATTCTTTGAGACCAAATTCTATTAGTCTTCGTCTCACCGTACGCGCAGAGATTTCTTACTGTAAGCGGCTACGTGAACTGCTGTGATAACACGCTGTTAGCCACCCCGCTGGTCACGGACTGCCGCATCACCTCTGCACAAGATGGGTGCATGGCGTGCGTAACGTCACCTGGACCTCGTCAGAAGAATCATTATAGGTATCAAAGGTAGCTGTTTCCATAAACTCAGCATTCTCATTCGAAGCATTCTCATCGGCCTGTCGTCTCTTGATGTGCATCCTTTCGGCCTCGTCTGTGAACGGTTTATGAATGAATTCGTCTCACCTGTCGATAGTACTTAGGACACCATTCCTTGAACACTTCATTTTTTAGCAATGCCACAATCTGAGCCCTTGGTTTTTTTAAGACATTTCCTTTTAAACAGATGTGCTACATAACTAAATCACTAAAAAATTTAGGTTCTGTGAACGAAGAGAGGTATTAAACGTGGAGGACTTGCTTAGACAACTTACGCGCGATCTACGGCAGTGCCTGAATTAACTGGTTGAAACAGCATTAGGTATGGTGCAACCTCATCTTTGTTGTTCAAAATGTAATTCTGAAACGATACAATCATCGAACATCGAACATAAAATCTATTCAGATGTATCTAAAAACAAACTTCTCATGGGGCGCCTCATAATTTTTTTCCATAGCTGTATTAGCTATTCAATAAAGAACTCAGGAAGTTGGGCCTCCCATTTGGTTTATTAACAGATTTTTTTTATCGCAGTCGCTTTCATCTTCGTTTATTTACTTGAATGACGTTCGTGTATATTTCGCCCGCCATAGTTCCGCCATGCTCTTTGTCTATTCGAATCCTGTCTGTGTTCCTCTCACTTCACCACCTTTCCTCATCCCTTTGTTCTATATCCTAACAGATATCCTAACAGATAAATACAGCACTGACTTATTGCAACGTTCCCATTAGCACGCTGATTTCGTAACGTATAGAGTCGTCCCATCGCTTGACTTTCTTCAGGTGTGTTTGCATGGTCCGCTATGATTTAACAGAACGCGGCCGGTGCAGGAACGCTGTGCTAGTAGACCCTGACTGCATCATTTCATGAACTTTCATTAAGACGACTCTACGGAAGGCACAGATAGTGCATGTCCAAGGTTAAACCGGCTATAAGGCAGGGTTTGGAAACTGGTGCATGTATATCCGTTTGATGTAATACTTAACCCACTTTCGACATTTTACGCTACATTAATTTTGTTACTAATTTACGGTATTTTCCTGGTATTGAGGAATATTTCTAACTTCCTTGTCGAGAGAGTACATTGGTTTCCTATATTTCGCTTCGTTACGAATATAACTTGAAATCTTTGATTGTGAATACAATGTTCATTGAAATTTGTTTTTCTTTTTGCTTGTGGATTCCCAGCAGAACTTAAGCATTTCGAAAGGCTTTTCCATTCGTTATTTGATAGGCCTTATGCAATGGGTTACAGTACGTTTTTTAGAGTTCTGACAAAAACAATAAAATTTTATAGGAATTTTAAAAAACCGTCGATAAGGACATGATGCAACCTTCAATTATAACCAATCGGTCTTCCTTTGCCACCTCGTAGTGTTTCCGTGCTTCAGCCAGAGCTGTGTTACGGACGCGATACGTTCTTCTTCGATCACCGCTTTCTGTAAGTGATCCCAAATACGTTTTGTTAGACAGATGTGGATATTGAGCAACCTAACTCGGACACTTAATTCCGTGAGTTCTTTTCCGCGACTGCAAAGCACAATTTCGATAATAAGGGACCCCATATTCTGGGAAGTCGTTTCTAACTTTCCTTGTAAATATCCTAATCTGAATACAGAGGCAGCACCTCATCTAACAGTGTTTTACAATATTTGGTTCCTTCAAGCGTTTATCAATAAATGCATATGTTTGTGAGTTCATTCATGTCCAGGGGACTATAAACTTACCACAAGCCAATGCACCGTACATAATACCGTTTCGAAAAAACTTAATCTTTTTCTATTCTCGTATTTTGAAGCTTACATTTCATGTTTGGCTCGCTCGTTCTACCTCTTGGTCTGCTCTGCATGCCTTGAGGTTGGACTCGGCGTCCTGAGTTTAGACTACCTTGTGTTGCACTCTCAACATTGATAATCTTGTTCTCCCGTTGCATTTTGAAGCTCAAGCTTCCTCCTGCTGCAGTCACTAGACCTCTGGGTCTGCTCTCCTCGGCCTGAGGTTGACTACCCCGTGATGTTGTCTTCATCTTCTGCTCACTGATATTCCTGACCAGACGCTCGCTGGCCCGACCGAGGACCAGACTTTTCTATACATAGCACCTCTGCGTGCGGCTGGCCAACCAAGCACCACTTCACGGTGACCTCACATTCCTGTTACTATGCTCACTACCGAGCTTGCTTTAAAGCAGCCTGTGCTCGAGACTCGCTCTCTCGGTCTCCCTGTTGCTTTGTCTCGTGTCCTCAACTGACTTTGCCAGGAATTTGCATTGGGACTGCAGTTGCTTTGCGGACTTGCTTGTGTATTTTCAATTTAAACACGAGGATGCCCAGTAGGTACGACATAGCATTAGTTAGGACAGCTAGGCAGCTTTTTTTCCTTTCTCTGCTCTGTTTTTAGTATTATTATTATCATTATAATCTAAGCTTTCTGTATGTCTCTGTTTTGCTCTTCCTGTGCCTTCTCAATTTTTCTGAAAACTGTTCCAACTTCAGGTGAGCTTACACGCATTTTCCTGTATCGCATCCTACGACAAGTCCTTTCCTTCTTCTCTCACGAAGTATATTGAATTTTCCATCAGTAGCTTAACCCAGCTGTATCTAATCTGGCTGACTTATGATAACTTTATATTTGATAGACTAGAAAGCATATATCGTTGGATATGTCTGGACAATAGGATTAGCAGGTGTTTATTGCATATTTTCTCTAGAAACCACGTTGATGAAAACATGGGGGCAATTCACGTGTAATTTGCTGAGAGCGACATCGTGTTTTAATTTTTACATTTCAGTATCTCTTTAAATTTGTAGGGATAGCCAGCACATGCATGAATAGAAATGTCGGCGCCCAGTGCTTTGAAATTGCTGTACCCATGACGTTGGTAAAGACGTTCCTGCTTCCCAGAGGACGTTTTAATCCACAGAAATATAAGCATACAGAGTGTTGAAGCACGTGGGGATATTTTCAGTACCAAAACACAATGGGCATTTTTTAAGGGGGTGGGAGCGAAGAAGTATGGTGGAAATGGAATGAATTAGTGGCGATAGTTTTACTGTAGGCCTGCCTAGCGTATATGAGCACGACTGGGTTTGGGTTATTGAGAGTGTACAGGAAGTATTTCTATTACTTCATCTCACTTTTTTGTGCTCAGATTTACACAATTTCGCCCCTCGGCTTGGAAAAAAAACACGTAACACGATCGACGTTTCAAACAATGCTATTCCTTCTAAAAACCGACATGTAATTTAGTACAGTTACATAGCCAGGTATCGAGAATAAATATTCTATCAGAGAATGTGACTTACTATTTAGACGGACTCATCATTGCACGCACTTCTCAAGAAGAACGCGAAATGCCAACTCTGTGAAGGCCGCCTACAGCAGATGTATCAAGTAATATAAGAAAAAAAAGGTGGTCAACTGAGACCCACACGTGCAAATAAAGACTTGGCCTGAACGCCGCAAAAAGTAAGAAGCTGCCAGAGGGCCGCAAGAGTTGAGAATAGACAGGAAGGCCGAAAAGATAAAGAAAGGCTCGGATGGCCGTGAAAGTAACAAAAAGGCCGAAGAGCTGCTGCAGCATGGAAAAGGTCGAGTGGCCGCAAAAGTAGAGTCTGAAAGAGCGGAAGAGTAGATATAAGGCCGGAGAGCCAGAAGAATAAAGAAAAGGCCAGACGGCTGCAAAAGTGCAAGAACCGGAGGAGCGCACGGGTAGAAAAATCAAGAGTGCAAAAGTAAAAAGACCGGAGGGCCGGGAAAGTAAAGAAAGCCATTGGGCCGCAAGAATAAAGAACAACCAATAGGCCGCTAGAGTACAGAAGGACGGTGAGCCACGGGAAAAGCAGCCCTGCGCCCTCTTCCGCACTTGTGACGAGGGAGCCGGCGCCCGCGTTCTCTGTTTAGCGATCTACCTTATCATCTCGGCCTGCAAGAATGCCCTCCATTTGTTCATAACAAATGATTGCTATCACTAAGTCTAAACTTATCGCGTCGATCAGCTGCGCGTTGTCCTCCTGCTGTACATCGACATGTACGCGTACTGTTGCTGCATGTTGCGATTGGCGTTTGATATACAATTGTCAGTACTGCATTGTCTGTCTTGTTAAAAAAAATCTTTCCCATCGAATCTAGATTTCTAACTCTCAATGATAAATTACTTCTGGTCCGCGCTACTATCAAATTGTGGTAGAAAATAATTACTTCAACAAATAAAGCCCGTTTCGTTTGCTCTTCTTCTCGGTTCTGCTTTCCGGAATTTTTTCCTCGTTCGTTTGCTGATCTAAGTTTCTGCATCAGGAACTCAGAAAAAAAATAGACACATTGGAATTACAATGTAGGATCTTTGCCAGCACGCAGAGGTATTTTAGTTTACCTCAGCCCTCTTTCAAACAAGTTGGCCAGGCAACTGCTGTCTTGCCTTTTAGTAGACGAATGTTCTATCTAATCCTTCATATCGGGACTTAGAGACCAGTAAGCAGTCTACAAGGTTACGTTTTATTCTATTAATTTGGTTTTGTGTTGTCAATTTCATTTTTAACTTGTGACATGGTGAGACTTGGTGTGGCAGTTGTCTTTAAGGAACAAGGTGACGTTAGATGCACAGCCATTATTGTTCTATTGCTACAGGAAGTGATGCTTTGCCATATGAGTGCCGAGAACCGTTACCTGCGCAGCTATTAGTATTGCTACTGGAAGTCAAGCGTTACGGGCCACTACAGTTGTCCTCAGCAATGGAGATGCTCTCCAGCCCGCTATGCCCCGAGGTCTGTTGCTGCGTGACGCTAGGGGAGTAGTTTGTGCGCATTGTAGCTCATCCGTAAGTGTTTTTGCTTCCCGCTGTAGCGAAGCCTAAGGTAGTCATATAGACAACTGCGTGGTGTCTATTGCGTATGTATGTGTGTCTGCATCTGTCTATTCGGGATAGTTTGTTGCGAGCGAGCAGCAACGTGGGAGGACGTGTTCTGTCCGGGTTGTTGAGGTGATGGGGCAAGATTTGGTGAACTGTGCGTGTCTTAACTTTCCTCGTATTCAATTTACGCCTTGCGTTTGACTCTAAGCACTCGTGAACAACAGCTCTGATGTTGGCCACGCTATGAATTTTCCAGCATATCCTCACTCGTAACTGTTTCACGATTGACCGCTGTAGACGAACAAACTCAATGTGCCACTTCCGCAGCCAGTCTACTGATGCTCATCATATTCCTGAGCTCAGCCCATCTAGTGCTTTTCTTCGTTTGGCACCCATGAGTGCCATCGATAGTGCCATACATTTCCGTTAAAATGTGTCCTTCCACTGTTGTAGGGTGGCAGGAGAGTGTTTTTTCTTCGCTCTGACAATAAACCATTCACTCTAAATTATCCTATCCTTAATAGTGTACGAGTCTCCTTTCCTTCGTTCGCAATCTCTATTTTTCTGCCTGCTTTCATCTATTAGATAGGGGAAAATTAGGGTATCCTTGAGGTATTCTTGATACAACCTGGGAAGGGATAAATAAGCGGAGGAGTCAAGTTCAAATTTGAGCTGCTATAAGTGGAAGATTCACTTCTAGCCTTGAAACATTTTCCAATATTCGTATACATGATACGGGACGGAGTGCATCATAATTGAGGAACAATTCTTCTGTTCTGTAGAATTTTCACTGGTTATTTAGGTAATAGATAAGGAAAAATTAGGATGATACTGGTCTGAGATATCACGAAACATGGATTCTGTGCTATGGAATTTCCACAGTTTCTCGCTAGTTACTATAATTAGCCGTCAGTTATTCTCATATATATACTCTCACTAATGGCCCGCGCCTGTTCCTACCGTCATAAAATGTCGACAAATATGTTTGCTTCCTCGAAACTGCCGTTTTGTTGGCTATTCTTGGTGGTTCTCCTCTGAAGGATACCTGCTTAGCCTACCCTTTATTTTTTTTTTTCAGTAGTATCCGTATCTTCGAGGCACACACACACACACATCTAACTTTGCTATACTGTATTTTCCACTCTGAAAGTACAAAAATTGGTTACGAAAGCAACAAATTTATAAATAAATATACAAATACACGCGATTTTTTATTTGGGTTTTACAAACATAAATTTATATTTTTTTTCCGATGCCACGTATGCATTCGTACACACCACTTGAAGCGAGGACGTGCAGCTCGCACGTCGTTTATGTTACCGTATCTATGCTAGCTACCGAGTTTAAATATGTAACGGGAAGACGTGCGACCCGTACATCCTCGCTTCAAATTGTGCGTGTGCATGTACAGTGTTGCACCGGCATTACAAAGTTTGATGCAAACTCGCTCGGGTGTTCAACGATGATTTGATACAAACATACATCGTTGTTCCTAACCGTGGTTTGATCCAAGTACGCACTGCCAATGCCAACAGCGTTTTGCTACGGGAAGTCGTGGTGTTCATGATATATAGTAGGTATGATGATTGTCGTCATGTTGTAATTTTTTTCTTAGTCGAGCAGCTTCCCAACGGCTCCTTGCGCCGCCACGCTCCTCAGCTCATCTCAGTGACCCTCAGATGACCGGCCCAGCGACTTTGAGCTTCAAAACATCGCCTTGCGTTCCTTGACCCGTCAGTGCCTCCCTCCCTCCCTCCCCGTCCCACCTATTGCTACATCCCTATACCTCCTTACCACACCGCCCACCCCTCCTTTCCACTCCGGTTCCTGGCACCCCCTCATCTCGAGCGGTCTGCCGCTGGTGCAGCTGCCATCCTCTGTATGCTTTGGTCAGTTGGTAGTTCTTGTAACCCCGATCTTTTCAACTCCCCCTTTTTAGCCCTCTTTTGACTTTGTATGTTAAATCCGACCTTATTTCTAATTTGTTGCACGTCAGAGTGTATTTAATATCTCACTTAATTGTGTCTTCAAAAATTGAAGTTAGCTCGATGAAAATAGGCTTAACATCATACTTCGTGAGAAAGGAATTTAGGCAGTCTCTCTCTACTACCACGCGTACCATAAGATCAGGTATCTAGAGGGAAATCCTAATTAAAAGAATCAAATAAGCGCAATTGTGTGTTTGGATATTTATGTAGCTATTTGTATCATTCGTATCACGCTCTCAACTACTGTATATAGAGTATAGATACGCGAAAAATAGGCCAGGATGGAGTTTGAAGCGATTCTGTTGCGTTCTGATAGGAACCGGTGGGCGAAAATTGTACCAGATTATAGAAGGTGCAAAGAGGCACTCCTCATCGTGTTCCTTAAAACTGAATGCACTTCTTGCTCTGCCAGCGTTTACATCCGAACAGAGCTTCCCGTAGTGGTCTTATAGTGTCTCATTACTACTATCGTCATTTATCAAAACTTTCTTTTCTCTCAGTTAAGTAGATGAACAGCGAAGCAAATGGGAAGCTACTTCTCACGGTGCAGTATATCAAGAATTTTTTTAACTTGCTCATTTCTTTTACCCGCCAGTTTCTCGCTTTACCGTAAAAAAAATTGATATACAACAGTGGTATTATTCACTGCACATACAGGATACTCAGCTGAAACTTAAATCAGTGGTGCTTTAGTTTTGCTAATACAAATTCTTTATTATTATTATTTCTGCATGTCGTCTAGGGTAAGTAAACATTGCGCTGCGCTGTTCGACTGAAACTATGATCTGAGTTGGTCGTCGTACTGTATCCTTCATGAGCTCATTAGTAACGAAAGTATGATAAAAAATAAAGTCTCTCACAAATTCCTCGCAGTCTCTTTGACGAACCGGGCACTCTAGTGTTCATAAAGTTTATACGTGTTGTACGATTTTGGGGCTAAGTCTTAACCTTTTACATCTGTAACAGTAATTAGTCAAGTTATCCTCGAAAACAAGAATGTCGACATGGAGCAATATTATAAAGAATAACTAAAATCCTAAATTTTCGGCAATACGGTACCTCCCATCTTCAGAGAATTAAGATGGAAGATACTCCCGAAACGTTGGGATTTGAGTTATTCTTTATAATATTGCTCTTTGTCGACATTCTTGTTAATTTAGCATTTGAATTAATTAATCAATCATCAGTGTAACTCAACCCTACATAATAATACACATCGTGTGTCTGTTGCTGTATTCATTTAGTTGTTGGGGTGTACGTATTATTTACATTATTATCGACTAGTGGAACCTGTGAAAATTCCACACAAGAAAAGCACTATGTTTCAGTAATATCTCAGACCGGTATCATATTAATTTTATCTTAGCTAATACTGAAAGAACCTATGTATATGAACATGTGACAATACCACACAGAAAAGTACTATGCTTCAGTGATATCTCGGACTCGTATCATCTTTCTTAATTTTATCGTAGCTAATACTGAAAGAACCTATGTAAATTCAACAAAATAAAAACGTTGTTACTCACTTATAATGCCCCCCGACCCGTATCATGCATACGAAGCGCGAAAATTACACAGCGCGAATATATGTTCCAAGCCGAACTGTCAATCTTATGCCTATGACCCGAGAGCAGTTCCAGATTGGAAGAGTGCAAACTTTATCCTCTTCTCTCCCGAGGTGGTATCCAATATAGCGTAATTTTGCCCTATCTAATTGTGAAAGCGTAACGGTTGTACTAACGAACTAAGGAAGAAAGGAACAAAGGGAGGAAGAAGCACATTAATATTATAATAATAATAATATTTATCACCTGCAAACGAAGTAAGAGAGGTGATAATATTTTTTCGTTGAAGATTTAAGTATACCGGTATATACATTTGTATCCCTATATATATATATGTATTTGTAAATTTTTATATTTGTCTGTCCACTCAAAAACGGATAGAAGGAGTTGAGCAATCTATAGATTAATACGCTACTCCCTACCTACCTACGTACCTTTCGTGTCACACTCTTCATCTCTAATAGAAGAAAATTCGAAATTTAATGACTCTGGGAAGCTGATGTATCTATGATACGGCGGGAATGCGTAATTCTCGGGCCACTGACAAAGGTCTTTGCAACTATGTTTATTCGCCTAAGCTTCTAAGTATAAATGAGTTGGAGACTGAATCGTGGTTTGTTGCCAAAGGAATTCCACGGGTCCAGTTAGACACAGCAACTTATAAAAATACTAGTGTGCCCGCGCTGTCATAAAATGACAGCGAATAATTTGTGTTGATCCTTCTGCATTAACCATGCTTTCCTTCATACAATTGCCAACATTAAAGATCGTCCAGATGAGGGTTCACGGCATCCTCATTACTGAGCATCAAGACTCTTATTTGCTGACATGAAAATAATTCATTACTTTTGGGGTCAGTTCACCAACACTAAAAAGAATTTATTCGATTTGGTATCATAGATACCCTAGTGTGTCATATTTGTCCGATAGTCTTTTGGTTATTGAAAGATGTTTCGTCGATAATTGCTTCAAAGTTGGAAGAATAGCTGAGGCAGCGAAATCATCTGTGGGAAGAAACTACGAATCAAGATGCATGAGAGCGCCAATGGAAGCTTCAGATACCGTCAATGCTGAGATTTCAACTTCGGCAATGCAAGAATTGCATTTAGACTTGAGGCCGCCTGATACTTTGCCATAGATTCGATGTATGGAGAAGGTAATACTCGCACGAATCAGACTAAGCCTGCGATATCTTCATTTTTGAATTTCAACTTTCACTAATTAAGATACGTTTGCCATCTTCTGCAACCAGGCATATTTCTGCCTATGTATCAGTTTTCAATGGAGCTTGAGAGGACGACCAGAGCCTCCAACCGGGGCTAATTTCTGCTTATCTGTTTTGTTGAAGCGTGACAGAAAATGGATAAACAAACAGATAAATACACATCGGTCTTTATTATATTGTAGATTTCACTGGTCCACTTAGACCGGGGCAGCTTCAGTATTTTTTATCAGCAAAAAGGCTGGTCGTATAAGATAACATACATCTAATTTCGGAATTTCGGTGTATGTGAAGTTGATGGGGAGTTGCGATGGTACGATGTGAAGGTTTCACTGATCTATCTGAAGCGCCGTGCCAGACCGTGAAAGTTTCACGGATGCTGCTAGTGTTCATAATTTTTGGCAGGGAATTTGGTGGGTTACCCTAGATGTGACCCAAGCCAAAAAACTAGGCCTAGCTGGCCGTCAAAAAAATGACGGCGTTGAATTTGCCTCCACCGCGGCAGATTGTTTAACGCCGCGAAGCATTTTATTTTTCTTATGTTATTATGAAGAAAGCTTACAGTCTGGTGGCTGTGCGCTAACCTTGTTGGACACACAGCATCTATATGAAAAGAGCTAGGATTAACTGGCCATCAAAAATGACTGCAATAAATTTGCTCTCATCGCAGGTGATGGTCTTACGCCACGAGGCGTTCTAATGTTATATATAATAAAGCACAGCTAGTTGCTCGTCGCTTGCTTACTTGCTCGCTTGCTTGCTTGCTTACTTGCTCGCTTGCTTGCTCGCTTGCTCCAATGTTGGTCCGTCTCTCCGTCACGCTCTATGGGAATAAGATAGGAATAAATTCAAGGGCGTAGCGATCCGATCAATGGGAATAAGGTAGTGAGAAATTTGAGGGCATAGCGATCCGATGAATGGGAATAAGGTAGTTGGAAATTTGAGGTCCCTTGCTCTAGATCTCCGGCCTCTAGATCCCGAGTTCTGGATCCCCAGCATCTGGATCCCCGGCCTCTGGATCCCGAGCTCTGGATCTCCGGCCTCGGGATCCCGAGCTCTATATCCAGGGCTCTGAATCCCCCGCAATTAGAGTACTTAGAGGAGCTCAGTCTCTCTCCTCGGTCTTGGAGCTTTCGTTCCTTTGGTGCATAATCCATTCCGCTTATGCTTTCATTGGCTGAATAATATCGTAGCAGTTCAATCTTCACGCTGAGCAGACGCCTTTTTATGCTGAATTTGCATCACAGCCAAATTTCGACGCTTGGGGTTCAACAATTAGTTGGTATCCACGATACGGTGAGCCCTGGGCATTTCCAATGAATTATTTTGACTGAGTGCAGCCAATTCCAAGCTGATGGATTCACGCCTTATCTTGCTGGGGGATATTTTGCTATTGCGAAACTCGTGGTTGTACTGCTTGCGTTTCAATAATGGAAGATCAGGCTTGCAAGGATGAGACCTATAATACAACAAAACCTATACTGGGAACCGGAACATTAAAAAGCTCAATCACAAAATTTTTGCCGTCATTGATGACGACTGGGCCCTCTAGTGTTATATATATTTATAAGAGTTTCTGTCTTTTCTTTCCTCCTGGTCTTACACAATGAAAACACACACAATTTGTGCCGGAAGAAATAACGCACTTTCAATCAAGTTCAGCTCGTCAAAATTACTGTTTCCAACGATGTGCATTGCTGGCAACACAGATATTACTTATTGGCTTTACGGTTCACATCCAGATCACCAAAATTGATTTCTTTACGACTCTTCATGTTCGTTGTTTCCCCGACGTTCGCAATTGTTTTAGGTCATTTTCTGCTCCTGCTGTTGTCATTGCAGTCATTAATTTTATATTTTGTGCTTCACCGATTTTTCGTACGTCATCTAAGGTGTACCCTCTGCTCGCTTGTCACGCTCTTTTCCTCTTTCTTCAAATAATGGCGTCCTTACCGATGATATAACTCGTCGTAAAAGATTCAGATGTAATCAGAAACAAAACAGCAAATGCCTTCGTGTGCTTACATGTTTATGTATGTGTGTGTGTCTTTCGTATCGCGCTTTAATAAAATAGAAGGATGAAAAATAAGCGATGCAAGTTCCAGATTTTGAAATTCTCTTGCATTTTGTTGGAAAACGGTAAGCAAAATTGGACCATCTTCCAAAAATGGCCAATGTGGGAATCCGTGTCCTTAAATTGAAGGCACGTCCTGCTCCGTCAACTTTAAAATCCAGACAATGAAAAAATTTACTGTTCTCTTTGCGGTTTTAAAGAATTAGATTTGAATTACATTCCCCTAAATCGAAGATATATTTGCTTCCTGTTTATTATGTAAAACAGAGAAGCTGATTAATGAAGTACAGTGGATGCGATGTTTTTTTCATGTTTTCAGGGTGTAGTAGATGCAGCAATTAATAGTTTTCAATTTGCTTTTTTCCTTTGCCGAAGTAGTTTTCGTTTGAGAGTAAATATATGGATGTACTGGAGCTATATCATTGTGTATACAGGATACGTGGTGGGAGTTTAAATTCAGTGCTGCTTGATTGCTTGCTAATAAAAACTCCTTTTTTTTTCTTTGTGTATCATCTAAAAAGGAATGAGCGTGCTTCGCAGATGAATTTTAACATAAAGCACTCATCCCTAATAACGATTTAAGTTGGCCGTTGTAGCGTATCTTTCAGATGCATATTAGTAATGAAAGTGTGATCAGTGAAGAAGTGTCATAATAAATTCCTCGCTGTTATTTTTGACGGCGCGGGGACTCGAGCTTACAGCACAATAAAGTGCGATGTGTCTTTAGCTGTTTGTTTCATTTGTTTGTTACCTCCGCCAAGGAGGTTATGTTTTTGTAAAATTTATTTGTCTGTCTGTCACCATGGTAACTCAATAAGTTATGGACGGATCTTTACGAGACTTTCAGGGATTATGAGGAATGTTAGGAGGAACAGAATATTATTGTTTGGTGGAGATCCGTTCAACTGGTTGTTTGTTTGCCTGTCGCTTCTGTCTTGGTTCCATAACGCAAAAGTTTTGGACAAATCTTCATGAAATTTGCGCAAATTGATAGGAGAAAATGACCTAAGTTTTGTGATGATCTGCTTTCCTGTTTGTCTCTTCGTTTGTCTGCAACGTAGTCCGATACAATATGAGGATTTTCGTGAAATTTGCAGGAGTCATTAGAAATGGTAAAGGATACAACCTAATTTTGGTAATAATCGGTCCATCCGTCTCTGTGTTTGACAATATGTTTGTCATAATATTTGTTAGAACTCAGGAGCTGTTAGAAATGCTACAAGGCCTAAGCGACCAACTTGCGGTGATGGTTAAATAGATATGATGGTTTCAGGACGAGTTTTATTTTATCGCTATCATTACGTTGCTTGGCGAAGGTATGCACGCCCTCAGAGTGCTCCTCTAGTGTGCTTGTTCATTGATTTACTCCTTTAACTGCCCATTTTTTGTCATGCCCTGAAAAATGAGGTAGGCAAAAATTAAGCCAGGTTTTAAGCTGTGACCATCTTGTCTCGCTCCGTTGAAAACTGATGGGTGGAAAATAGGCCAGGTTTCAAATGATGACTAACTGATACTTAAATACACTTCGCTAACTGAGAATGATTAGGATAAATATTCGCATGCATCTTCCACCTTTCCCTGCCGCTATATGTTTGGGCGTCACGCACCCAAGGGTCCCGAATGCCTTCTCCGCAGGGGATGTTGCATCTATCCGTAGTTCCTGCTGACGAGGTTAGTTTTGTAAAGTTTGGTAGGTTCTCTATTTTCCCTTTCTGTTCCTCGAGGTGGGCCGTCGATCAAGACAGCCGACCTAGTTCATGGGACTTCTCCACTCTCTCTCGTGTGGAAGGCCTCGAATGGGGCTGTCCTCGAGTGTATTTCTCTATTCTTTGCGCCTCTTTCCCGCCAGTAGTTGCGCATTGAGCCAATCGAGATTTTCCGGCGGGAATGCCTAGATAAAATATTCCTACTGAGCTATGAAGAAAGATTGGAAAACATTCGAATATTCGTGAATGCGAATATTTGGTCCAGCTCTAGTCAACAGGGCACAGTGAGAGATATCTATTCTGCGTCGTACTGCGATCTGGTAAAGAACGGGAGGATTTATTTGCAGCCAACACTTTTTTCCAACTTGATTTCCTCTATCGATTTTATACTGTTCGCTTTAGCACGAAACTCCGACTTATGATATCGTTGAGTGTCTTGGACACCGGACTTAATTTATATTAAAAGTGATGCTTGACTGCGAGTTAAAGAATTGCTTGTCAGTGTATCATAGAGATATTTTTTCCGTTCTGCAGAATTTAAGCCAAGAATACTTATCGCTTCCTTTGAGTAGGTAGGTGAATTGCATCCTACCTAAGCACATCAGTAACAATACAGTGGAACTCCGGTTTGCGGTTGTCCCGTTCACCATGGCATCAAACTCGCCGTTCTGTGTACGCTCATCCCTGTGCGTGCGTTCAAGTGAGCTTTCTTGCCGCGCAACAACCACCAGAATCGCTACCTAACCTAACCTAACCTAACCAATCCTAAAATAACAATACCAAACCTTACCTAACCTAATCTGCGATACACCGAGCAGGCACAGCACACGAGCTTGAACGCCGCCAGCACGTACAACGATGCCCGTACACAAACGTACATGGCGAGTGGCGTGTATGATGCCTTCGCGTTCCGGTCTGCGGTATTTTCGGTTTACGGTCTAAAATTTTTTCAAGATAATGTACCGGTTTGCGGCATTATGCCGGTGTACGGGAGCCGCCAAAGCAACACAATGAATAAGCCATTACGTAATTAAGATGCAAAGTAGCCAGAAATAACGGTAATGAGGCACACTGTACTAAGCAACACACTCTGAAGCACAGTATGTCTCGGTTTGCGGTATTTTAGGTTTGCGGTGCTCCTCCAGGAATGAGTTAATACCGTAAACCGGGGTTATACTGTCTTATAATCAATAGTATACTGTCATCAAACATTCTTCGCTGTCATTTTTGACGACCGGGTAGCACTATGGTCGTTCACGACGACTTTGCATTCACGTATGCTTTTCTGCGCTCGCCACCACTAAAATAAACACTACCTAGGCTAACCTAACCTAGCCTAACCTACCCTTACCTAACCTAACTTCCTTACCTAACTTTCTAACCTAACCCAACCTAACCCAACCCAACCTTCCTAACCTTACCTAACGTTACTTGACCTTATGTAGCCTAACCTAACCTTACCTAACCTAACTTAATCAGCGATATAGCGAGCAGCGCGGCGCACCAAATTGAACGCCGCTCACACGCACACGATCTGCATACACAAAAAAAATGCTCACAAATCGTCGCAAACGACGATAGCGCGGCCGGGTACCATAGTCCTTACTAGAAGAAGGGCTATGTCTTTCTGTCTGTCCTAAAGCTTTTAAAATTGCTCAGTTTCGAGCTAATATTTATATCCAAAATATCATTAAATTGAGTTACTTGTATTTAAAAACTGTATCTTATTTATGTATCGAAGATCCAGGATAGCAGTCGGGCAAATCCGGGGACAGCTTATTGATTATATCTATCAATCTATCTACCCATACTAAAATTCTGTGAACCGGTCTGTTTGTGTCTTGTTTATTTGTGTCTTGTTTGACACATCATCTTCACTTTACACGAGAAGAAATTCGAGGTATTGAGGAGGGGTAGTGGCATTCTTTCCAACGATTAGCTCTTTAATTCGATTGTATCTGTGATACGGAAGTTAAACTGAGCTGGGCCTCAAGAACGGGCATAATCAATTTAGCGGTTCTATGGTCAATACAACTGAAATACGTTACATATAATAATTTGACTTTGCTTACAACCTGGGTGTTGAATATTCGTTAGAGAAGCAAAGAATCTGTTCATAGTGAACAGAGAGGGCGGCCGCATAGCCTGTCGTCTATAACCAGCTAAATAACACCTGCTTTAGTGCGAAAGCACAGACAATCGTGATGATGACCCAACGGGTCATGGGTCATCTAGTAGGTATAGAAACCTGAGCTCTCTGCTCGAAGCTTTTCGTAAATATGTAACTGATACGGAAACTTTACTATACCTACAGATCCAAGCTAACAGGCAGAGTACATATTTCATTTTCGCTAGAGGAGGCCGAGAAGGGAACGGGGATTTGCTGATATGCTTAGTTTCTGTCTTCATTGAATATAGAATGACTGAGGGGCTACACTAGTAATTAATAAGATAAGAGCTGAAATAAAACTCATATTCCGTAGTGCGAAATAAAATTTTTCAGGCTTTTGGTCCATACACGGATCATCATCTAGGAGTCAGAATTGAGCTGTGGAAATCCATTTCCTACTGTCGGATTGAAGTAGAAAAGCATTGTAACAAAGATGCCCAGAAAATTAAAATTCCCGCACTGAAATTACTTCAATAGAAAAAGTTCATCACAGTTTGTCTGATCATGGAGTGTAGGGGATTGGTGAGGTATAACATAAACTCTAACTATTTCAATTCAGTGTGAGAGCGTTGTGAAAGAACATTAAAATCAGCTAATGAAACTGAATGTCCCGTGTCTACGAAATGATTTGGGACTTTTACTGGATCCTTGAAGACACCTTCACCATGAACGATAGAAAACTCCCTGGTGTGAAATACTTTCATTTGTTTCTTTGTTGTGGTAGAAGAAAAGCTACTTGAAAATATTCTCTGAAATCGTTCGCAGTTACGACATCTCTTAACAGCAGGTGATCCTATGTATCGCTTATGACTGTCGTCTACCACCGTTGGCCATCCATTATGTCCAGCAAGCATGACCGCTCTCCAGTTATCCTCATCCACGGAATGCCACGGCTGGCTGACCGGCATCGCATGTGAGGTTCTTATCCCGCTGACTTGGGGACGATGCTGCCTGCTGGTCAGCTTGTTTGTCAGGCCTACTACAGCTGTACGGGCAGCCCTGAGTTCTGTTTACTTGAGGACGATGCAGCCTGCTGGTCAGCCCTACTACAGCTGTACGGGCAGCCCTGAGTTCTGTTTACTTGAGGACGATGCAGCCTGCTGGTCAGCCCTACTACAGCTGTACGGGCAGCCCTGAGTTTTGCTGACTTGAGGACGATGCAACCTGCTGGTCAGTCTGCTGTCCTGGCGCACTACAGCTGGACAGGCAGTGCTGAGGTCTGCTGACATTGAGACGATGCAGCAGGCTTTTTGGAGAGACCAAGAACGAACAACTGCAGCTCATCAATAGTAGGCCGTATGCAAGAATTCAAACGCATTGCACTTCCGTCGCAATGCACTATACATTGTCCATATATTCAAGGAGAAAGTAATTGTTCCTGAGTCTAGCAGAAATATAATTTATTGAATCGTCTTTTGTGAATAGTGCTAGTCCTTAGAGGGTCATTAAGAATTGCATGTGTGTCTTTTAAATAATATAAGTCTTGAAGTCGGGATCACAAAAAAGTCTTTTGGTTCCCATACATGCTGGTCAACGTCCACATGTTCGGTTGTGTCTGTGTGTACGTAACTGTGTGGCAGCTGTGGCTATCAAATTATTTGCCCTAATCGTATGCTCACATATCATGTGTTTCTTGTAAAGTTTTGCGTATCTCTTCAAAGTTAAAGTGACTGAGAATTAACCCAGGAAGCTGCGCACTTTCCTGCCGGATAAGAGGGGACACCAACGCATCCTGGGCCATTAAACTGGCATACTGTCGTGTGAACCCGCCTTTAGTTTACAAACGTCACCGCGTCTGCAACGCGCTGATCAGCTTGCTTTCTGTAACAGCTCTTCACCACGAAAGAGTATGTGCACTCAGCTGGTGACCACATTTAGTTTACTATAAGCATCGTGACTCCACTTAAGAGAGGTGATGTGCGGAAATTTAACTGGATTTCGTCCGAAGGCTCACAAGGTACACAATGTAGGTATCTAGGTTCAAGCGGTAGCGCACTGGTTGTCTCCCAGTCTATTGCGGTTCATATCCCCATGTGTTGTGATCGTCTTTCCATAGGGTTGTATTTTTGCTTCACCCACTGCTGGTCCTCTGTCCTCTCCTCTCAATAATACGCATTACAATTTGTACATTATCTCAGTCTTTCCTCTCACAGCTTCACTGTTGGGGCGACGGTTAACCCCTTTTACTCAGGTTGAGCTCCCTCGCCACATATGAGCTCTTTCTTCTATAACAAAATTGTAGAAGACGAAAATTCATGTAGCTAAACAGTGTATCCTGAGCAAGATAGTGAGGGTCAACCTTTACCACCCGAAAGACCCGTTCAGTCACAAACTCAGTTATTCAGTAGTACTATCCTCACAAGAATTAATGTTCAGTGTGAACGGTAAAGTGCTAAACTAGCTAGCATCATGCGTATATTTTGCACCCCAGACGGAATCTGTGGAGTAAATAGAGGAAGTTTTCAGTGTGTCTTCCCGATACCCAGAGGACATCCAGTCAAGTTCCGGTGCTTGGAGGGAAGCCGTTTAAGCAATTAATCTTCATGCTAGTTCCGCAGTGCATTGACAATTGACGTGGTCTCTCTATAGCGGAAGAAATAAACATCTCGACAGGTCCTATTGATAAATTTAAGTTGTTTGTACCTATTATCAAAGATCGCCTTAGTTTGATTCGTGTTTTTTTTTATCTCTACTGTAGCCTCTACACGTATTATGATACTTGATAAGTGTATATATACATCTTAGTTTACTAATACTGGTAACTTCCAGCAAACGCAATTCTTTCTTTGTAACCATTCACGTTCACGGAATATTTGGGTTTTCTGGAGCGCTAGCGAGGTTGGTTGAAGTTGCGACGTGTTGTGCAGGGTTGCGGGGTCAGATGGTTCAAGTCCGACTCCAACCCGTCAGTCCAGCCAGTTTCTTCAAAAATATCCGACTCCGACTAAAACTCTGCAACCCTGGCGTTGGGGTAATTACTTGCAGTGCCAGGAGAAGCGTATATCAGTAACGCTCTCGTGACTCACTGTATTGCTTACCCAATTTGCCCATTAATAGTCTATAATGATAAGCGTACCTTATAAACAATAGGCGTATTTCAGATAAAGCAGTCCCCACTATATACTGACGTTTTAGATGATCCTAATAGGGAAAATAAAGCCTATTACTTCTTCTGTAATACTCGAGACGACGTTCTACTGGACGCTATTGATTGACTCAGAGTGATAACTAGAACCAGAATTTATTGTAGTTTCCGGCATTAGTGCAATAACTGCAAAAAGTGCAATAACTGCAATGAGAGCTATAAATGCAATATAATATGCCGTGAACACACGTCCATATTCGTAACGCGTTCACTCAAACTGATGGACGCGGTGCTTTAATTTGAGAGAAGCAGCTGCAGCAAATGCGGTAAATTGAAAAATGAAGCCTGTCCTTTTTTTGAAAGCGCTGCGTCATTCAAGTTCTGTAAACAGAACTTATAAATGCTAAGTTTATCCTCTGCAGCATTTACAGATCATGGAAAAGTCGACAAAGATTTTTTTTATCTTCACTGTAATGATCAGAATCACTGTACAGTACTCCCGTATAAGACAAAAAAAAAAAACAACTAGGAAACCTGGAAATGTTGTAACAACACGGACGCCATCTTTGATTTCGAAGTCCCGCTGATTGCTCTGCGCTGAGTTCTCTTCTATCGGTTCATCAGGCTATAAATATTTTGGAAATAGAGTGTTCCTATCAAAATCCGTCTATAAGATTGAGATACGAATGTGACTTAAAACCGACGCGAAATATAAACGAAAATGTAACTGAACGCGCGGCGTCATTCATATGAATGAAGGACACTTTTACGTGTGGAGAGAGACAAAAAAAAGTTGACGCACAGCTCGCGTTCATTTACGTGATTGAACGCGTTACGATGAGGGACGTGTGAACTCCTGGCACTTACTACCGTCACGTGTCACAAGACTTCATACGCCGTGACAATTGATTCCCTTATCAATTATTGTTCCATGTTTTTGTTGTGCCAAGAACATAATGGAGTTACAAAATCTCAGAATCTGACTATTAAATTTTAATAACCTTTTTCATTCGGGGGATACATCAAGGGAACGGGCAAAGCGGATATTTGCAAGAATCATTCTCGCCATTTGGAAGAATGGTCAATTAGCACAAGCCCAATGTATACTGACAGTTGGTATTTGGAACTGATATAAATTTAGGTGTCGGTTGATCTACTGACATGCTATTCCCGTTTGGTATTCGACTTTTTTTGTCCTTTCAATATTTTGCTGTATTTGCCTTTTCTCTGTTTCCTATTTCTTCCACTCCTCTTGCTTAGGTACAATAAGAGCTATTTTTAGGTGCTGTAACAGTAATTTTTAGGTGCAATAAGAGCAAGTTTTAGGTGCACTAAGAGCAATTTTTAGGAGCTATAACTGCTATATTTTTAGCGCAATAAATCCGGGCTCTAGTGATAACCTATTAATTAACGCCCAAAGTAAACCTTTATTGCAGCTCGTAGAATATCTACTGGGATGTCGAGTTTTCAGCGTGTCATGTATCTGTCCTTCCGCACTCAGGGCTGCCACAGTATTTTTTTCTTAGATCATGGGATTTTTTTCTCAAAAATTACATTGGCAGCCCTGGCAGCAGCATCAAAAGTGGGCAAGCGGTTCAGTACAAAGAGCTGCTATATAGGAAGGAGGGAGCCTTGCTGCCCATGCACAGATTCGCTAGCGAGTCAACTAGATCTTTTATGGCTGTGAGACGCGTTCATTGATCTCATTGGTGGAAGTGAGAGGCGAGCAGTGGGTTTCACGGGGGAGCAGCAGACAAACCGAATTACTGTTGTGTGATTGGTGCATACGCGACTGGCTGCAGCCAAAAGAGACTCTTGAGCTTCACGTGCGAAGCTCCTGGCTCCCTCCTTTCTATAGAAGCTCCTTGGTTCAGTACGGTGTAACCAAGGAAGTATGAATTTTATTATTTGAAGCGTCCAAATAATACCCGCTCGTTTTAATGGCTCTGATATATTATTTTGTATGTCACATCAGTTCACTGGGGTGGGTCGCGGGCTGTGAGATCCAGACGAAGATACGCAGGCTCCAGTTTCTCATAAGATTAACATTATTAATGCACACCAACATAGCGTATGTTTATGGGTCTTGGCTGTTCTGTTCGTGCTTTTCGACTTAGTTTTCCAGGCGAGGTAGCCATCCGTGCAAGGCTGCGTGTCACTAAATTTTGCCACTCTGTATCCATGATACATACGTTACCTAAAGAAATCTCGTTGCAAACTGAAAGCGCCATTGATTGGAAGCTATGGGACAGCTCCATCGACATAAGCCGATTTTCTTAGCGTTAACTTGTCCAGAACTACAGATTGATGAACTTGAGGTCGTCTCAAGGTGGTTCACTTCGGGATCAGTGCATAAAACTGGATCTCAAGTAGTGAAACCAACGCTCATAACGGGTTGTTCCTACAAGCTAAGGCAAATAAAATTAGATTCTTTCGATAGAAGAGTCCCTGTCGATGACACCTGGAATCTGCACAGAAATTTTTTTACCAGTCTCTAAATTTTTTAACCTTGCCTATGCAGTCACAGTTTGGTGTACTTGAATAGTGTACTTCATGAGTGACGAGCAGACAGCGCTCTTATCATAATAGTACTATCAATTTAACACACTAACTCCCAAAATGAAAACAGAATTTTTTTTGTAGGAGTGGCTCTAGTTGAAGCTGTACCGAATGGTCGCTCCGAAAAATGCAATTAAATATGGCCAAATTCTTCAATCAAGTCAACTGGTTGTGAGGACCAAAGGAGACACTTGGTCGTACCAAATACAGCTGCGGACAGAGAACTGTGTAGTTAATGGGTCAAATAACTCTTCTCTATATAGAAGTTATTTGCTCTCCTGTGCTAACAGGGCTAGTTATGCGCAGTGCCTTTAGTACAAAGAATTGTTTTCATCGGTTTTCGCAACCATTTGTATTTGTTTTTAATCATCTCTTGAAGTGTATTAGGGATGTCTGTATAACTGAAGCTCATTACCTTATGTGCGTTGAAATCTCTTGGGAAGTTTGCCAAGTTTTACATCTCTGTGCATTTCTTTTAGCCATGACTGATTATGTCCACTTTTGATTAGTCTGATTATTGGCACTGCAGTGGGGATGATAGTTCTGATGTTTGTCCTGTCAGTTTACATGCATTTATTATTTGCTGCTTGGATCTCTTGACTTTAAGAAAAACGATAAGTAAATTTTGTTACAGTGTCTTCTTCCATAGCTGTCAATTACGGACCGTGTTTACATTTTATTTTTATGGCTCTTTTCTCTGTTTTTCTTTTTTCACTTGGGTATAGGTAACAGTTGAAAAAACAGTGTGTGGCAGACCAGTATAGCAAAATAAGGTTGCTTACTGTTCTCTACACGACGACAGCCCTGAGTGCACCGAGGAACTTCAAACTCCCATTACTAAATACTCTTCTTAACAGAAGAGTCACACTTGGGTCATGCAGCACCAAGGTCGATATTTAAGATTTAATGGGTTACTATTATTTTTCGTGTAGAGAACTCTTGTACCAGGCAATCATTTGGATCCCTCAACATAACATTGCTGAAGTGAACGCAGCTCTTTATTTCTCGCAACTCACCTAACCTTGTGCCACGTGATGTAACCCATTCCCTCACCATTGTCTTACCCAGACACTGCTCTTTATTTCTCGCAACACACCGCACCTTGTGCCACGTGATGTACCCCATTCCCTCACCATTGTCTTACCCAGACGCTGCTCTTCATTTCTCGCAACTCACCGCACCTTGTGCCAC
>LQNS02000138.1:15125431-15138992 GCA_001587735.2 Parhyale hawaiensis
CTGCTCTTTATTTCTCGCGACTCACCGCACCTTGTGCCACGTGATGTACTCCATTCCCTCACCATTGTCTCACCCAGACACTGCTCTTTATTTCTCGCAACTCACCGCACCTTGTGCCACGTGATGTACCCCATTCCCTCACCATTGTCTTACCCAGACGCTGCTCTTTATTTCTCGCTACTCACCGCACCTTGTGCCACGTGATGTACTCCATTCCCTCACCATTGTCTCACCCAGACACTGCTCTTTATTTCTCGCTACTCACCGCACCTTGTGCCACGTGATGTACCCCATTCCCTCACCATTGTCTTACCCAGACACTGCTCTTTATTTCTCGCAACTCACCGCACCTTGTGCCACGTGATGTACCCCATTCCCTCACCATTGTCTTACCCAGACGCTGCTCTTTATTTCTCGCAACTCACCGCTGAGGTGACCTTGCGTGCGTGCATTATCTCACTTTGAGCAACGCCACGCAGCATCTGACATTTCTGCCGCGTGTATTCTTTGTTGCTTGTGTAATTAGACTACTTTAGCTCCCAGATTCCTTGCTTTTCTCTAGCTGCTTTATTGCTTCGGTAGTCTAGATACTTGCATGGATATACGTAGCTCCTGTTAACTGCAGGTCTATTATATTTCACGTTTATGTTATTCTCTGTTTGTGCATCTTTGCCCGAATAGTTGTTTTAAATTTTAATTCCTTTTTTATTGTTGCATTCACATATATTGTAGCTTTGCTTCAATAGCTACTGCAAATAAGAGCGATTATATTTATTATTACTTAAAGTGATAAAGCCCAAATTGATTGGGTCGTAAAGCTCTGTGTAAGTTCAGCATTATTTGTAGTACGCACAAGACTGTGCTATGCAGTTACTGTAATATTCTCATCGACGTATTGTAGTAAGATGTTACTCCTTCATATGCCCAAGTACAAATTCAGTTTTACAGGTAGGTACTAAGCTTAACAAGTTCGTAACTTTTTCTTTTGTTTATTAATAGCATAAATGTAATACTATTTTACTTTACTTTGCATAGCTACTTACTCACTTTTGCTCAAGCCCAAGCATCGGTATTCTGACGTCTCATGGCGAGTTTGAATTTAAGAAAAGAAATAGGGTTTAATTCCAATATGAAAGGAGTGAGTTTTCATTCCTGAACTAGAGAGCACTCTGAGAGCGCATACCTCCGCCACAACAGGCAACGGTAACGGAAAAGTCAAATTGGGTATGAAGCCATGATTTTCTTCGTATCAACACCAAAATCTAATCATTTGTGCCTTTTGATAGTAGTAACAATTCCTGTAATTTTTAAGAAGACCTGTTCATGACGTTTTGAGTTATGCTGCTAACAAACATTTTGACAAACTTAAGTCAAACAGACAAACCGATAATCACCAAAATGTAATCATTTATGTCGTTGAACATTAGTAACAACTCCTATAAATTTCATAAGGATTCATTCATTGTCTTTTTTGAATTATTGTGCTAACAAGCATAAAATTAAAACAGTGACTAACGAACGAACGGATCATTACAAAAATTTGGTCATTTGCTCTTTGTGATATACCTAAGAACTCATATAAATTTTACAAAAATCCGTCCATAACTTTTTGAGTTATGGTATTGAGAAAAATAGGGAACAGACGAACAAACACAGATGAACGGATTTCCACCTAAAGTTTAATCATTTGTTATTGTAAACATCGCTAACAATTTCTGTAAATTTCGTAAAGATATATTCATAACTTTTTGAGTAATCTTGGTGACAGACAAAGAGTAAGACAGACAAACAGTATAACAGACACACAAACGCGACGAAAATATAACCTCCTTGGCGAAGGTGCCGGTAATCATTCATCACATATCTTAGGTTCTCAAATGGTTACAGTGGACGCCCAAAGGTATGAGTACAATGGACACGAATTTTTTTAAAGAGTATAAATACAGTGGACATGAGAGGGTATAGATACAGCGGGCACGAAGTGGTCAAAATCTTGTCAGTAATTGTCCCGAGGCTCGGGTTCCTTCCTTACAGTTCGGCCATAAGGTTCGGTTAATTAGGTTTGTATATATGTTCGGGGGAGTCATGTACCCAGGGGAACTTAGCCTTATCTAGACGTGTGGAGCGTTTTTCCTTGTGTCCCCTTTGCTTCCATACATTTTCATACGCCTTCTGATTTTGCTTCCTACTTGCCTTCCTCTTCTTTCTTACGTGCATGGATCCAGTTGTGGGAACACCGTGTATAAGCTATAGGTTTTCCTGACATATTACGTGTCTCTTCTCTTTTCCTCTCTTAAGTTATGACAGCAAGGGCGGGTCGCTCGAGTGTTGAGTTTGCAAGCTGCAGTTCGCACGTTCCCCATCCTGCCAGGTGAATTCTCGTGATACCAAGATTGCGGCGTCAATGTTCCTGACATTTACGCTCCATTACGGAAGCAATGACCTAGCTAATAGTGGGAATGGATGGGGGTCGCAGCTCTCACATAAGCTTTCCGTCTTTGACGCCTTAGCTCGGATATCTGTCGACCGCAACCGTGAACATCCTCGAACATCTGTCTGCAGCACGTACCACTGAACCACTGAATTTGGATTTCTCAGCTAGGGTGTCAGAGTGGAATTTACTGCTGTAGTATGCTGTATCCCTCGCATCATTGAACCCTGGCGTTCGGTCGGACCAACGTTGTATCTCATCATTGGCCCACTGTTCATTTTTGGAATGTCGATCCACAGCTTTTTCATTTTAGGACCAATATTATCAGTGAATGTTCGACCAACGAAACGGTTGGATATCCTACTTACAAGACAATGAAACCTTCGTACACTTATGCTAACTAGCGGGACCCGTGGGAATTCCACGGTTGAGTAAAGTCTATGCCTTTCAAAATGAACGAGACCACGTTACGCTATTGCAATTTACCCGACTTTAACCTACTGCAACTTTTCTAACGTAACACACCCCGTCTAAGGTAACGCCCGTCACTTAACCCTGACGAATTCTTTCCAATTCAATAATGTCTGTCAACCCTAACATAAAGATAGTGTCTATCTAACATAACCCGTGGGTGACCCGTGAGAATTCCACGATGAGTTAACGTTCTCACTTTGTAAAATCCAGCAATCCTAAGCTACATAGCTAGGCAACGGTAACGAAAAATTCAAATTTGCTCTGAATTCATGATTTTCTTTGTATCGACTCCGTAATCCAATCATTTGTGTCTTTTGATAGTATTAAAAGTTTCTGCAATTTTATGAAGATCAGTTCTTAACTTTTTGAGTTTGGCTGCAAAAATTATGACAATCATAAGTCAAACTACAAACGAACCAACCAATCTGCACCAAAATTTAATCATTTATGTCTTTAAATATTTCTAACAACTCCAGTAAATTTCATAAAGATCCATCGAAAACTTTTTGAGTTATTGCGCTAACAAGCATTAAATCAAACACAACGACTAACAAACAGATCATCACAAAATTTCGCCATTTATTCTTCGTGATATACCTAACAACCATGTAAATTTAATAAAAATCCGTTAATAAATTCTTGAGAAATTGCATTGAGAAAAATGAGGCAGACAAACAAAGAAACAAACGGATGGATGGATCTCCACCAAAAGTAAATCATCTCTTCCTCCTAGCATACCTAACAACCCCTGTAAGTTTTGTCAAAATCCGTCCATAACTTCTTGAGTTATCTTGATAAGAGAAAAAAAAGACACAGACAAAAAGACAGAGAGACAAACCCGACGAAAACATAACCTCCTTGGCGGAGGTAATTAAGTCAGTGCATCTGTTGCCGTAAGTCACTGTGAAAATCTTTAGGTGCTACGCATATCATTTTTTCTGGCTGTAGTGAAAAGCCGAATTGAAGTAAAGAATTAATTTACAGAATTGTCATTATGACGATTTATTTGGTCTTATAGTACAATACCCTCATTTCTCGCTGCTGGTACGTAACGATTTTTGCTGTAGTTGTTTCCGATGTACTCAATACGTTCATCATCTGTCGTGAGAGAGCGAGAGTGTTGGGAAATTTATTTCAGTTATGCAGAATATTTCCGGAATGTATTAACGCTGAAAATAAATTTTTGGTCTATTCTTCAAGAAAAGACTTGCCGAGTTTATTTCTGCATTGCGCTTGTGTGAAAAAGAGAGAGACCGGAGAGTTTTAAATTACCTTAGGCGATGGCTCTGCATGAACTTGAGAACAGCAGAGGAAGATGCGTAGCATAGTCCGTGTGCTGCGCAGGAAAACCGGAGTAGGAAGAGCTTGCACCTGTAAAGAAAGCTAATACTGTGCATGAACTTGAAGGGAAAGGAGGAAGAGGTCATTGGGGTGAAGGTCATCCACTGCAGCGCAGATCCGCGGCCGCTGCAGGCGCCATGAGCAGGACGCAGAGCCGTCCGTCTTCTCCGTCGCCCTTCGCCACTCCAGGGTCTTTGGTTCTTTCTTGGAGAGTATTGCTCTTGCTCCCTGGTTCCGTAACTGCAGAGTCTTTGGTTCTTTCTTGGAGAGTATTGCTCTTGCTCCCTGGTTCCGTAACTGCAGAGTCTTTGGTTCTTTCTTGGAGAGTAATGCTCTTGCTCCCTGGTTACTTAACTGCAGAGTCTTTGGTGCTTTCTTGGATAGTATTGCTCTTGCTCCCTGGTTACTTAACTGCAGAGTCTTTGGTTCTTTCTTGAAGAGTATTGCTCTTGCTTCCTGATTCCGTAACTGCGGGGTTTTTATAGTACTTTCTTGGCGAGTGTTGCTTTTAGTCCCTGGTCCCGTAACTGTAGGGTCTTTAGTACTTTCTTGGCGAGTATTGCTTTTGGTCCCTGGTCCCGTAACTGTAGGGTCTTTAGTACTTTCTTGGCGAATACTGCTTTTGCTCCCTGGTCCTGTAACTACAGGGTCGGTAGTTCTTTCTTGGAGACGGTTTCTCATGCTCACTGTTCAGCAAACTACCAAAACTTTTTTTTGAGAGCGCTGTCCTTGCTCCGTGATTACCGAACACTGCATGATCTTCATGATCTTAAGCACTTCTTGGAGTATGTTGCTCATGCTCTCTGCTTCACAAACTGCAGGATCTTGGTTTTCTCTCGAAGAGTGTTGCTTTTGCTCCTTGAAACCCGAACCCGGCAGGGTCTTTGATTTTCTTTTGAAGAGTGTAGCCCACTCATCTGGTTCCCAAACTGCGGGATAGTTTGTTCTCTCGTGGGGCGTGCAGCTCTTGGCCTGTGTTTTCCAGACAACAGGGTCGTTGGTTTTATCTTGGAGCGTGTTGTTGCTTCGCGATTCCCAACACTGCTGGAATTTGGCTTTTCCATGAAGAATGGTGCACCAGTGAATAGCTGGTGCATATCATATGATTTTATTAGGAATGACGGTTAGAAATATGCATTTGGTGTTCAAGTTTGATATTACTCATGACAAAGCACTCTAAGATATGAACGTGAACGAGTATACTTTTGTCAATACTGCGATTGGACTCTTACGAGCTCTGCTTTTTATGTTTTTTTCTCACAAGGTTATTTCCTTCTGTGGTACATCACAGCAAGGTCCGGATTGTGTTCAAGTTGAGCAACTCAACAAGTTAAATGGAGTGCGGAAGTGTAGTATATATGCAGATTGCGTGCCTCAATGAACTGCGTTACCTATGGGAATCCAAAAATTACTTAGATATTCTGTCACTGTAACTCTCTTGACCTCCACATACTAATGACTCTTACCGATGACCTTTGACGGTGTTTATTGCTACGCTATTCTGACGTCACAACCCAGTAGCAGACATATGATGGGCCTCATTGTTAGGTTAGGTAGTTTCATCTGTTCTATTTTATGGGGAGTTGCACCCCCAGAGGCGTAGGTCACCCTAGCCTCATTTAAACCTTTGGAACACTCTGCCGTTTGAGCTCCCTATGCTTTTGCTCATTTACACTGCTCGTCGTCAGTCTTCCCTCGCGCCCCCGACGAATTTATCGCCGTAAAATGCTCTCGTTCATTATACTTCTGCTGACCACAATAATTGCGCCTCTTCCTCTTTTATCCAATTTTCTGTTCCTGTCACTGGGTTCCTAGTGTTGGTTGCCGTTCTAGATGGCCTTGTTTCTTCCCGTCTTTGGTTCGCAGCTTATACTCTGAGCAGGGAGGCTGTAACTAACATCATGCTATTAATAACATTGACAATATTTTTGTTGTCACAATCACCTGAAAACGTTCGTTTGTTTAAATTTCTACTATCAATGGACTGTGGTTGCACAGAATTAACCCTTGCGTCACCGCATGCTGGGAAAGTTAGCATTTTACCCACCTCATTATATGTCACTTTACGCATCAGATGAGCATTATTTCAAACTTAGCTGATTGGTCGTCGTGGGCGTGGGACACCTCTTTACGTAGAACAGTTGTGCTTGAAACTTAATCAATTGGACGTAGGAAGCGTTAAAGGGTTCAGACTGTAATCTGTTCTCGGGGGAATAACACGGTTTAAAACTTTACCAAATTGTCGTCGTGGGCGTTGATGGGTAAGACTTTATCCTGTTTACGTAGGGCAGCATTATTGAAAACTCAACAGATTGGCTGCAGTGGGCGTGCTAGGGTTAAGACTGTAATTAAGGTATCGGTATCACATCCTTTCCCACTGGAAGCAGCCTACGCATTCTCGGCACGAAGCCCCAGCCGGAAATACTCTCCGTATTCCAGCACGTCCGTCAGTCGCCGCGTCGCTCCATTGCGACACGACGCTGGCGACTATGAATCAAAAGCAACAAAAAATCCCAGACG
Organism: Parhyale hawaiensis; assembly: GCA_001587735.2. Taxonomy (NCBI): domain Eukaryota; kingdom Metazoa; phylum Arthropoda; class Malacostraca; order Amphipoda; family Hyalidae; genus Parhyale; species Parhyale hawaiensis. Next base: position 15,132,198 of record LQNS02000138.1, read on the forward strand.
CCGCTTCTTGTTTCAATTTGAGTTCGTATATTATTAGAGCGTTAATGTCAACAGGCCGCACCTATAGTATATCGGCAGGAAATTCTTGCATTTCTAATTTTGTGGTATAATTCTGAGCCTCGTCGATTGTGACCAGAGTGAGAGATTTTTTCCTCTCTTGAGAAATTACGTTTTGCATTGAGTTGGGCGCAGCCATATGACGGAAATTTCCCATTTTCAGGTTTCCCCGCCCTGCAGTTTTTTTAAGTTTTCGAGTATTCGAGGAGGACTACTGGAAATAAAATGCAGACACTGCTTACGGCCGTCTTAGCGACCAAAAATAACTTATGATTAATAAAACCAACGGAGGAACTTGTTATTCTGAGACATTGCCGTAAAAAAACGGGGAATGATATTGTAACTGGTAATAAGTAAAGTCGCGTAGACCTTACATCCCAGCTTGAAAACAACCCATATGCATTGGTTCGTGCTGCAGATAAATGCCCACTAGGGCCCAAAGTATAGTGTGCGGTTTCAGTCGACCACAGATTGTCCGTACTACGGTCTCGTATAAACGGCAGACTCGATCCACAACTAACACGAGGCTCTCTGTCGAGTTCGCTCTCGTGCGTCTTCTTTCAAATATTATTTGTAAAATAAACCTTTAACACATGCAGTTACCCTTTTTTCTGTTAAGAATAGCACTATTAATATCGTAGAGGAAAATTGACGCGGTGCTGTAATGGATTAAGCGTAACAACCGAAATAATATTCCTGGGGTATGCACTTATGTGCTGCCTTCGTCTGATTTTAGATTTTATTACCAATATCGAGGTTTTGATCTGAAAATAATGGCAGAGCTTCGAAAATCGGCTCCGAAATGTGTTCAGGTGTCTTAGGAAAAGGTCGCATGTGTCGCACTACGCAGCCTCCCAAGCAGATCGCAGGATTGGGGCCGCAATTGCTCCCAAACGGGTGGCGCACAGCTCTGTTAATATCTATTTGCAGCATTTTAATTCTTATGTTGTTGTTGTTAGTTGGTTAACTGACTCGTATTACAATGCAAGTGTTCGGGATATTTTCAGCATTATCTTTCCGGGTTGTGATACTTCAATGTTGTTGGGCTAACTGACTCGTGTTTCGACACAAAGCTTCTAGAATATTAGTAGTATTATCTGCACGGCTTTGATACTTTTCTTGAGTAGTTAACCGAATCATAGATATATAATACGATGCAAATCTTCTAAAAGGAATGAAGTTGTTGAACGCCTGTTTCTCTTACTGTCTAGCTAAACATAAACCTATATTACTCGCTCCAACAAGTGACGCGCTTCTTACCCTTCTTTGTTGTGGTTGGAACGCTACACGTGTATGAGCGCGCCTGGAGAAGATAGCTTTTATGTTGCTGAAGCTGTTCATTTCATTTGTAAGGTTAAAAGGTGAACTATATTGAGGAAACTATTCTTTGTTTATGGTAATTTATAATAAACATGATAGAAAGTTGTTGCACTGCTTACCGGAAACGTGCTGATGTTCACTTTTACTTCTGTACAGCACGCTGCCACTAGCTGCCATAATTACGTACGGACTTACAATCCTTTTCGCTCGACGGCCTCGTCTGAGATCATTACGGAGTCAGTAAAAACTCTGGAGACCAATCCACGTTTTGGAAATTACTGTTGCAGAAAAAATACTTAATTTATTGATAGACATTAGATAAAAAATGGGTAGTTATTTCATCTTTGTTCTCAAAAACTTTTCTGAGGCTTCCAGGCCTGGCTTCTGATAAAGATTTTAGTTGATCAGGTTCACTGCAATGCGCAGTTCTTCTAACTCCATCGAAACGCTTGAAGAATCTGCTGGTGTTCTTCTAAGAGAGTTTATTTGTATGAGGTTACAGTAATTTTCTCCGGACTTTTGAAGTTTAAATAAAAAATTTTGTGTGCACAGTGATAGCTATTGACACCCAAATGCCATTCCATGTCGTTGAAAAAGTTCTTTGAGAAACGTACTCTCACTTGAAAAACGTCGACGCCATTAAAGCAAATTTAAATTTGAGGTCTCGTGGAATTGTTTACTTCCATACATCCTCACAACAAATTCACTGTGAACTAACTAGAGCTAAATTATGATAAGCATGCGCTGAAAAGCATTGTCTCAAAAAGTGTCGCCAATGTGATTTTTCTAGGTCTCGTGAGTTTTTACCGACACTAGCTGTACACTATTTTTGCAGCATTTCCTCAGCAATTAAACGCAATCTAGCTAACCTAGCCTCGCCCAACCTGCAGTCTAATCTAATCTTGGACGCTGCTACTCTCAAACGGACCCCGTATTTATGTGAAGTCACTGTAGCGGTGTTTGCTTACGTATGTATCGTAAGTAATATTATTTTAGATAGCCAAGGTTCATGTAAATAAACAACCGGATTGCGGCAAGTGTTCTATGTTGACGAGCGCACATTTTCTTTCATGTCAGACCTAGCACCATAGAACCCGTTGCCGTTTGTATAGTGTACACTCTATAGCATCCATAGGTGAAAAAATTTTCTGTTGAACAATGTGATACAGCAGTTAATTCATTGCTGCATAGGTAGCCCCTCCTCTGCAAGCGAAAACGTTGTTTAAGTTAACAGCAACGGTTTTGTGGTGCATGTAATACTAATATATAATGCAGCGGAGTTGCGATGCAGACGTCTGATAAAGTAATGACTTTGGAAGTACCATGGTTGCTGTGTTTAACATTTCGGCGCGTGTTTATCCATGTACACTTTCTTTTTATTGACCAAGAGTCTATTGTCCGCCAACCCTCCTGTTATATGCGTCAGGCCGCTTCAGTGAATGAAATTATATACCAACGTTGTCGTCGCCCACGGGTAAATTTTTATTATCAAAACTCGCTGGGAATTCCATCATAAAAGTTATCCGCCTGCTTCCAGGTAATTTGCACTATCTCTCATTCCTGGCATAGGTGCATAATTTCTGTTCTACTTACATTCCTGGTGGCGTTGTTGTAATGATTGTTTACGATCGCCCTGGCTCTTGAATACCAGTTTGTGAAGAATTTCCGCCACTGCCATGTACGTAGCTCAGTCATGCGTACGTCGCGGCCGCTGGAGAACTGTCCGTATCCTGGAAAGTTTTCACCAAATGCAGGCTGGGGCCGCCGAAAATTCTGCTAAGATAGCCGAGCGTGTGAAAGTTCCTATAGTAACCCCTTAATCAGGGATATCATTTTGTTTCAAATTTGCTTCAACCGGGACAACTTATTTTAAGTACGAACGGTGTCCCTTATATAACAATCTCCAGTTGCTTCAACCAACACAGACAGCAAGTAGCGGTCACACGCACGATAGTTTAAGTATGGCCAGTATCAGTGTTTGTCTTCCAAACAGTGCTGTAGAAAATACAAGAAAATATGTTCAAATCTACTTATAGGCTGTGAAACTAGGAATTCGACGGAAGATCTCGGTTTACTTCGCAGACGCAAGTCGGACACTTGGCTGAGGCTACGAGAAATTAACCCTTTCCTGGAACTTACTTTGTTAGTGCACTGCGTAAAGCAAACATTGACCCTTACCTGGAACTGCAATAGTGCCCAGCTTATATGCTTGCCTTTCTTATCTTATTGCTAAAGAAATTCCCCATGTGATGTCAAGTGGAGCAGAGCCGTTAAAGTATTATCATTAATTACTTGACGTAAAATAAGTTCGTTCCGTACAGACTTACACCGCTGGTCAATTAATTAAATGGTGTAACGGAGTATTTATATACCATATATTTAATATATTGTAACACGAGTGTTCTCCAATTTACTGTTTTACTAACTTGTAACATCATGCGTCACAGTGATGGTAATTAGTTTTCTCTTCATTTCTTCCAGGTCTGTCGAGCAGACTTCTGTCGAGATTATTGCGCAGTCAACGTTTCTCTCTCAGCCCAAGTGAGGAAGGTCAGTAATTTATTTAGACGAGTGGTGCAAGTCTCTGATTTGTGGGTGTGTGGCCGGTGTGACTTGGACATCCCAGACTGTCAGGGATTTTGGCACGAGCGCTTGAGCTGCTGGAGGTCGGGGGGGAGGCACTACCGTCGTTCACGACCACTTTGTGTTTACGTAAGCTTTCCCGCCACCACTAAAATAAACACTATCTAGGCTAACCTAACCTAACCTACCCTTACCTATCCTAACCTCCTTACCAAACCGACCCTTACCTAACCTAACCTCTTACCAACTTTATAACCTAACCTTACCTAACTTAACCCAACCTAACCTTTCTAGCATTACCTATCCTTACCTAACCTAACCTAACTTAATCAGCAATACAGCGAGCTGCGCGGCGCGCCAACTTGAACGCCGTTCACACGCACGCGATCTGCGTACATAAACACGCACACAAATTGGTCGTGGACGACGGTAGCGCGGACGGGGGACCTACGAGTTCTTGTCAAATTGGCACTTCATGTTCGCTCTATCTGCTGTTCTTCAAATTGCTTCTCAATAGAAAATTTTTAAATTAGCCCGGAACTAAAGCTAGCAATGATAATTAATCTCCATTAATTTTGTTATTCATTACGTGTCTTGTAACGAGGGACTAAAGGGCTCTTAGACTATGAAACTGACAGCATGGTATGTAAATCGGTTTCACTAACTGGGCTGCTCCATTTTGGTGTCGTGTCCTTTTTAGAGCCGAAGTTGAGGCCTCTTTCAACGTCATTGATGCACAATATCTGTTGCCTTCAGGCTGAATTTCTTGTAATCAAAAAAGTGGTCAGATGCTGGCTCATGAACGTAGTAAAAAAAAAAATCTGCCACTTTTCTCTTCACAAGGAATCAGATTGCATATGTTTAGGCACTGAATTTGAGCGACATTTAACCGGTAACTGCGGTCCTCTGAATGCAAAAAATGTGTGCAATCCCACTTTCGGAAATTGGTTGATGAGTGTGCCATATTAATTAAAGAATCTTGCAAAAGGTGATGTTTACATGCTTCATATCGCTCAGATAGCTAGTGTGAATATAGTGCGTAATAACTGATGTTCTTCGTGGACAGGCCCGTCTAGATTTTTGATTTTTGCTTGTCTATTGGCCCTTCATCTTCTTTGTGTAGCTGTCGCTGTTTTTTTTTTTTTTTGGGTTGGGGGATGCGCATCTAAGTTTTGCTCTTCCAATTGCCATTCATCTTTCTTGTGTGTCTCGGTGTCATTTGATTTGTATGTGCATAGCTCTGCATTTTTTGCTTATACAGCACCGGCGGATACATGAGTTTTCCCTGAGTTTGCTTGTTTGATCAACCTTGAACATTTCTTGGAATTAGCTGGAGCGTGCGAAGACCGCGACGAGCTGCGGAACGGATGCTAGCAGATAGTTCTACAGCCTGTACTGTCTTCTACCTGTCGCCGCATGGATGTGTTTGAAATAATAACAAACTAGCCATTAGAAACAGTAACCCCTTATAGTAGGCTATTTTAACTGCCATATTCCTTTCGCGACGAAGGTGGCACGATCTACCTTATATAGACAATAATAGTCTAGTTCACTCCAAGATAATACCTTATCAATAGAACACTGACTTTGCTAAAACTCCACTCGATTTCGCTTATGCTCTCTTTTGAATTTAGTTCCCTTGAAATCAATTAAAGTCTTATTTTATTGTGCATTGTTGGGGTGTAGCTGAAACACAAGGTTCGTACCATGTTCAGTTTTACTTTGTCGTTAAAGATGTTGGGAATGTCCTAGAAGGTCGAAGCTTTCAATTTTGATCATATAACGTGCGCTTGTTTTTCCATTAACAATCTTCGAACGAGCGTAGATTCGTTTCAAGCAACGCTATGCCTACGAAGAACTGACATTTTATTGGGTCCCTCACTAGGGCTACATAACGATCATGATTTTTGTAGCTACTGGGTTTGTGCAACGTCGTTTTATTTGTTAAATTTTACATGCAATAATGTAATTTTTTTCACCTTAAGCCAGTGTCATCGCATTGCCGCGATGGGCTTGTTGCGGTGATGGGTACTGTAAAAAATTCTGCATTTCCAAATAAGTGCAGAACGCGAAAGAAAAGTCCCCCTGGTTAGTTGTTTAGCAGTTGCCCGTGACTACCTATACTTTTATGTCAGTCGACAATCCTTGATTTAATTAGCCTTTCCCTTAGCAATAACACTGTTTGCTGTATGCCGTTGATAACCCCCTCCGGGGGCATAGGATAGGCCATAGGGTTAGGTTAGTTAGGTTCGCCATTTCTATGTTATGGTGGATCGAGTAGCGCCCCCAGTTGGTGTGTGTAGCCTATGATACATTAGCCATTAAGTTAGGCTTTCGGGACGTCTGTCTTTCGTGCCTACTTTGCTGCCTTCCACTTTCATACTCCTTCTGATCTTACTGTTGTCTGTTCTTCCTCTTCTTTCCTAACTCGCTGTTCCCATGCCCGTTGATCCTGTGTGGGAACACCTTCGTGCATGGGTTCCCCGTTTTTCTATTGACAGACTTGATGTCTCTTCCTTTTCCTCTCTTAAAAAGCTTAGTACTTATTAAGGGAGGCTTAAATCTTCGTGTAATACCTAATACCTGCCACTGATGACACTTCCCAGTCGAAAAAAAAGGCATTTATCCGATGTCGCTCGCTATGTACTCAGAGATAACTGACATATTTCCCACTGGGAAATGATCGCTGAAATTGGCTGCTCCAAAAGCTTTTCGGCCGTTCCAGACGCTGCTTTCTGGTATCAGCTCCAGCGGCGGCTAGTAAGTCTGTTGGGGACTGTGGCTCTACGTGTCGTGCCTTCACGTGTAGAATTGTTCAGCCATGTTTGTTCTTAC
>LQNS02000138.1:15139973-15151356 GCA_001587735.2 Parhyale hawaiensis
AGGAGTATATTTGCTTGTTTTCAAGCAAATGAGACAACATGCAAAGTTTAAGATTTGAATGTGAATTGGCATGGAGCTTATGTACAAGTAGTATATGTGATGTGCGCGTTTGGTGGATTTGCGCGATCGATCGATCGATCGCGCTGCGCGTTTGATGGATGTTGTTGGTATTAGGCCGTAATTTCGGGTAAGTTGGACTATATTCGGGTTTAATGTTGGGTAGGTTAGGGGAGGCAAGGACTGGTGTCTTTGTTTTCCATTTTAAAATTTGAACGATCCACCAAACGCCCAGCGCGATCGATCGATCGATCGCACAAATCCACCAAACGCGCACAACATATGTACGGTATTAGTGTGCATGAAAGTGGACATACATTAACTATTTTTATTGTTTTTTTGTGGGGGAATATAAATAAGGTACAGTAGAAAGTGTTTGTTAGACCTGACGTGTTGCTGAGCGTCCAGCTTATTAACAAGGTTGTAACTGTAAAGTAAAAATAATTTGTCTTAACTATAGTCTGTGTGAAAAATACCAATGAACCCTAGTAGATTTCAGTCTTCACATTTGAAAGCGATTAGTAGTGCCGACCAAAGCGCAATCAATTTGGGTTAGATGGCTGGCAGTAGACGGACCCAGAGACCCATTCCCAGAGCAGCCGAAGTTACGCTCCTGCCCCATATAAACTATTTGAACAATAAATGGTAAAACGTGTCTGAAAAGATCACAATCAGAAACACGAATATTTAGTTGGAGATGTAGAAAAGAATCATACGAAATGTAGACAGAAGAATTATTTCAGGATATTGCAATGTTAATTAAAGGTTCATTAGCCTTGTAAAAACAAACTATCAACTAAATTTTCACTTTCAGTAGGTATATCTATCCCTCGCTTTTACTACATATCTTAAACCATCGGTGACTTGATGGTACGGATGGTTTCTGGTTACTTCAATTGAGCCTACAGAGCAGGGACCTCTGGTGAGTGGCTTAGTAGGATTCACCTTCAAGGATACTCCTCACACCAAAGTCCTGACCGGCAAGCACGCAGTGTTAGAAAATGAAATATCTCACTTTGTTTTTTGTTTTACGATTTTGCAATGTTCTCTAACGTGATCCCTTGTTTTGCTCATGATCTCGTGTTTTGCTCATAATGAATCAATTTTTAATGGCTTATTAATGATAAAAATATTGCCTTATTAGGAGAAGAGCTTCTTTAATTTAGTCGAATATTTACTAAACATAAAGTTGCGACTCAATTTACCAAACTAACAAATATTGTCGGCACTTCATTTGATCTCTCGGTATAAGTTTTACACTATACATGGTATTCCATTTGTATGCAGTTATTATATGAATACTCAGACAATCATATTGGAACAGAACACAAAAGAGTGGCTTGAATATAGTGAACAGGTCGTAGGTGCGAAGTTGTTATTGTGCAAACATAACGTAATCGATTTGGCATACATAGCGAAAAAAAAATATCAAGCTCTCTGCATGCAGCTGTTCTTTATAAATGTAGTTTGCTCGGCTTTTAAATGGACATCGACAATAGCACAATGGGCATCAAAACATCAAAGCATGCGTGGTTTTGCACCATCACCTGGCACGTCGGAGATGCACCGCTATACCATCCGCCAACCAAACTTGACCTCTCCTGGGCCATGGATGTGCCAGCACCGGCCATTGCCCCAGGCTCCTCCATTTCAGAGCTCAGGAATTTGCACTCTTACCCGAGACTGTTTTTTTGTTCTTCAATCCTTCGTCCGTTATACGCGGGGTCGGTGTGGGACTCTTCATTCCAAATTCTGGGTTTCTTGCTTCAGCTGCTCCCAAGAGGTAGCTTAACCTTCTGTTGACAGTATCCGTATTGATTCCACATGCTAGGCCTGTTTCAGTTTCTTGTAAGGAACAGCTTAGCCTTCTGTGGATAATTCAGTATCGATTACGGAGTTTAGGTCTGTCGGCACAGACTCTCATTTAGATATTGTTTATAGCTTCTGCAGATATCATGCGTGTTGCTTCCAGTTTTCAAATCATTTGATTCAGCTTCTCTTAAACAATAGTTCTTCTGTAATTTCATAGTAATATTTCTTCACCCAAGAGTCCACTGCGGTAGTCTAATTTCTATTGAAGTTTTAAATCTTTGCACGATTCTCTTTTCTTAACAGTATTCTTTGCCCGTATGCGTAGAACTTAGCAGGGTAATTTGCTCTCTATTATAGGTAGTTTGCCATGCAGTATTTAATTCGTATACGTATACATTTAATACAGTTGGTCTTTAATTGCAAGACGAGTTCCAGGTGTTTTTTACCCACCACTCGACATGTTCAGAGACTTCGATTCTACTCAAATTTGACCGGTTGGGGAAGCTAAAACCGACTTGTCTCAGCAGTGCACGTAACTGTTGCAATGGCTTTCACTGTTCATTGAAGCAGCCAATATCTTCAGTTCCAGTATAATGATTATGAGCTTTTGTTATTATTACGTGAAGCTTTTTCAGTAAAGCGAGTCACAGGATATAGTAGCGAAAATTGTAAAATTTATGCTCATGTTTCGGCTACCAATGAGTGAATTTTTCAGTACAAGGGCTAGCCGAAACGTCGACATTTATTTAAAATTATGTTCATGTTTCGGCTACCAATTTGTGAGTTTTGAGCCCAAGTTGCTAGGCGAAACTATAACGTAAACATATATTAGATTTCTCATTGTCATAATTGCAATTTGGGTTTTTGCACTCTAAATAAACTTGACGCAATGGCTATAAAGACGAAGAAAAGCGAACTTAGAGCAAAGTTGAAGGCTGATGTATCTAAGCCTTAAGTTACTGTATTTAAAGTACTCCAGAAATTCGACTGGCACTTTATGTCTGGTATATGGTCCTATCTCTCAGTCGTATCGTATTACTACGTGCGGCCTTTTCAGTAGGTCACATCTCTTTGAAAAAATACTAAGTATTAGCATGCGCAATGCACATGCTTGTAGGTGACGCGTGTCTCAATTAAAATATTCAACTCTGAACGTCCAAGATAAAAATCAAGTATTACACTGTTTGGATAGTGACCAAAGAGTACTAGTGAGCATTAAATAGTCAACTAGAATACGTAAGGGTTCAACTTTTGTTATACAGTATGTTTGACGTTTCGCGACGTTGAAAAATATTACTTGACGACTTGACGTACTGTAATATCAACTGACGATTTTAAAGCGGTTCAAAATGGTAGAATCGCATAGCCGAGTTACATGTTTCAATTCACTTTAAGTAATTACTTTTGGCGTTTAACTAGTTAATATATGCAATAATTTAACTCTTCCACTACTGATGGTATCAGTGTTTCTTTCATTGCAAATTTTGATATTCGGTTCTACAGTACCAATCGCCTTTACACTCACAGTAGTGAGATTCTTTGGCTGGCATTAATTGAATCTGCATGCTAAACATCGCAGGTTCGTTTCTCCGCAAATTAAGTGAAATCTTGTGATACTTGGGCGCTGCTACTTCAACATATCCGGCATTCTCACTTTTTCTGGCCGGTGGTACTGATTATCTAAATATGGAAATACTTGGGAGTCGCAGTTGTCTCGTGAGTCTTCCGTCTATGTCACCTTAGCTCAGCAATCTCTGTTCGACAACAGCCATATAGGCAAACAAACACGCATGTAGTAGGTAGCTCCAGGTGATAGATTAGGTAATGTGACCAAGAGCAGACAAGGCTTAGTGCACTTGGTGGAACATTAAATAATATGTATCTCTTGCATTGCTACCGGGCACCAAATAAATGTTCAAATACTATGGCTTACTATAGCTTGTCAGGCGCCAACACAAGTACAGAAGAGTTGAACTATTACGAACAATAACACGCGTAGCTAGAGCCCTCACGGTAACCCACAGCCCGTATCATAACACAACATCGCGCCAAAATACCTTGACATGCAGCGAGTAGTCAACCCGGAACAGACATTGCCAACGGGTTGAGGAATGCAGACACAGGCCCCATACCGTCACTTGTAGAAAATAATAATAATAATAAACTCGACCAATAGTAAAGCTTCTGTTACGCAAAAGGTAACGTATTGCTACGACGACTGCCATCTGGAGTTGGAGAGTGGGTGAGACTTATTTTTAAAAAATTCATTTAACATGTAGTTCCCTAAAGTATGCCGCTACCGATAAAATTTGTGTTAAGATATGCCCCACCGTTTGATAGCCTATATATATATTTATATTATAATTACCCGTGTCCATCTAGGGAGCTTGGTTGCTACTGTTAGACAACGCCAACATTTTCTGTATTTGTAGGTAGATGTTATCCCGTACGCTGAATTGAACTATAGCTATTAATATATACTATGCACTTATAGATAAAATATCAGAAGCACCCTGTCAATCGCTGTTTGGTATCATTTCTAAGGTCAAACAGCATTGGTAGTTTGTTTGGGGAGTAGAAATAATCCTGATATTTCATATGCATATATATATGTACTACACTCATGGCAGGTGTTACAGTCAACTTCCTCTCCTTTGCACTCCGAGGCTCGGCCGTAATTAAGCGAGGCAACACGTAACGGTGCCGCGCCAGTTGCGGTGTCGGTGGTTTCTGGCTTGGAGTAGATTATATTTACTCCGAGGTTTCTGGTCCCTTGGCTCGACATGTGCCAACTCGTCTTGTCCTGCTTGCCGCTGCCGCCGTCCTCTCCCTGAACTTATTTAACCCAAAACATGCGGTACAAAAATGTGAATTTTTTTTTTTTTTTCAATGAGCAGCATAAAAAATGTCGGTCTACTCGTTTCCATGTCTAAATATTCAATTTACTTTAGTCATAGCAAACGCTGCAAATATGAAATTTAAATATAAATGGAGCATTGGATCTTGTGAAAATGTCCATTCTTCCCATTACAGGTGCTCCCTTTAAATTTTTTCCCAACACTCACTGTCTGCGCAAATATTGTACTGTGAACAACTTGAAAGCTTTGCTAAGCTACTTTACACCACCTTCATACCAATCCCTGTTGCTAACATGGTATAATTACTTGACCGAACCCCACGCGCATCTCCTATTGCGCCCCTTTTGCTTGCTAGCCAGCTGTGACGTCATCTGGGGACCCAAACTCTGTTGTCCGCTGTAGCATCTCGTCAAGATTTTCGTTTTCTCGTTTGACAGATTTGAATAAACTTTTTTTTCCTTATCGCAACACTTAGCCAGTTAATTAAAATGTTACGATTTTCTGCAAAACTCCTATCTATATATATATATATATCTCCATGGCTTGTTAGCACTATAAGAGAATTCTTAAGAATCTACGAAATGCATAGTTTTGCTGAATATTGTGATGCAGCGTATGAAAAAATAAAGTGACATTCGACGTTTTATGGAACGTGAAACAAGTATATAAATTTTCACCAAGACTAGTAGTTCCTCAATAAATGTTCGAACTGCCAAAAATTATAGTCATGCATAACTCTATTTACTTATATCCAATACAGATCACAACAGGAAGCGACTGCTGAAACACTTATCGACCAAGACACGTAAATTAAGTCATTCTATAAATTGAAATTGGTTACCAGAAAGCAGTTCCCTTGCTAATTTTTGTTATGAATGGGGGATACTACGTTAAACTTCACGTCCGAGCTTCTAAGTTGTATTCTCTGGATGCGGTTGCTCCCTGGTAACACGGCGCAGAAGATCGGTTTGTGTAAAATGCTGGTTCTAGAGTTGTGTGAAATAATGCCATGTCATGCACAAATAACTTATTACAAGCCAATGGTATGCTGGCTAAAGGTGCTTTAATTTAGGAAAGTTGCTGTACACTAGTAAGCAGGTACCTCACGTTGCCTCCACGTTATATAACTGTACTGTATACTGTAGTATTCAGATGCTAAGGCACAAAAATATTAGTCTGAATATACTGGGATGTTGCTTCAGAGGATAAAATTGTAATGTATTGCTGCCTTTCACCTAACTAGCTATAGACGAAACATATCTTTACCCATACTGCACGTGAAAAAATGTCCAGGATAGATGCAGTCAATTTACTATGAAAACTTGCCAATTTATCATGTTTGCTCATAGATATCTATGTTCAAGATATCTAGAGAGCGCTCCTTGCCGCTTCTGTATTACCTTTTGCGCAATAATTGCCTTTTTTCACATACTTTCATAAACTCGTACATAAGAACGGCACTACCCCGCTTTAGGTCTCCAGGGAACGTTTTAGAGCGAGATACGCAGAAGAATCGCCAACTGGTCAAGTGGTGGGGCGACCTTTACGCAGTTATACCATGGTTGCTTCTAACTGCATATCCAGATACCGTGTAATGCCAACGTGAAGAGTGTCGTACGAATACCCTGGGGAAAAAAGTCATCTGACTATTTGCATTATCTTACCTGTCGTAGGACAGGTTGTAAACTGTCGCCCTCGGTACATCTGCGCGTATCTGCAACGTGCAGTAATTGGATTCAACGCAGCGGACTGTAGTTGAAAATTGACGAAACATTTGCTTGATTGGAAATTTCATTTATACTTTTGGAACAGCCGGTATCATAGTTACACCTTCCTATGGTAATCTCTCTAAATTTCGCAAAATTTCAAGAACTAAATTTACCAACTTTAACCCTCCCACCTGATGAGCTGTAGAACAGCGAAACGAGCGTCGTGGGTATCAAAATTTCTTTAACTGCTTCTAATCGACATCTACATTCATGCTATCTCAAGAAAATATATATATATATGCATGTGTAGTTGTATATTATATATATGGTACATGTAAAGCTGTTACAACAGCTGTTTTGAGCACCCGCCTCTTTGCCGTTGCAACATGTACATTGACATTTTATACTTATATTTATGTATTTCAACATATATACGGTATATGCTCGTATAGGCTATCCAGTGACTTTATATATCTATGGCATGTATATTATACATATAAATATTGTGATTATTAGCAAGGTTCACCCCTCAGGGGCATGGAATGGGCCACACGCCATGGGGTTAGGTTGACTAGGTTCGCCCATTTTATGATTGGGGAGCAGCTGCCCTACGGGAAACCGTTAGGTTTTTTTTTTTAGCCTATTTGGCCTTCGGGAAGTTGCTCCCTCGTGCCCACTTTGCTTCTTTCCGTTTTCATATTCCTACTAATGTTAGTATCTTATTCTTCTTCTCCTTTCCCGAGTTGCTGTTCCCATGCGCGTTGATCCTGTGTAGGAACACCCCCGTGCATGAGTTCCGTTTCTATCTATATACGGTAAATCCCTTCTTTCTTCTTCTTTTCTTTGAAATCACCTTTGTCGTGCAAACGGAGGCTTAAACTACTCAATATAATAATAATTATAAGAGAGTCTAATCGAAAACTCTTTCACAACATGGAGCTTTGACTACGTAAACTTATGAAAGCGAACAGTTATAAATGGGGAGTGGTATGAGTGCACAATATAACGAATGAGGTATTGAATGTAGCATTAAATGGGCGAAGTGTTGAAATATCGAATGGTATAGATTGAAGTAGCAAATGAAGTATCGAACGAATATTGAATGAAGTATTGAGCTAGTAAAGTCTTGATTGAAGTATCGCACATAGAAAGTATCGTACGAAGGAAGAAAAAAGTATCGAACGAATATTGAATGAAGTATCAAATGATTTCTTGAATGAAGTATTATTGAAGCATCGAATGAAGTCATAAATAAAGTATTGAATGATGTAGTAAATGAACTTTCGATTAAGGTAATAAATTAATGTTGTTACCCTTGGAAGACGAACGAATCGTGAATGGAAAAAGCATGGATGCTTCGATGGATAGCTCGCTATGGATAGATGTGGATTGTTAGATGAAGGTGGAGATGGAAAATGCATGGATGGAAATGTCTAGATAGAGATGAAGATGCATGGATGGCGATGGAGAAATATGGATGGAGCAGATCTTCATGAAATGATATGAGAGAGAGCTTGACAAGGAGCTTTAATAGGTAGGAGGGAACCCTGCCGCCGTAAGATCGGCTCTCCAGCGAGTCAACCATTCCGGTGTGGCAGTGACGCATTCATAAATCTCATTCGCAGAAGTGACGCGGAAGATACAAACAAAATGATGTACTAATATGCGATTGGTGTATACGGCCACTGGCAGCAGCCACACCGGAAACTTGAGCTTCACGGACGAGGCTCCTGGCTCCCTCCTTCTACTAAGCCTCCTTGCAGCTAGCTAAGCTGACTTATGAGCTTATTATAGACAGTGGCAGCATGCATACGGTAGGAAATGAAGCCATTCAACAAGACAACCCCTCAGGGGGCATAGGATGGGCCATAGGGTTAGGTTAGGTTCGTCCATGGGGCTGGCCCAGAGGGCCCGTGTATAGGTTACCTCAGCCATTAGCTAGGCCTTCGGGATGTCTCTTTTTCGTGCCCACCTTGCTTCCTTCCCGATTTCATACTCCTACTTGCTCATGCTTTATTCTGTTCTTCCTATTCTTTCCCGACTTGCTGTTCCCATGCGCGTTGATCCCGTGTGGGAACACCTTCGTGCATGGGTTCCCCGTTTTTCTTGGCTTACTATATGTCCCTTGCTCTCTCCTCTGTGATATCGTTCTGCTTAGAAACTGAGGCTTAAACTTCCTAACTATAACTCAACAAGACAAGGCCTAACTCCGTACGATTGATGGTTTTTCATTAACTGAGTGACATGATCTTTTCTGTACTTCAAAGTGTGGTTGAATTATAATTGATAACTGATGACGTATTGAAGCTTGCTAATAAGTATCAGCTACCGTAAAGCCATAGTAACATCATAAGTGTCATGGGTTACATATAAATATTAAGAGTATCTAATAGCTGCATTTTTTCATCCTGACCTTCCATGCTTCATGTAGGTCGTCAACTCTTCTGATCGATTGTTACGTCTTTTGTGACTTTGTTGTGGTCACGTTTACTTCGTACGTGAGAGTGTACTGTATCTATTGTAACTCACTTTTGTTTTCACGCTTCTACCGATGAACTGTTTCGACCGTGACACGAGCAGTTGCCGATTTCATCCATGCATCGTGCCAAGTTAGCTTCCTCACGTATTTCATATACCTGCTTTATTCTGTTCTTCTTCTTCTTCTTTTCCGAATTACTGTTGCTATGCGCTTTGAACCTGTATGTGAACACTCTCTTGTACGGGGACCACATTGCTATCAACATCAATATGTCCCTCCTCCTCTTGGAACTATCGGCTGCTCTGGAGATGAGACTTAAACTAACTCGCTCATCTTCATTCAGTTCACTCACCGTGAGAACATCTCGCTGCAATTGCAATCCTTCTCCATTGCCATAATCCACGTCCTGATCGCCAGCCACTTCCTAATCGGAAATATTTAGACAAGTGTCTGATTGTTTCCGATACCGCCGCCTGTGGACATCGGGAAAGTGCCTGTGATTTTCGGTAGTGTTGATCATATGCGCAGTTCAAGAACGGAAGGCTTGAGGTATCTTCAATCGGCACACATTGGACAAGATAATCTTATGCGGGTGGCTGTAACTTGTCCGAAACTGAATCTTTAGGGCTCGATTCACCATTTTGGATCAAGTATCAGGCGTTAATTTCATCAAGCTAAGTCGGTTTGCGAGAAACGCAGTACAAGGAAGGAGAAGCAAAAGCATTACGATGGCAGCTGTTCGACCAGTGGCCGGGATGTCGCAGATGCTCCCTTCCCTCTGTGTCGTGTTTGCCGCCAGCTTAGCACTTCGCTGCGGCGTCGCTAGCTGTCCTTATACAGAAATTGCCAGTCAGTATTGCCTCCTGCTTAATATGGTCCTGAGGTTTCGTCCGTTTATTTCCTATACTTATTTTTGTTCCTAAAATACTTCCTTTTCCTTTGGAATCTGGCATATACACACACACACATCAAAGGCTGGAGGGTATCTTCCGTTTATTTCCTATACTTTTTTATTCCTATCAGTAACTTTTATGCCTTTCAGGCACATCGTTAAGCGAGGTCTGAAAGCTTAGGCGAGTCAACTTAGTAAATCTTGTGTTATGGGAAGTCACACTCGCAGAGACTCGGTAAGAGCATTTTTGATTGGGCTTCAAAATTGAGCTTTAAAGGTTCGACTTGTCTGGAACATCAGACGGAAGCTTTGGCTTTATCGATTGAATCGTGTTGCAAGTGTTAGATGCAACTGAGCCGGCTTAAAATCGAGTTTATGGAGTTAGATTTCGTTTCTAGAAGTCCCAAAAGTAACGGAATGAGAGTCAGTGCCTGAAACTCAAGTAAGCGTGTCGAAGCCAGCGCACCTGCTTGAAGTGTGGAACAACACAACATGCACTATTTTACCTTAGCCGTAGGAGTTTATGATGTGTAATTCTCTCTCGTCATTTAGTACTTTCTTTGCGCTACTCCCCCTTACTGGCTTTGACTCTTTTATTGATTCTGGAGTTGTACTCATTCCGTTTTGCCACGCTTTTCGCGACTAGCCGTTTCCTGGCTGGCTTGAATATCCTCTGTACCTGTAAGTTCTCCAGTTTCTTGGCAAACTAAGCATGGCTTCCTGCGTTCTCTGTTTGGAAAACTTATCTGTAGTATTCAGTATCAGAACAAGCTTTCAATCACTAGTACTACAATTCGAACTGTAACACAGTTGTAGTTACATTTCAAAAACAAAGAACATTCATTGTACTTTTCTGCATTATGCATCAAAACTGCGCGGCATTAGAGCTTTTGAACTGCGCGTTGAGCTGACTGTGGACCGCTCTCATCTCAATTGAGCTATAGCTCGTGTCCCGGCTGATGTCTTCGCGTGATTTAACACGAGAAAGTTGAGCCGACATGTGATTGCACTGCACGCTGCGTGCGCTGCTCAGTGAAAACTGAGAGTAGTAATGCCTGCTGCCATTGTACTCCAATTAGCTGCCTTCCCCTTCGACCTCAATGTTCATGTGGTCGAACTGCGCAGTTGTTGCTTGTGGTAGCGGGGACACGTGCGGTGGTGAAGAGAGATGCGTTGCCAGGGACAGGTGCGGTGGTGAAGAGAGATGCGTTGCCAGGGATAGGTGCGGTGGTGAAGAGAGATGCGTTGCCAGGGACAGGTGCGGTGGTGAAGAGAGATGCGTTGCCAGGGACAGGTGCGGTGGCGGGGTCTAATTCGATGGCGGACGCAGAGGCGGTGGATTGGGGAGATGCGGTGGCAGAGACAGGTGCAGTGGCTGGGACGGGGACAATGGCGGAGACAAATGCGAAGAAACAGATATATGCGATCATAGACTACACAAAACTGGCTATAAATTTACCACTCATGCGACTCATCTCAAGCTGCCAGACTACCGACGAGCAAATTTTCAGGAAATGGCAACTGAAATAGACAGAACTGACTTCGTAACCCCCATGAGAGACGCCAGTGTTGAACA
>LQNS02000138.1:15155014-15169815 GCA_001587735.2 Parhyale hawaiensis
TCATAACAAAGTATGAAAAAGTAATGGGACAACAAATAAAAATGCGTCTGCAGCTAGTGCCGCACAGTCGACCTCAGTTGCGAGAAGCGATATCACCATTTCCAGCAAATGGCTACGCAATGTTCCTGTGCTCTATGATGCGGAGAATATTATTTATGCCTTTGTCAATACTTCACAGGGATAAACGGATGATACAGGACTCGGTTTGATGAATGAATATCGATGAGCAGGTTGTACCGATATCCTTAGCTTCACCGCGGTATGGCTACACTTCCCGTGGTACGGCACCTTACTCTGTTGCTTGGCCTGTCTCTTCTGTTGCCAGGCCTGTCTCTGTTGCTTGACCTGCATCTTCTCATGCCTGGCCTGTCTCCTTTGTTGCTTGGCCTATTTCCTCTGTTGCTTGGCCTGTCTCCTCTGTTGCTTGGCCTGCTTCCTCTATTGCTTCGCCTATCTCCTCTGCTTGGTCTCCCTCCTCTGTTGTCTGGCCTGCCTCCCCAGTTGCTTGGCCTGGGTCCTCTGTTGCCTAACCTGTCTCCTCTGTTGCCTAACCTGTCTCCTCTGTTGCCTAACCTGTCTCCTCTGTTGCCTAACCTGTCTCCTCTGTTGCTTAACCTGTCTCCTCTGTTGCCTAGTAGATACTTTCTTGCTGTTTTGTCAGATTCTACTCTTGCGATATTGCTAATGTCTAGTCTGAATTTAATAATTTCTTCGAAGTTCATGTTCTGTCTTCAAAGTTAGATCACATCGTTTGTTCTTCTAATATTTATTCGTTACATTTGTTTGTGGTCTTTATCCTTTTCTTTCATATTACGATTCCTTGTCCCATCTCTTTGGTCGCTTTGTTGACCTGTTACACCGCGTGCATCTTTTCCTATCACGTTTTCATCGCATCTTGTTAGCACAACTTTATCTTGTTTGCACAACTTTATCTTGTTTGCACAACTTTTTACGTTGCTCATTTGTTACATTTCTCTTTTGTGTCTTGCCACTTTTTTACTTTACTCCGACGGTGTGCCTTTTTTTTCATTTTCACTCCCGCACCTGGTCACAGGTCCAATCTTTCCTCTTTTTTGACAGGATTTGAAATAAAAAGAAACTTAACTAACTTGAGCCAATCTTACCTGTCCCGTCCCACATTCTAATCAGACATCAATTGCATTATTATTTATCGAAGCTTCAGGTACACCGTAGCCATCAAGTGGAAAAGCCCACGACTTAATCGTACCTTTTGTCGCTTTATTTTGGTTTGAACTTTCATTTAACCGACACCTGCCCCTCCTCCCGAACTTCTCTCCACCTAATCCCCTGTGCCGCCAGCCTCTCCCCAGTCTCCGGGTAACCTTAGCGTGCGTTGCTCTTCTCATTCATTGGCCATTCATTGACAAATATGGCGGTGCGGCGCCCCCTCCCCCGCCCACCGGTCCCCTGTACCCACCGGGGGTGTCGTTGGCCAAAGATGCCACGCTCCCACCTCACACACGCACACACACCTATGCACACACACGCTCATACCACATGCAGTGCGTGTACGCTCCCAAGCACCCGCGTGCAGCCGCCACACGCAGCTATGAACTTGTATACCCAATACATACACATTTACCCGTACCTATACACACCTATGCACCCACACCTATGCACTATACTGCTCACGCGTGTACCCTCCTACACCGCTACACGTGTACACGTTTGTAACCCGAGTGTCCCACCATTAGCCTCTCAGCCGTGCACTTTTGCACCGTATGCACGGGGTGACGGCGCGTGTAGTAGAAATGACCGTAGCTTCTCTGACGCGCAACTCTGTGCAGGAGTGGTCTGGTCTGCAAACGCAGTATATTGCATTTTTATGCACGGTTGCCGCAGTAAATTTGCACTTCACGTTTCTGTGTACTTTCTTGCCTCAGTAAATCTGCAAAATACTGATCCTGTCACATCTGTGAACTTACTTCTTGTTGCAAATCTGCAAAATGTAAAACTCGGCATATTCGTGTAGCGTCGGTCGGGGTGAGTTGAAACAAAAAAGAGAGAAAAAATCTAAAAAAAAAAAATAAATAAGAGTTCGCTGATTTTTTTTCCAGATTTTTTTTTAACTCGCCCCGTCCGGCCGGGCGTCTCAACTGACCCCGACCGACGATACCTACTTGTAGCTGCGAATTTACAAAATGTTGCAAATCGCATATCCATGTACTTAATGCGCTCTACGTTGAACTTTACATTGCCGTAGGTTAGCTTGCAGCAGTCCGCCTGCAAATGTTGAACTTCGCGCATCTGTGCCGCTGCTTGCCACCAAATCTTCAGAGCGTCGATTTCGCGTTTCCTTCAACTTACTTCCAGCAGTTAATCTTCAGTATGTTGAATATCGCCCCCTGCTTCGAAACGTCACAGCTTATTCAAGTCGTTTCTCAAAAGTCAACAATTTTGGTTTAATTTTTAATGATCGTTTTTGCTGGCAGTTCAGTTATACTCTTACGAGTGCAAGCTTCACCTTGCCTTGAGAATGTGTGTAGCTGCTTGAAGTAAACTTCAGTTAGCTTAATGTGTCTTACGCTTTGTGTTGTTTTTCAGCGATGCGCAAATTCTAAAATTTTGTTTTTATTGCAGGCATGACGGTGCGCTGGGCGTGCTGGGACTACGCCTCCCTGCTACATCGCACTCACTGACTTGTGGCTTTCCAGCGTCTGGAGCCGGAAAGTCATCTGGTCCCGGAACGCATCGTCTGGAGCCAGAAAGTCGTCTTGGTCTCGGAACACGGCTGGAGCCGGAAAGTTTCCTTGGTCTCGAAAGTAACTTCTGGAGACGAACGCTCCGTTCGGTTCCAAAACGTTAGCTTATTAGAGGAAACTCTGATTCTGGAGCCTAAGCAATTTTGTACTGATGTAAACAGCGCAACCTGAAGCGGAAACAGGGCTCCTTATTCAAAGATAGGTGAATTTCTGTAGCTGAAAGACTGCACAGTTGATTACAGAAGTGTGTCTCTTTCTCGAAGCAAGACGCTACTCAGCATGGGACAGTCGACGACGACATATAGTACAACGCTACGAGAAACATCGTTGTAGTAACTTTCTTCAGAATGAATGTTTCATAGTCCTTTTTACTTGAGCAATACTGGAACAATAACGAAAGCTGTTCTTATTTATAATTGCCTTGCTTGTTAATTAGTTACGTAGCTTCCGAAACTCTTAGTCATTTATGAACTAGCTCCTTTTCTGATAAAGAATACGTGATTACTATTACTAATGTGTGTGTCAGGCGGCAGAGAATTCAGCTTGTGCCATCTTTGCACTGAAAAGCGCCGCTGAACTATTTCGAGGCAACTTCAGTCCTAAAACTCACAACAACAATCACTGTTGGTGGTGTTTCATCGCGCTAGAAAATGTCGTCGATGAACAAGTCTCCCCAGTCAACCGTCTCTTTGCTGGCACAAGAACCGCAGCTGTCTTCTAGTCAGAGCACCTCCGTACCTGTGCTTCCCGGCGATGAGTGTCAGTTGACACAAGCCGCTAATGGGTTTCGAAATGACGAGGATAACCGACAAGCGACGACCAGCAAGCATTCTGATGAGGAAAAGCCTAAGCAGAAGTCGAAACTGAGTTTCCTTTACCCGCATTTTGGCTTCGGTAATCGGGGAGCCAAGTCGCCTGAAAAGGGAAAGCGAAAGAAAATAAAAAACGAATCGAAATTGATTTTAAGTGACGACGAAGAGCCTGAGAAGAGAGATGAGGAGAAAGAAGAGCGGGGAAAGGAAAACGAAGATGAAAAATCTGACGGTGATATCGCCAAAGTTGATGAAAAGTCTTCGAAAGAAGCATCAATGTACATTGATAATAAACTGTACGGAGAAGCTTCTACCATACGGAATGAAGGCGATGGTCCCTCACCAAATGTTGACTCGTCTCGAAAAAAGGTTAATCCAAACATAGCTTGTAAAAATGATACGAAGAAGTATTCATTAGTGAAGTCCAGAATTGCTAAATACCAAAAAAATTCATCCGTTCAAAAAGAAAAGAGCCTTCCAAATTGTGTAGCAAAAGATGGTACCAAGTCTAAGACTTTGGAACGGCCGTCCAAAGTCGCCACTCCTACTTCCAAGTACGGCGCCATTGACAACCAGTCAAAGTTTGGCCATCACGTCAGCAATTTATCATACGATGCGGTGGATTTCCCAAGTGCATTATCATGTGTACGTAAAGACGTCGAATGCGATCGGCAGGCTCTCTATGACGAGCTGAAACTCATATATGACGACGGAGAAATTTATGCAGTTCGAGAGAAGAAACCGGAATCCTTGTATCATGGAGACGAAGATGCTTCTATTAAGCGACCACATCTAAGTATCGATTCCATCACGCTTATATCCAACAAGAACATGAAAGCCAGCTTGAATATTTCTGTAAGTGGCAATGCGGAGAGAGTGACCTCCGCTCTGCCTGACACGAGATGGAAAGATGCGGGGAAGTTCTCGAGAAGATCAATCAGAAAATCGACATCGAAGAGAAAAGCCGAAGTCAAGCGATCCAAAGGATCGTCTGGAAATTCATCAAAGTCAACGTCTCCTCCTAATGAATTGGACCATGACAGCAAGCTGGTTGAAACTTTCAAAAACTGTAAAGATCGGTTCTACATAAGTCCTCCAGAGACACGACGTGTCTTTCCAGAATACGCCCAAGTCAACAAAAAGAGAAATTGTTCCACGGACAGCCAATTAAATCTTGACAGCCTTTCTCTGGATTATAGAAAAATAGCATTTCGGGGCTGTGGAGAGAAAGGTCCTGTTGCTAAGAAAATTGGACAGTCTGCTTGGAAAAATAAGAAAGATACAACGGACAAAGCTAAGTTTGGTGGACCTGTAAAGAAAACGGACAGTTTTAAAGCGTCACGAGTAACTAGAAAAGGAAGTTTCACTCATGTAACCCGTCCGAAGATGGTCAAAAGAGTGGCCCAAAATTTCCAGGCATTAGAAGATGAAAATACGAGCAAAAATACCGGTGTGAAATTGCGTCGTCGGGACTCGCGTAACGGCAGGAAGGAAGAATATCGTTTGAGTGTTACCATCCAACCTAAGACCGTAGCAAGTCTGACCAACAAATTTAATTCGATGATATCCCAAAATCAGGAAGTGGGCGCGACTGGTGTAACTCAGACGCAGATTCCACTGGGCCAAGTATCCATCAAAGATGGTAAATTTAGCCGGGTGTATCATAGTCCTCGAGCAAGCTTCAAACGCAAGTACAGAACCAAAAACAGTAAAAACAAAAGGCCCGCTCGTGTTCAGTCTCCTGAGTATGGCAAGGAAGACAGTAAAGCTCCTTCTGTTGGGTCATCATCTGCGGACTGTGAACCACGAAAATCAGAGAGTGCTCCTGGCCCTTCCGGGGTCTCTTCTACTCAGAAATCCCGAAGACCTCTAGTAGTGAATATAAAGAAAGTTCCATCAATTGGTCGTGGACCTGGTGATAATAAAACGGACGAAGAGAAAGTTTGTGATAAAATAGAAACTGCACTTTCATCCGGAAAGTTCAAGGGAGAAACAGACGAGTCGGATGTTGAGCAAGAAGAGGAAGAAAGAGAAACTGTTTCGCCGAAGGAGGCTGATGGACACTCCAGCCAAACGAATGATGGTCAAGAATCTTCAGCCACCAAATCTGGTGACAACACCAGCAGTAATCCCGTTGAAAATGAATCTCATCCTGTCCTCTGTACCCAAAATCAATCTCAAGCTACTAACTCCATATCTAGTCGAGAAGGGTGTCAAAGTGACAATGACTCAGCAGCTGAAAAAAGCACTGAAGGCAGTTCAAATTCATCATTGTTGGACAACGAATCTTGCGCTGTTAGCTTGTGTCACCAGAAAAGCGAGTCGATCGACTCCGGCATAGCCACCGACGAAAATATACCTGTCTTAGTTCCTCAAAAAATTCCAGTTATTCTGGAAGAGCTTCGCATTTGCGGAATCATGGGAGGCATTGATTTCGTTAGTGACCAAATCGAAGACGCGGGAAAACCTTCCACCAGTGCGGACGAGATCGATGGAGTCACGGATAAATCTTTTTCTAAGCCTCCTACGGGCAAGGCAACCAACACTAATTCTAGCCAACAAGAGTTACCTGCTTCTTCAGACTGCAAGCCTGAAGACGACGACTTATCTAGTATCACGGAAGATATTTCTGGGCATTCTCCGCATCTTAGTTCATCTACTGACCCTAATTCTGGAACTCCGCAGCTAAGTGGTGATGCCAGTTCTTCAAAGCAGTTGTCTGATATAATAGTTGATGAAGATTCGAAAAGCAAGGACAATCAATCATCAGGATCTGGTGAAGGTGATCGCGATAGACGCATTGCGGCATCAGAAGCTTCTGATATTAAATCCGTGGAAGCGAAGGCAGAAATACCGACAGGAGAATGTGCAGCTGACACTGAAAATAAAATTTATTCCTCAATAATAAAAGCTGTAGTGAAGAACACTGTTCGCAAAACCAAAGAGAAGGACTCCTTGAAAAAAGAAGCTGACAAGGAAAACAAAATAGCTGAAAAAGAGAGCTGGTTTAAAAGAAGTAGATCTCGAGAAAAAAATGAAGGAAAATGTGGTGATAAACAGAAATCATCAGAGAAAGCTGATTCCAAAGTTGGTGGTAAGGAAGAATGTGAGGAAAGAAACGACGCCAAAGTTAGTGATAGAAAAAAGTGTGAGGAAACTGAAACAAAAGTTGATGAAAAACTTTCTTTCCAGTCAAAAGACTGTGATAAAGAAGAGGATGCAACCAAAGAAGATGAAAAAGAAACTGGAGCAAAACCCAAAAAGGATAGAGATAGTAAAATTTATGAGAGCTGGATCTTCAAAAAGATTCGCGAGAAAAGCCAGGAGCGTAAGAAGTTCAAAGATATTACACCAGTTGAGGTCACACTGGATATTGCGCCCGAGCTCAGGACGGGAGATGCGACCGCTGAATCTGCGCAGTCGAAAGATTCTGTAAAGCCGGACACTCCAAACCAGAGCCAGACTGAATCTGTATCTCAAACTGAAGCCAAAAAGAAGTCGCCCGAATCTCATGAAAGAAAGGAAGAAAATTATGGCTTGTTTAACTTCAGAAATCGTGGACGTCCCAAAGACAAAAAGAAAACGAAAAATACGCCTGACAAAATCCCCTCGTGTCAGGAGAGGTCAAAAGAGACTAGTGCTTTTGCTAAAGACAAAGAGAGCAGCACTGAGGACTCAGTGACTGGGTCTCCGACTTCCAGCGTTCGAACTCTGCATTCCAGGAAGCATTCTGATACATCAGTGTGCACTGTCGAGTCGGAATCCATCAGCAGTAAACCTTCCTCAACCAAACTCAAAGCTTCCAATTCACAACGTTCAACGTCTTCCATACCACCTCCTCCAAAGACTCCAATTCCTTCTCCCCCCAAGAGCGCCCGCATCGTACTGCGATTGAAAAGTGACGATTCTCAGGATGATGCTGATGAGGATGAATCTGGTGAGAAGGGAAGCGTTGAAAATATTTACGAAAACCTATACTCGCCTGATCTTGATAAGCTAAAGAAGAATCGAGCTAGACTGGAGGAGAAAGGCATTGTACCTAATACATCATTCCTATGGAATGATGGCAACCCCGTAAGTGTACCGAATTCTGATGAAATTCAGTCTTCCTCCAGAACACAGACTCCTGAGCGACAAAACCCTATTAGTAAGATAAAAGGTATTACTTCCTTTGGACAGCCTTCGAAAACGAAGAGGGACTTGTCATTACCCCGCATGGATGGCGATGTACCCAATTATTCTGAACTGCACCACCAGGGTTCCAGCGATGACTCACACACTACCGCAGCTTACGATGAGATCGGGGGCTTGAGTGCCTTGAGCTACGATGATGTGAGGATATCTTCTTCTTGTAGCTACGACGATGTGCGTGCACCTTCTAGTGTTGGATACGATTCCATCAAACCGCCGTCCTCCGGAGGTGGATATGATCCCGTAAATCCTCCACCAGCTCGGTCTGATTCCAGCCAGTATGATGAACTAGATGGTGGCGTAGTTACTGCTCAGTTGGCCGTAGTTAGAGAAGATCAAATGGACTCGATTAGTTACCTCTATGATGATATAACCTACAACGCGTCCCAGACCTCCCACTCTTCCCACTCATACGAGCCGGTGAACCCGCCTGGGGTGTCGAGCCTTGCCGTCGAGAGTCTACCAACCTCCCACGCCATCTCCAGCATCCAAGAAGTTCCTGAACCTGAAAACAGCCCCGCTTTGGAGCAGTTGTGTGCTGAAGGTGAGCGTTCCAGTAACTTAAGAAAAAGCAACGAGCACCAGTTGCTGAACTGATCGCTGCGCATTTGTGTCTTAATAATTTTCGATGCAATTCAACATGCTAAAACTGGCAGTTTACTAATGCATTTATCTGTTGTATTGTAGTTCACTCGTAGACACAGTGTACCATGCAGGCGTCATACCGTCAGGTATCGATAACATAATCAGCATATCAGTGCGTTAGAACTTCTAATAAGATTGTGATGAGTAAACGTGCATGATGCGTCGTTTGCCGACGTCACATTGGCATCAGTGAAGTACATATAATAAGGACCATCATGGATTTTGGTTTTGTTTATCCTTCATCCGCTATTTTTCGGTATCGCTCTGAGGATAGGAAGCGACTGCAATATGAATAACTTAGTCGTCTCAGTTAAACATCTGGCACGCTGAGGTTGTACTGACGACAGTGCTTCGCCAACTCATAGACTCATGTCAATTTTTTGTTCTAATAATTGGCTGCACATGTAAGAGAACGGGTGCGTCTGCCGGTGTAAAAAAGCGCTTACTTCAATCGATATTTTTATTCGATGGTCAAGCAGTCTGTGCATCCTTCATAGCCGCAAAACTGCAAATCCACAGCAACAATCAAAAAGTATCGATGCCACATTTTAGTTTTAAGTTTTAGGGTCGGTTACACAAGTGTTGCTGCACTGTTATCCTGCAGGTTCAGATGAGGAAGATGGTGATGGTGAAGCGCACGAGGTCTTCTCTTACACGCTCACGCACGTTGGCAACAGCGGAGTGCCTGCAGAAGATCCAAAGGAATCCCATAGCGGTCGAGATGGTGAGGAGGTTGCCGGACCGTCTCCGTCTGACTCCGCTCCCGCTGCAGGTTATTTCCCCGCGATTTCTACTTATGGTTGAAATTATGCACTAGTACCTTAGCCAGTTGTTTACCAGCGATTTAAAGCCTTCTTTTCTAGAGTTACTCTAGTTTTTGAGGCCGCTGCCCATGGACGCTCAAGGAGCGAAACGTTCCAGGTTCTTACATTACCTGCAGTAAAAGTTTCCTCGACTGTGATCACAATTTAACGTGTTTTAATTTAACCTCGCGCGAAAATATTCGTCTTTGGAAATTTAATTTAAACTCAAATTAACAAAAATTAAACTATTTTTTTTTTCTTTGCTTGTGTACAGTGTGCGAGCCGAAGTCTTGCTGGTGGCAACGTAACCGATTAAACTCTTAAGAACGTTTCGTCTTTCGTGTGCTCGTGGGCTGTAAGTAGTCTTTAAGAGAGAGGATTTGCTATGTTTGGCTCTCAATAATTTTCTAGAACATGGGTTAGGTATAAATCCGATACCTCATCTTTTATTTTGTGTTATTTTTACTGGCACAGCCAGAGGACTTTTCGTCAACTCCATTACTGCAGAGCGTTACAGTCAATAACGATATCGGCAAGCCAAGTTTTGGGAAATAATGACATTAGCTACCACCCTTGACATTAAAATGCTAATAGCATCCAAATTCTAAGAGATGCCGACGAAATTTAATTTCTAAAGGTAGCTAATATCAAAATTGCAAGGGATTCCATGAAACTTTCTAGAAATGTCAAAATTTCTAGGGATGAGTTCAGAATTTCTATAAAATGAGAATCTTGCGGAGTAGCAAAAGTGTAGACACACTGCCCCTTATTTTAGTTTCATGCTAGGGTGAATCTCGTGAGGTGAATCATGTTCTTCAGCGCAATGCACGGACCTTTGTTGTAATTATTGTAAAAATAACTCTCCCTACCGATCTTGATGGTATCATGAAGCTAATTTTGGTCTGACTTAGCGCATATCTCTGCTCCAATTTTTGTCATAAGTAAATTGGAGTGCAGGAGTTGTGGGGCTTTACTGATACGACGGGAAAGTATTGAAACTCATAATTACAATCCATTCCGGAAGAAGGAGGGACATTGCTTGCATTTTGGGGGAACACACGAGCTGCGGCTCAGGCCCGTTCCGTCACACTGGCCGGCCACTGTTGGGTGCCAAACTCGTCCATTCATTGTGCATTCTATCCCCGATCTGTGTCAGCATGGAATTTATAGGCGGAATTCGTGTTTGTCCATGTTAATCTTCATGCGTTGAAGCAAAGAGTTTAGAATACAACAAGAAGGGAAACTCCACGGCAGGTTTTATCCCTGTGGCTTCAAAAGGGCCGCAAGTGGCGCTAGTGTCGTTTAAGCAAGGAGGTTTAATTTGTTAATTCAATCTCCCACATGTTTTGTTGTGCCGCGTCCGATGCGTCGCAAACAAAACTGCAAAAAATAACGGCAGCAGATCACTACCATTAACCAATATTGGGCAACGATGTCTTTGATAATTACGAACCATATATCAATACATTTTATCCCCATAAGGATAGGAGCGTACTACTGGTTCTGCTAACGAAGCCAAAGCTTAAGGCGACATTTTAGCTACTCTCAATGCAGCGGCGTGCTGTAATAAGCACCAATACTGATTCAATACTAAATTAAACAGCAGTATTTTAAAAGTTATGCGTTTCATACGTCTTTGATTTATAAATTTATTGAGCATTCAAAACATGCTATTTTTGACGCTTACATTCAAGTCATGCGCCGCCATATTAGAACTTGTGCATAACGTGTAGCATTTTAACGTTGTAACGTCCCCATGGGTATTGACTAAAGTTTAATGTTATGCAAATGAAATGACACAAAAGTGCCACCAGAGGCCGACGGAAATCGGGAAAAAAAATTGCATGGACGGTACTTTCCGCTCTTGTTGTATCCTAAACTCTTTGGTTGGAGTCAGATGTCTTTGGTTTCTTGGGCGATCCTTAGCTCAGTTTCGGGTCTCCCGCTGTTTGTTAATGCTCCATTGGGGCTGATCCATCCCCTGGTGCGGGAGCAATCGCTTTCATTAATAATAAAGATCAATCACACAAACTAGAGGACCCGCGCAGTCAAGAATGACAGCGAAGAATTTCTGGTGAACTTCTTCATTGATCATACATTTCGCTATTACAACTGCTAACCTAAGCGCACCCTGAGAAGAGCGATTACGGCTTCACAGCTGCTCAGTATCGATTTCTTTTTTGTCTCCCTGACATGGAGAAAATACATTGCTTTTTGCCGGCCGATCAGCAACGCTCAAAGTAATAGCTTCGATTCGGTATTATGGCTAGGGTAGGATATCCTATACAGGTCCATTGATTTTTCTTAGCTAAAGCTGTTTCATCAACCATTGAATTAAATTTGGAAGAATAACTGATACATCAAAATTATGTGTGGGAAGAAACTAAGAATCAAGACGCATGAGATTACTAATGGAAGTTTCAGATATTTTAAGTGCTGAGATTTCAACTTCGGCAATGCAAGAAGTGCATTCAGACATACGGTCGCCCCATACTTTTTCATAGATTCGATATAAGGAGGAGGTATATACTCCTATAAATCAGACTAAGCCTTCGATATCTTCATAGTTTGAATTTCAACTGTCGCCGATCAAGCTACGTTTGCTGTCATCTGCAACCTGGCCTATTTTCTACCTATCAGTTTTCAATGAAGCTTCACATGATGACCATGCATGGACACCCTCCAACTTGGGCTAATTTCTGCTTATCTGTTTTGTTAAAGCGTGACAGAAAATGGAGAAAATGGATAAATAAACAGATAAATAGACAAACCGATAAATACCCATTGGTCTTTTTTATATTGTAGATACCAATGTGTATTTATCGGTTTATTTTTTATCTGTAAATTTTGCTGTCATGAAAGAAAATAGGCAGGCGAAATCTAAACCCACTTGAAGATTTGTGATCTTCCCTCTCACCGATGAAAACCGAATGGCAAAAATCAGGCCAGATTGCAGACGGTAGAAAAACCAAGGACGCCACTACGCTGAATGCACTTCTTGTTTTCTAATTGCGATAGCCAAACAATGAAGACTCCTGAAGCAAATAGTACGGATGATCAACGAAGCAATGGTGAGATGTTCTTCAGAGTACAATAGAACTTCGAACGAAAAAAAAAGGGACGCGTGAGGTCTTTGTTGCAGCAATTATATTTCTCCGGATATATTTCTTTCTCTAACGAAACAGCATTTAGTTGGAGCGAAGAGTTTTGGCTAAAGTCTTCTTTGTTTGTATCAGGAATACGGAGCGTCAGATCATGTTTTCGTTGCTGTTTTACTTCATGCTCAAAAAAGATTATTATCGTTCACCTCAACGGAGGAAAAGAAAGTTTTTGCTAACCAGCAAAATTGAAACCGAAAGCACTAATTTGTTTAGTCCCTGAAGTTGACCGTTGCAAGGCATCATCCTTCATGAACAAAATGGTGTGATCTATGGAGAAGTCTTTTCATAAATTCTTCACCGTCATTTTCAACGGCGGGCTACACTTTTAATAATGAGAAAACATTGCATTCCCAGTGTCGAATGCTACCAACATCGCTGGACATTGTTATTGCACAGGTTGCTTGTGCACGTAAACATTTCCTCATTTCGTATGTAACTTTGACACATTTGGTTCTGCCGTTTTTTCCCAAGTCTATTAGTTTACTAACTTGCCCTTTCCTCATCTTAAATCCTCTTCTTTCAAGAGTTCGTAGTCCCGGGCCCGCACCTGCATACATGAGCTGCTGCATTTATTAACATAACATCAATAAGTTCCTTCACCGCACTCTCTTGAAGCACCTTTTAATCGCGAGGGTGTCTTTAAATACACTATATAAAATAATGTTCCATTATGAAGTATACCATCCGTTACATTTATTGTGTATGCGCAGGTACTGCATCATCCTTATCAACCGACATTGTTGATGATGGACCTCGAGCTCCCGTAGGGGTGGACGCATCGTCCGTAAGCACTCTTCAGCTGAACGATACGCAGCCACCTTCGCCTGACGCCGACACCACTACTCCGTTGCTGGGGCTGAGAGACTCCCTCAGGTCCTCCATGTCGTCCTACCACTCCGCATACTCCACGAGATACTTCGCTCGGCCAAAGATCGAAGCTCTTCGAACTAAAGAAGACGAGTCTGCGTCTCAAAACTCGGCCAAAGACAAGAAATCTGCCAAAGGCGGAGTCGAAGATGTCAAAGAGAGTCGGTTTGGGTTCATGGGAAGGAAGATCAGGGAGTTGAGTAAGCTAGGAAAGTTGAGGAATGCTGACAAACAGCCGGTCAAAAAGCCTTTCAAATCTCGTGAGGACAAAACCCCAACCACAGCTCCTCCAATGTCGTTGAATGGATCTGGCGAGCCTCTTCAAGGTACCAATGTTTGCGACATGGAACCGCTGGAAGGCACCAACGTCAGTGACATGGAACCTCTTACTATTGAGCGCAATGAAGCCATTTACGGTCCCAATGCCGTCAGCAACGATCTCTACAGCTCAGCTCTCTGCACAGAGCCGACTGCAACGATTCCGAAAAAGTCCAAAAAACCGAACTTGACGTTGTCCGACTGTCCACCTCTGTCGGACGATTTCCATGCATCCGTCTACAGCTCAGAACTTTATGACGACGATGTTTACGGCAGTGCCATTTATGGCAGCTGCTTGTATGGGGAAGCCTACACTCCTGGTGAGGTTGATGACGGCCACATACACGAGGCGCTCCCTGCTGTCGTGTACACAGACGACGAAGTCCAGGACGAGTGGGAGGACCTCCCTGACGACGACAGTGACGAAGAGTGGCCGTGTTCTTCACCTGGTCGGTCACAGCGTCTGTAAGTTGTCATACTACTTGTACCTTCGCCGTATAAAATGACTAAACTTTGTTGTATCAAATTATTATATTCTGTACACTATCGTGATGCAACGTAACGTCCGTCTCAGAATTACACTTTTTTTTTTTTGGGGGGGGGGGAGGAGAGGAATAAAATGTTGAATTCACTAGTGTTCGCGGTTGTTTCAGTTGATATCGTTACGAAATAATTAAATCTTTTTGTTCCATGTGCCACTATTTTGCTCTATAAAATCTCAGAATTATAATTTATGGGACAGGAAATGTCAGTATAGAGTCACTCGTGTACCCGGCTGCATAAAATGACGGCATGTTTCATGAAAGAGCGCCAATACCTCTATATTACAGCCGTCACTTGTATCTGAAATGTGCTTTTTCTTGCGACATGAATTCTACAAACCACTAGTAATGATCAATCGAAAAGTGTTGCATTGTCAGAGTTGTTCAATGTTAACACTCGGATCTTGTTTAAACACAGCTCTTTACGTGTTTTCCCTCTTGCAATTCCTTCGGGCGCAATAGCAAATGGACAAATCAAGATAAATACTCAGGAGCGTTTGCTGCTGCGTTTTAGATTCCTCGGCTAATTTCGGTACAAACGGCCTCCAGTAGCCTGTCGTAGATACTAAGGGTAAAGCTGAAGTCAACTTGACTGTACAGTGTACACTCCAACTCGTAAATTTCCCGAGTGCCTTCTCCGCAGGGGATGTAGCATCTGGCCGCAGTTCCTGCTGGGAAGGTTAGTTTTGTAAAGTTAGGTAGGCTCTCAATACTTCCCCTTCTGTTTCGGGAGGTGGGC
>LQNS02000138.1:15170168-15192717 GCA_001587735.2 Parhyale hawaiensis
ACTACTACTACTACTACTACTACTACCAACTCGTAAATCCACATGCACTATTTCGTGCTGCAGATAAAGGCTCTCAAAGCCCCCAGAGAACTGAATGGCTGCGGGCAATCGAAGAGTGTCTAAGCTATAGCGTCAAATGACCGAAAACTCATAACAGCTGCGGCCCTCTGTCCTCGTTGCTCGTTAGGCCAGTGCCCACGCAGTGGATTTTATGTGTTAGATACGCTCACACTGCGGAGACGAACCTGAGACTTCAAGACTGCAAATGCAGCTTTCTACCCACTTTTCTATTGCAGTACTAGCCTTCGCTAAGGAAGTTTTGCTGTAGGATTACCGTCCTCATTTTAAGTTGTATTGTTGGCCTGTTATCTGTATAGCAAGGAAGCTGTCGTGACTATCAGAGTAAGTTCCATTACGTACGAGTACCTTAAGCCGTACAAAGACCGAATAAAACGTCAGTTTCTCGTAGGAATAGCATTGTCAAGAAACGTTTATGAAGTACTCTGGTTCTGAAAAAAGTTGAGCAGGGTTATACAGTCTGAAGGTAAAACGCCCGATCCATGCATTCAAAAACCACCGTTTCCTGACAAGTCTTATACCTTTACGAATCAACTGTCAACATTTAAAAAACTTGTAACTATAGTCTGACCATTTTAGTAAGGCAGTTCGGTCGTGGTCAAATTCCTCTATAGCGTTGCCACAATTACGGGTATTTCTGAGATTGTGTTCGGCCCATATCTTAGCCCCGCCCACTACCTGTGCATAGAGAAATCTCAGATATACCCATGGATTTGGCACCGCTATAGAGGAATTTAACCACAAGCGAGCTGCCTTGATAAAATGGTTTTACTATAATGTTATTCCCATTTCGAATCGTCGGACCATCTACTGTAACCCAACAACTCTGGCTTGAATAAATGTGAAGAAGCATGTACGAACCACAGACCTCAATTTAAACCCTTATCTTCTCTCAGAAATAGAGTTCCAGTTCGAATGAACCGGCTGGGTGGACCAGTGCGGGCCTGTCGCAAGACGTGGAGCCAGGGTGTCCGGGACGTCTGCTCCGGTCAGTACTCCCTCGTCAACAACTTCAGCTACTCGCAGGTGCCCAGTCTTCAGCCTGCCTTTGCATCCGGTGTTGCTTCGACCAGCCAGTGCGTTCCCTCTTCGGAGCCTCGTCGTCCCAAGTCCAAAACCGCCGCTTGCACCGCACAGAACCAAGCGACAGCGCTGCCGCCGAGAGGGTCCAAGGGCCGAAACGCTCGGTCCCGGAGAGCCTGCAGCCGACAGCAGAGCCTGCTGATCCAGAACGCAGTGTCCATGTACGGATCTCCGCTGGATCTCGAAGGAGCAGAATTCGAGCGATACTTGAGCGAGCAGGTGACCAAGAGCCGCATGCGACCGTCCCGCAAGCAGAAGTACAAGTTGGACAGACTTCGGGTTGACCGGGAACAGGGCAGATACCGGCGACGGGGTCGTGAGTACCTTTTCTTACCTAAGCCTCCTCACTTTGACATATTTTGATATTCATTTCACCTCTCCTGTTGATAAGCTCAATGCAACAGTCAGCTTGCTTGGGTTGAGCTAATTACTTGTGATCTATTAAAGAACGTTGTTAGCTATAGTAATCGATTCATTTTCTATCCACTTTGCTGAACGTAGAACATCTCTATGACCCCTCTTAACCGTTTAAATGAACTACTTCTTGTAGTGAATCAAATGAGAATAATAACTTCAGTCTGAGTTTTCTAGTTCACTAAATCTATCTAGTCTTTAAATTTTCGTCCCTGTTGAAGCCATTGCATTACTACTTTCGTCTTATTACAGTGTGCTTTTCGGTGCTGCTGGCATTTCAGGTAACCACTAAAGAAATCATTTGGCATAAAAAAGTGTACTTATGCTTGTGTCATTTTGGCTGTGGTTATTATTATTGTTCAATCCTTTACCACCAACTTTCAGTGTGTGGAGATGGTCATGATGCTGTACAACACACAAAAGTTTCTTTTGTTACTGTTAATTGAGGTAATCGACATTGTACCTTTTGCATATGAACGATAAATGCATCAAGTCTTCAATAAGTGAGCATCTCCTTCATTTTGCCTGATGGATTTTATTCGAGCGGTGATCTGAAATGCCATCCAGCTTCTCTGGCCCTGTAGTTCTGTTGTATCACCAGTCGCAGGAGGCGGGTACCGCCGCAGTATACCACAGGTGAGTCAAATTCTCCTTCAGAGCGAAGGTGGGCCAGCAGTGTGAATGAGGTGAGTAATCCTGATCTGCTATTATAAATTATATTTTTAGTTCCTTTGCGTAGGTTCTTCGGTTATCATATCACTTAAGGTACGTCGTACAGCTCTCAATTGTTATTATTATTTTTTGTATGTCATTCTACCTTTGAGTTTCTGTGCGCGAGCGTGTCTTCTTTATTTATTTCTTTGCTATTTTAGTGGGTGCTATTATGCACCTTTTTTTTGTTAATGAATGTGCGAGAAGACTGCAGAGTGAAGTGGCTCCCTCTGGTCAACTACACTTCAAGAATGTCTACCCAGCAGTCGCAAGTTTCATCGTAGTGAATATGTGCAAATTGTGTTGTGAAGAAACCTCAAGGAAGTGTTTTTGAAACTAGAACCATTTTCATTGACTGGTTTGCAATTTTGGTGTACAAACTGTCGTATAAAAGTTCCATGTGTATCCTGAAAATATATGACCAAATAATTTTGTCTACAAAGTCTAATTTTTAACTGGTCTCTTATCAACACCAACGTTACGGTTCTATGAACCATCTTGTGGTATATTTTTATGTTGCTAAAAACGTCTTAATTTAATCCTGGAAATCAAGGAGCATTTGTGTAAACTGACTTCTGATAAAAACACAACTGAAAGTTTTCTTGAATCGAAGAGACTTTTCGGGAATCTGCATGGGCATATTTTTATCGCTGGAAGAATGGACGTCTTCTTTTGGTTTACCCGAAGTGTTGTGACTTCATCTATAAATATCGAAGAGACTTTGATGGAACCTACACTTGATCAGAGCATATGCAGAGGTCTCCATGCTGGAGGAAGGGAGTTTTTTGTTTGGCCTGCTAGAGTCAGTGGACCGACCATCAAGGCCATCTCGTTGTATGCCGCAAGAATAATAAAAATAGATCAGTCCGAGCTCGGGGGGAACCCCAAAGAGTGTCATGAACTCGTTGTGATAATCGGCCAGTTGCCTGCGTGCGGCCATGAATACCAATACTGCTTGATACTGTGTTAATTCACTATAAAAGCCCGCTGTACCGATTTAGTTACGTCAGTAATAATGTCATCCCAAGAGCATTTCACGTGTTGCGTGGATCCGACGATTTTAATCACGATAATCATAAAAATCTTTGATGTATGACCCTTCATTTAGAATATCGTTTGATAGTGTTATCATTGAAAGAAAGTTAAGGATATTTTTGTATTTTAATGTACTAATTGTACACTAAAATTGAGCTGATTAGTGGGCAACTGTGCCTGATTCGAGTCTGTTGTTGTGAAATTTCAGTTAATTAAAGGCATAATAATTATAAGTAAACTGTACAAAATCAGGCAAACATGCGAATAACTCTGGCCTTTATGTACTCAGCACTAAGAACATCATTGCTTGAAAACGAACTAGTTTGACGAGAACGCTAGCCGGACCTCGACGCTTCTACACTTTAATTTGCAAAAACGGAACAACCGTTCAGTGAAGAGACCAACGTTCGCGACGTCTCGTATCCTTAAGCGAGTATTCTTGCTTCCACAAGTAGCCTTCCTTCTACAAGTGTCCTTTCCACAAGTATCATTCCTTCCTTCCTTACATAGGGTACTTTTTGAAGGAAGCATCTATATATATCTTTTCTTTCACAAGTATCATTCCTTCATAAAGTATCTTTCCTTCCACAGCTATCCTTCGTTCCACAAGAAGTACTGTATCCTTCCTTCCTTCCTTCTACACGTCACACATTTTTCTCAGTGTATCTGTTTGGTCTGTGGCGCCTCATAAATGCATGAAACGAACAAATTTGTAGAGCATCATAACGGCAAGGAAAGATCAGTTTCGATCGAAGTCATCTGGGTGAGGTGTCGGATGGACGATGGACTTCGATGCTCGCCTCACTTGTTCGACGAGCAGAAGACTCAACCACGAACACAAGGCAGGAACCCATCGGAGACTACACCAAGCTTCAACGGCGATGCACTTCTTTCCAACGCTGCATTCTCCTATGTTTTTGATACGGTGAGTCTTGAAACTAACTTTAATTATTAGTACGGTATTACTGTACCTATCTTGTTAATAATGCTGTATTTCAATATACTAGGTCATTATCTTTCTAATTGTTTCTATACGAGGTGCCCGATTGTTTTTCTTCTTGCAGTGTTCTTAACTCCGTCATTTTTCTTTTTTTGCCAGTATTTCTTCATTATTTCGTTTGTATCATGTCCTTGAAAGAGAATTTTTTTTGTCGCCTTAGACACTGTTCTACTATTTCAGCTTCTGTAGCCGCCATGAATTCTGTTTATGGTAACTCATCTTATTAACCGCTTTCCTACTTATTAAGCATTTTTAAGCAGCTTAAAGTACGCCGTTTGTTCACACACAAATGATATTTACCTTCGGAGCAAACATTTAAGTAATTTTTTAAGTATCCGCGTTGTTGACTTGCCACTTGACATCGCCACAGCGGTAGCATCTCGCCGCGGGCAACACCAGCGGGGGCTGCCGACCCTCACCTCGCCCGCAGCGATGTTGCGTCACTGTTGTAGATGTTTTGTTTTTCTTGTGGTCAAGTTATGTTTTAAGTTGTTAGGCTGGTCATGTAGCTCGGTGTTGACGGCTAACGTGACCTTCGGGAATTCTGTTCCTACTGTGTTATTCGTCTGGCAGCTTGTTGACGCTGAGCCTGCTTAGCAAACACTAGTAAACCGGGGTATTATGATTCATTTGTTTTGCCGGAAAAGTTTTTTTGCTCAGCTTACTGATGAAAAATTTAGACACTTTTGGAAAATGAACTTCTCTAATTACTCAATGACCTATAGCCGTTAAATTTAAACCTTCGATAAAATCTGGTTTTTATGCTTGTGGACTGACATTTTTTCCTAATAGCTTAGTTGTTACACATTATGAACACGCTACCTATAGCTCTTAAAACCAAAATATAGATATTGAGAACCTATAAGGCTTTTTCTTCTTATTGCATTTTAGAGAAGTTGCGGTTACAGTAATTTGATGGCTCATAAAATGAAAATAATTTCATTAGAGACATTGCAGATCCAAGTCATTGGAGTCACTGTAACGATAGCAAATCTGTGCCTTGGTCAATATATTCCTCATATGGAAGTTACGAATAGGGTTATGCGATGCGATAATAATACCCTTGATTTATGTATTTATTTTTTACGTTCATCTAGTGTATTAACTTGGCGACATTTCGCAAACCTACACGTGTCCTGAAGCGACTAACACGTGCCGTAAAACATGCTGATGGCGTGGTACGTTTCCCTGACGAGTGGAAATTCCAAAGGCTTTTAAAGGTATTCAGTGAATATATGTAAGCTACCTAATTTCGTCGGTTCCATTCAAGGTATCAGGCGAAAGAGCGGTGCAGAACAATGATGCTGAGTGCGCTGCTCGTGCAGATTCTCTTCCTGACGTTGAAAAAGAGCCACGCACATATATATATATATATATTGGCGCCGCGAACACAGTCTTCGCGAGTTGTAAACATATTAAGAATCTTCAAATCAGCACAAACTTTAACATTTCGACACTTTTTCGAAAGATCTAGAACCACGTTTTTGTTCATCACTTATTTTATTCAGTAAAATTCGTGAACAAAAACAGAAACATGTTATATAAAATGCTACGTACGTATCTGTCAGCAACGTTGATCGATACGTCGCATTTTACAGCCTGTTTGTTTTTATTCACGAATTATACTGAAGAAACTAAGTGATGAACAAAGACGAGTTTTTAAATCTTTGGAAAAAGTGTCGAAATATTTTTATTAACATATTGATGAAGTAGATTTATTTCTATTGGGTAGTGTATTCCGTTGGTCGTAGGGTGGCGATGCGGTCTCGTAGCGTCATATCAAGACCATACAGCAGTATTCGCGCAAGACATTTTTTCCGTCCAAAGAATGTAATGACGGTATAGCAATGACCTGTTTACGAAGCACAATCCAATCCCCAACGTCTGATGAACTGCGTCATTGACTCCCAATTCTTCCATTGTTTATTTTCTAAAATTCTTTTGTCTTCCTGCTAGACATCGGTTACGTAATATAATTTGCCTGGCAGCCGCGATTAACTTCCATATTTAGATTTTTCATACCAAGAGCACTGACTGAATTTAAGATTCAGTCAGTGCTCGAGATCAAATCTTTCCTTTTATAGGTATAAGATTAACTGTGTCGTGTCCGACCACATATTGTGAATTAATTGAACCTAAGTAAAAAATTAAACCACTTTGCCGTACAACGTCAAAAAACAATAGGTCAATTATATCCCTTTAGTCCATTCCTTTACTCTGCGGTTTGTTTTTCATTTCCTTATTG
Organism: Parhyale hawaiensis; assembly: GCA_001587735.2. Lineage (NCBI taxonomy): Eukaryota > Metazoa > Arthropoda > Malacostraca > Amphipoda > Hyalidae > Parhyale > Parhyale hawaiensis. Next base: position 15,176,735 of record LQNS02000138.1, read on the forward strand.
TTTTCGGTGGCTCGTAAGAGCTCGTCATGTCTGCCAGGGCCGCCCCGTACCTCCCTTTAAGTGTCTCCCATAGTTCGGCTTCATTAACAATATGTGCCTTGGGGCCATAATTACGGTGGTCCATTTGACGATCATTTGTGTCACGCATATACGTGTAGCTACGCCGCGATTATAGGGAGTTATGTTTTAATTTCCCATGCGTTTGGTATGATTTTTTGCTCTACCTACTTTATTTCGATTGTTATTAACGCGGTCACCTAGCAGTCAGAATTGATAGCAACAGATGCGGGTTGACAATCATTCTGTATTCTTGCATGCGGTAATTATCCTGTAATAGAAGCTACGTTGCACGCGCTAGCTTAAATAACATCGGCCCGGGTGTGTTTAGTTATGGAAAAAGACGAGGAAAGTCAGTACTTCTTCAGTAATGCAGTGCAATCCAAGAAGCAAAATTATTAACCATTGCTGATAATTACACATAAAATACAGTGCTCATAGCAAGCTGAGCTTGAGAACTTGATGAATAATAACCCTCCTTTTAGGAGCAGAGAAGCGAAATGAAAACAAACATTTTAGAAAAACAATGTGTAAATTTTGTCTTTTGAGTGACTAATTCATTGGATTCGATTTCCCTTAACAGTTGGTATCGGCATTCGTAGATTAATCACATTTTTTAGTATGAATATTCAATTTCTGGTGAGATGAAACAAAACAGTTTTTAGTTGGTATTGCAATTTCTGTAGCCAGATTATTCGTAGAATTTTTCACTAGGACAAACACATTTTCTCCAGTTTAACAGAAACAGTTCTGAGTAGTAATAACACGTTTTTTATTCACCATATAGGGAACATTTTTAAGTAGGAATAGCACACATAGCAGCTATACGAAATAGATACATTTAACACACATACCTTGTTGACTTCAGGTCTCAGTGTCAGCGTGGTATCTATTTTTCACGCGTCCATTGGACTGTACTACTGCAGACTTGTGCAGGTGCGGCGCTGCTGCTCCAGTTGCTCGGGCAGGTCTCAGGAGTCGGTTACCGAGCCTACACCTGTACTGGCATTGTCCTGTGGCCGCATTGTCCATGAGTAGGCCGAGCACAGCCACGACTCCAGTGTTTCCCAAATTTTCAAAGTGATTACTAGAGCCCGGATTTATTGCGCTGGAAATATTGCAGTTATAGCTCCTGAAAATTGCTCTTATTGCGCCTAAAAATTGCTCTCATTGCACCTAAAAATTGCTTTCATTGCACCTATATTTGCTCTCATTGCACCTAATATTTGCTCTCATTGCACCTAATATTTGCTCTCATTGCACCTAATATTTGCTCTTATTGCACCTAATATTTGATCCTATTGCACCCAAAAATTGCTCTTACTGCACCTAAGCAATAGGGGTGGAAGAAAGAGGAAACAAAGAAGACAAATACAGCAAAAATCTGAACGAACAAAAAATGATCGGATCGCAAACTGGAAAAGCCTGTCTGGATCAACGGACATTTACATCAGTTTCTAATACCAACTGTTAGTATACATTGCGCTTATGCTAATTGACAAGTCTTCCCAATGGCGAGAATGATTCTTGCAAATATCTCGCTTTACCTGTTCCCATGAAGTATTCCCCGAACGAAAAAGGTTATAAAAAGTTGATAGTCAAATTTTAAGATTTTACAGCTTAATTATATTTTTACCCCAACAAAAACTTTGAACAGTAATTGATAAGGGAATCAGTTGCCATAGCGTATGAAGTCTTGTAACACCTGGCATTTATTATCAGTAGCATTTATTATCAATGATAATAAATAAATTATCATTGATAAGAAATGCCACGTGTCACATGACTGCAATTTGGGTGCAATAACAGCAAATATAGGTGCAATGAGAGCAAGTTTTAGGTGCAATGAGAGCAAGTTTTAGGTGCAATGAGAGCAAGTTTTAGGTGCAATGAGAGCAATTTTTAGGTGCAATGAGAGCAATTTTTAGGTGCGATGTAAGCTATAAATGCAATATTTTATCTTATGTAAGGGCGAGTTCGCACGTCCCTCATCGTAACGCGTTCAATCACGAAAATGAACGCGAGCTGTGCATCAACTTTTTCTGCCTCTGTCCACATGTAGAAGTTTCCTTCATTGAAATGAATGATGCCACGCTTTCAGTTATGATATCGTTTCTTTACACTATCGCTTATATTTCGCGTCGGCTTGAAGTCACATTCGTATCCCATATTCTTATAGCTTTATTATAGTAGGAATAGCCTATTTCCATAATATTTATAGCCTGATAAACCGATATATAAAAGAGAAATCAGCACAGAGCAATCAGTTGGGCTTTCAAATCAAAGATGGCGTCGGTGTTCATACAACATCTTAGGTTTTCTGGTTTTCTTGTCTTAAACGGGAGTACAGTGATTCTGATCATTTAAGTGACGATAAAAAAGACTTTTTCGTAGAGTTATACATGATCTGTGAACGCTGCAGCGAATAAATTTAGCATTTATAGGTTCTGTTTACTGAACTTTAATGACGCAGCGCGTTCAAAAAAAGGCATACTTCATCCTTCAGTCTCCCGCGTTTACTGCAGCTGCTTCTATCAAATGCACTCACCCCGTCAATCAGTTTGACTGAACGCGTTAGGATGAGGGACTTGTAGACACGGCCTAATATATTGCATTTATAGCTCTCATTGTAGTTATTGCACTTATAGGTAGCTTTTATTGCACTAACGCCGTAAACTGCAGTAAATCAAGGTTCTAGTGATTACCCCAAAAAGCCATTTAACAATCATTAATCACCCTATTGAACATGTACCCGGCTGTATCGGGTGTTTTCGATTTTTTTTTTTTTTTTAGTCACAAGATGAACTGCACAGGGCATGTAGCCAGCTTTGGTCAGGCTAGCTCTTCTCACACAAAACATCCATTAATCCAAAATATGGGTCCATTACCCCACTGGGGCAGTGGACCTGGGGGCTTGCTGACACTGCACGAGGCTACAGGTTCTCCGGAGTGAAGCCATTGACCGAGCTATCATAAGCATCATGACCCTCTTTCGACCCGATTGAAAACCGTCGTATCGTCTCACTTCTTTACTCTGTGATACTTGAAGTATTATGAAGAACTACAGCTGCATTTAAATTCAGCTTTCGGTTTTTGGATACACCCAACATTATACTTTATAAATATGGTCTGTCCAGTGTTTCCAGCCTTGCTGTCTGATGAAACGCGTAGCTTTTCACTGATTGAATCAGCATTAAGCTTGATGATCTTCCGAAGGCAATGGAGAAAATACAACACGAAACATGGAAGGTGGCATGAATCACGTTACTACATCATTATATAATTATGCAACAGAGTAATGGCGCAGCTAGTATAAAAGTATGCCGCAATAGGTGTAATACTTTTCGATAAAATGCAGCTGATGTAATATCTACGATGTTTTGGAAGATGTTGGCAGACATTCTGGGTCTGCGCCAATGATTGATGCACTGTCTGCGCAGACAGTGCAACCCCCGATAGTGTTGGTAAAACTGGCTCGCTGTAAAGATGCGCGACGTGCTGGGAGATGTTGGTGGACTGTTTTCTGAAATTTCACCATCACATGATGCGCTATTTACACTGACACTGAATTTTGACCTTCGGGGCCAAAAATCTTCACGCTAAAAAAGGCTGCTCAAGTAGCAAAAAAAAAATCGTGTCCCATGAGTGAGAGAACCAGTTGCCACTCCCTGCTTGAAATGATGGATGGACGGCAATCGCGAGGTGTGTCTTTGATGAGGGAAACACGTAATCGTACTTGTGCAAGAAGCGGGCCAGTACTGAAAAACTAAGTTTCCTGAAAAAGTGAAAACTTTGAACGTATGGATCTTCCAAAAATTTTGGTTGGCCAATGACGTTCCTTGAGGGAATACGACTCCCTTGAGCTCCGCAGCCTACCCAGCATTAGAAACTTTCGTCACTGATTGCATTTGGCCTGTGAATGAGCCCGTTGATTTCGCACGCACCAGAAAAATATCGGCGCTTCTTTGTCCAGCCCGATTCAAGTGCCACGCCAAGTAATTTATTTGTCGGAACCATTTAATTTATGTGTCACAGGTTCTGTTTTTCAATGTTACGCTCGTGAAATTCAAGCGGCTTCTCTCTCGGTTAAACTTTTCGACCGCGCGGTGTTGACGCCCCACTTCAAGAAATGACGCCGATCAAAGACATCATAATAAAACATTTATTTCTCCCCGTAGGAAGGTATTCATACAGTACTATTATTACAATAAATGTTCAGTACACTAGCGTAAAACATTATAGCCATGAGCCGCACGTGCTAAATTAAATATATACTGTACAATTTTACTTCACAACCTACATTTCGTACTAGACTCTATGATAGCAATAGGCTCACAGGTAGGCCTATTGTCAATTAGCTAATACATCATCATAATACTTGCTAGGCTGAAAAAGAAAACGAAGAATATGTGGCAGTAAGTAAATGAGAAATCATAGATATAATGATAAAAACATAGATATATACACTAGCGGGCAAAGTAAGGGAACGATTTTCATTTTTTGAATGTAAAGGTTAACCATGTAGAGTAGGTTAATGAATTTTTTGATGGGGCCCTAAGGAATGTATTTAACATATTTCTACAAAATATCAGGACAAACATAACTATATTTAATACATCAGAGCAATCTAACAAACAACAACAAAAATTGAACAGTGCAAAATAAGAAAACGATCGTCTCTAAATACAATTTTACAAACAAATAACATGGAACAATGGTCAATTTTAGGTTTAGAACAATTAGTATGGAGTACTAAAACCTTTATTTCAATAACTTTGGCACAGCGACGAATACACGACATCACAAGTTTCTGACAAAACTCTAGAGTTATATTTTCCCATTCCTCTTCAAATTTAGTCCACAGATCCTTTACTGTTAATGGTTGTCGTTCTCTTACATTGTCACCTACAATTTTCAATAACTTTTCAATAGGATTAAGGTCCGGGCTTTGGGCAGGCCACTTCATGACTTCGATATTCTCTTCCGCAAAATATTCCTTCACTTTCTTTGCAGTATGGCATGGGGCATTGTCCTGCATAAAAATCGCTGGCTGGTTTGGTGATGATCGTAGAGATGGGATAACATATTGCTGTACAAGATTGAGATACACGTTAGCATCGACAGTTTCTTTAATGGCCACCAACGATCCAACTCCTTCAGATGAAAACATGCCCCACACCATTACGCTGCCTCCCCCATGCTTTACAGATGTTTTGACAGATTTCGGGTTCAGCCTGTCACCTGTTGCACGTCTAACATACCGTCTGCCATCAGATCCAACCGAATTAAATTTACTTTCGTCGCTGAAATGCACCGTTTCCCAATCATCATCTCTCCAAACGATATGCCTTTCCGCATATTCAAGTCTTGCTTTCTTATTCTTCTTACTGATTAGTGGTTTAGTGGCAGGACTGCGCGCCTTTAACCCACATGCATTGAGGCGACGAGAAACTGTATAGCGAGAAACTTCCATTTTGCTACTGACCTTCAGCTTTCTGGAAATTCCCGCTGCAGTTTCGGAAGGATCCTTCTGGGCATAACGTTTCATAATCCTATCAACTCGTACGGTGGTTTTTCGAGGGCGGCCTGCAGATACCGGTGATTCCAGCTGTTTCTTTTCATCATAGAGCTTCAAAGCACGAGAAACNTCAAGCTCCATTGAAAGTGATAGGCAGAAAATAGGCCGGGTTGCAGAAGATGGCAAACGTATCTTAAGCAGGGACAGTTGAAATGCCAACAATGAAGACATCGCAGGCTTAGTCTGATTTGTACGAGTATTAGCTTCTCCATACATCGAAACTACGGTAAAGTATAGGGCGACCTTATGTCTGAACGCATCTCTTGCATTGCCGAAGTTCAAATTGTAGCACTGAAGATATCTGAAACTTCCGTTGGCACTCTCATGCTTCTTGAATCGTAGTTTCTTCCCACAGATGATTTCGTTGCATGAGCTATTCTTCCTACTTTGATGCAATTGTCAACGAAACCGACGAAACATAAGTTTTCACGGGCAGGAGACAATTATTTCTTCTAACTTACTGTTTTCCTCTGACGAAGCAGTTTTCTCTTTATAGGTCAAAATTTGAGCACTTCAAATGAAACAGATATTTGAGGTGGAAAGACGGTATCATTGCTACGGAGCGAACGCATGGTATATAAGCTGCCATTTTGTTTGAGTTTGTTGGAGTGTTTTACTCAAGATGTTACTTCCACCTGTCTATATAGAAGACCTAAGGATGACAGCACGACAAAGGATCAATGAAGAAAAAAAGAAAATTAAGAAGCAAGTAAGAGAAGAGAAGATTCCGCACCGGCCTAGAGGTATTAGGCAAACTTATAGGTTATTGCGTGAATTTTTCACGCACGGGTCCACTAGTACCAATATATTTCGCACTTTTTATGCCATAAAGTCAGGTAAAACCATAGATAAAATCTATTTCTGTAATTTCATTCGCTTCAACAAGTGAACTATATTTCAAGAGTCATATGAGGAGCGCTGGCCAGCGTCGCTGATATTGTAAGGAAATTGCTCCCGCCTTAGAGAAATCGTATATTGTTGCAACGCTGCTCGTAGATATAGAGAAAGCTCAGAATTTCCCTTCGAGATGAAGTAGTCCTCACGTTATACTGTTACATCTGATGAGCTTAATGCTATGGCATCTGCTAGAAAACGTATTGTAGTACCCTATAGCACTATCTATAGTGTTATATGTCAGGATTGTATATATGTAGAGCAAAATGCTTGACTTAGTCTTTCAGTAAGAAAAAAAGAAACCTACTTGACTACCAGACAAAAAAATTGCTCTATGCTCGAGAGTTTATAGATGCAGTCCTAGAACAACGCCTTATTGCTACGACATAATTTCTTGCTACACTATTCCGCTATTCCAAAGTTTTAGAGTACGATATAAATGGATATTGCTTGTATACAGGTATACAATGACACTATCACACAACACTACTTATATTTTATGCAATGGGACACTTCTATTTTACAATACATCCTATATTATACACAAATCAAATCTGGGTTCCTACATGTATTCCTAAAATAAGTGAGACGATGTGACAACTCCGTGTGTTCTCATACGCAAAAGTATAACATTTCGCAACGCATTCCCTGCAGTTTGTGGAGAATTTTAAGAAAAATCTTGCTTTTAATGGCAAATAGTTATTTTCCGCTGTATCTAATAAAAATAAAGTGATAGCAAAATATTCGTTGACTTCTTAATGAAAATTTTTTTTTTATCGTTTTTACAGTTTTTCAGTTGCTTGACAGTTTGGATAGTGTTTGTGCATAGTTCTTGACTGTCAGCATGTTGCACAGTATATGTTAGATCGCCGCTTCTGATTTTTTTTCCTATTCACCACTATTTTATGGGATTTATTAATTGATTTACTATTTATTGTAACCTGCGACATACATCGACCCTGCAATCTCCCGAGCAGTGCCGCGGTTCGGCAACCGTTCCCTCTTATTACGACTGGTCTAAAATATCGCCAGAAAAAAATGATAACTTGATGGCCTGAGTTAGTGTATACTTCACATGGCAGGACGCCCTGAAATATATAATGGTCTGAAATAAATCTCGGCTGGAGGCGCTAATGAGAGACGCTGGCAGTGTTCAGTGATCTCATTAAAGGCAGAGGTCGACTCGCGCGTCGAGACACTGAGCTTGCGCTCACAAACTTAATTAAGTGGGAAGGAAGGGCGTAAGGGAAGCCTGGTGCTGCTGGACCTGCGCGTTATTATATGCTGTATGCGACGCTCTTAGTTCTCCTCGGCCTTGACACGGCGAGACCGCTCCTTGGGCTCTTCCGGGAGCTGTCACCCTGCAGCTCTTATTCCTTCTCGAATCTCACTTTGCTGCTCTCTTCTTACTCTGAACGCTTTCTCTTGTCGTGTATTGTAATGTACGACGTTCTTAACCCTTTCTCTTATAGCGTGGCCAATGTACAGTATTTGAAATAGCTCTATTCCGATGAGGAAGGCAGATTAATTCATAAGAGAAAGAGTTAATATGTAGTTTTGCTAAAACAGGAATGGCAAATTACAGCAAGAAATAAGGAGTTAACTTCTCAACACGTTGATAAAATTTATTCCTATTTCTCGTAGGAACAGCACACCCGTTAAAAAAATGGACTCTCAGTTTTGTTTCTCATATGAATAATACTATTGGTTAATACCCGTTGCTTCTATAGTCTATTGACATGTATAATTACTTCACAGAGTTCGAATGCTTCACTGTCCCCGAGTACGCACAGCTGCTTGTCGTCCAAGATATTCGACCCTCGCAAATTAACCCGAAACTCTATAGTAAAATTTGGTTCCCAGTCAGAGACGCAGGGCTTACCACATTATCCCCTGACAAAGGAAGATGAAGACGCGCAACTTCTGCAAACATTTCATCTCGACTGTCTGAGACCGTTGTGATATATATATTTTTTGTGCCGCTGGAGGTATTTCAATTGCGTCGGCATCTTGGATACAAACACACAATTTAAAGAAAGCATCCAATTTTGAAGGCATCGCTGTCGCTCACTAAACTACTGATGAAATTTTCATCTGTGTTCATTTGTCTGTGGTTTCAACCATACTAAATTTCAGATAAATTTGACATAACTGAAGAGCGTCTTCTACAGGAGTCGGACTCATCTCTCTCAAGTCAGGAGCAACTTATATAAATATTCAAGTATTTGAATGGCTTGAACGACGTACTTATAACAAGACTTTTTGACAAAGATGCTAATTATCACCTCAGAAACAACGGCTAAAAACTCAAACATGAAAATCAATACTATAAGCCTGCTCTTCTTCTCATACTTCATAGTGAGCATTTGGAATAAACTCCCCTCCGAAGTGGTCGGTGCAGAGAAAGTCAATGCCTTTAAATATCATCTTGATAAATCTGGGAGTAACACTCTCCACAGCTGTGAACTCCTCCTCCAGGGTTCATAAATTCGTAGCAGCCAAAGCTTCAGAGGCTTTCCTAATGCTTCATCTTCCAAGCCTCAACTAACTGAACGTCTCCGAGCTCGGCGTACCTGCAGCATTCAATCATGTTTTCATGATCAACTCCTTGGCTGCAGTTTTGTTCTTCTTCTCTTCTTCCTCAGATGTCTAAATGATATTGACAGATTGGTAACAGTTCAGAGAGGACCGCAGCATGAGTCCCGGTTACTTTCTGGGAATGGGTTTGTTGGTTCATCTTCTGCCAGCTGTCTAATTTAATCGATAACACTGGCGTCGTAGACACGAGCATATGCTGGAAATAGGCAACCTATCGACCGCACCGTCATCGGTGTCGCAAGTTTTTTTTTTACAAAAACGCTGAAAAAATGTCCAGCTTGAGTACACAAGTGTTTGGCATGATAAGCGAATAAAGCTCCTTTCTATAATAGATCAGAAACTAGAGCGTTCGGAAAGCGCTGACCTTCGCCAAGAGAGGCAATGTTAACGAAAGTTTTCAGTTGGTTCTAAGATTTGGATTTCTTTTTTTTTATCTGTGCCAAAACTTCGCCATTTGTGCCTCTTGACAGTAATAACAGTTTCTGTAATTTTCTAGAAGGTTCGTTCGTAACTTTTTGAGTGACATTCTGACAAATCTTTTAACAAACTTCAGTTGAATACACAAACGGACAAACTGATCATCTCCAAATTTCGTTTATTGATGTTTTTTAACATTTCTAACTATTCTTGCAAATTTCATGTAGATCCATTCATAACTGATTGAGTTATACTTCTGACGAACATTAGTCAAATATACAAACGGACCGAGCATCACCAAAATTTGGTTATTTGTGCATTTTAACATTTTTGACAATTCCTACAAATTTCACGAAGAACCGTTCTTAACTTTTCGAGTTATGCTACCGAGAAAAAAAAGGCAGACGAACAAGCACACGGCTGAACGCACCTTCACTAAAAGTTAATCATCTGTTCCTCCTAACATACCTAACAATGCCCGTGAATTTTGTAAAGATCCGTCCATAACTTTTTGAGTTATTTTTGTGACATATAGACAAACCAACTCAACAAAACATTACCTTCGTGTGGAGGTAATTTGGGCAAATGAACCAGTGCCTCTTGCGCCTGGGCCACGGTAGGCAGTCGCACGTAATATCTGGTCAGTGGCCGTGCAACTCGTATTGCATTCGCGCTACCGTATCTGTTCTGCTATGTAGAGCGGAGTTGTCGAGAAATCCTTTTCTATAGTTAAATTTCAGCCTCAACTGCCGCATTTCAAATCGTAGCTCATCGGCTGCATTTTTTCTTCCTCACATACATCCATCTTTCCTGCTTCGCAATAACGCCGAAAGAAATGTTTGTGGTGGGTGCCTCCTGTTCTCCTTTCTCTTGAAGTATGTGCGCTGCAGTACCGCTTGTTTTCTGTAAGCAAAAGGCGTGTCTCTTCTGTGCAATAATTATCTGCCCTCTCGATGCGCTGCACGATCTGTGGATTTCCAGTGAGTCTTGTTGAACGAAGTTGTAATAATTTACGAACTGTTCGGTTTCGTTCAGTGGTACAATCAGAGTTGTTTGTAAGGTGGGAGACCCTTGTTTTGAAGGCAATAAGGATGATGAATGTGCGTTTCGAGTTAATTATTTTCTATAGAAACTTGCATGAAATTTGGCCTAGTGCAATTTGTTGCGAACGCTATGTGGAGTGCTTGTTAATTGTGTAGGAAAGTTTGTTCATTTTTTCCATTCCGGATGAAGTTTCTTTGACCTACATACTTCATTCTCGTAATTTAGAAAGGGTTGCTCCTATAGAACTTGCCTACTATCCGTATAGTAAATTACAAACCCTGAACGAGTAGGATATGTGAAAAGTAACTTGTCTTATGCCACCTGCTGAAGTGATGCGACAGCTATCTTATATTGGCGACAGTACAGATTTCTGCTGTGTGTCAGCGTTCCTCCTCCTCAACCTCGACCAATGTTTGTTCGGGGTTTCAGTGCCTCTTATAGATTATGGACCTGAATATTTCCCGGAGGACTTGTTTAACACAGCAAATTTGAATTATTACCAGTAGGTATTTATTTAAAAACATCCATTTGCTAATAAAAAATGGTGTCGAATAACTACGGTTTTGACCCTCACGCTACCAGATGTGTCAATACAGTTCGCCAAGAAAGTCTCTTATTCTCGAGTACAACATAAGATATGTTTCCACTCATGAGAGTGGTTTTTTATTGCACATTTATAAAATAATAAATATTGACTGAGCCCCACCATGAGAAGATATTTCTTGAGAAATTCAACTAAAGTAAAACATTGGCGCCTGCTTTTTTGTAGTCCTGCTGGTTTTTAGGTTAAATTAACCCTTTTCAATACGGATCAGGTGTTCTTTTCTGGGGGCCATGTTGCACATTCATCTGGAACACCGTGATAACTAGTACGAGCAGCTGCTACCTATTTGAAATAGTCGTATAATGTATCGAAACAGCAACCAATTCGGCTTGCAGGTATGTGCATATATATATGGCCTCAGTTTGAAAAATACCGGTCCAACTCAGAGCCACGCCTAGTGGAAAATCTGTCTTATTCTACTAATTATTTACTACTACGAGCACAAGTGAGTCTTTCCCAGTATAAAAACTGGATCATTATTTTTTATTTCTTTCCTTTGAATTTATCTGTTATTCCAATGTAACTTCTTTTGTCGGATGCGGTTAAGCTTTACTTGAAACGCCCTTAATTTAGCTGAAGAGTCTTGAATAGCCAAGCAAACACAGCATCTGTATTCAAGTAAACTATCAAGACTGCAGAGAATTAACCAAAAGCATATCGTTGACTTATTTTTTTGTAATAAATATGATTTAAAAATGTCATTGGTGACTGAATTATGCTGTATAGGATATTTATTGGTGTCAAAACGCTAAAACTGTGTGAAGTCGAAAAAAACACATAGAAAGTCATGCGTAATTGCCTTATAACGATTTCTCACTAGGGCAGGGTCGATATAACCTGTCCAACCGCTGTTACCTATAGGAACACATGACGTTACCTCCATTATTACTTACATGATGTTCCTAGTATTCCATTACGGCGCCTGAAATTTGACCTAAGACACTATGACTAACGTAATGCTGCTACCACTTAGTTGCCAGCATTTTGCCGCTGTCCAGTACACAAAGTTACTGGCATAACGATGCTACCACTCACTGGCACTCGATCAGTTGCTTATATTTTACTCCGATACTCTGTTGTGTACCTAATAGATCTTGCAACTCGGTTATCAATATTTTAAGTTACCTCCCATTTACCTCCTATTACCATTGGACGGTGTTACCACTCAGTTACCTCCCATTTACTACACTTTACTACTGGACAATGTTACCACTCAGTTACCTCCCATTCACCACACTTTACCACGGGACAATGTTACCACTCAGTTACCTCCCATTACCACATTTTACCACTGGACAATGTTACCACTCAGTTACCTCCCATTCACCACACTTTACCACGGGAAAATGTTACCACTCAGTTACCTCCCATTTACCACATTTTACCACTGGACGGTGTTACCACTCAGTTACCTCCCATTTACCACTGCATACTGTTCCTTGCAATACAGTTGCCTGCATTTTTTTCTGTTCAGTGTCACCTGTGTGCTGTTTCTAGCGTTCATTTACCTACATTTTATCTCTGTACCTCATTTCTTAACTATTTAACGTTTCTATCATTCAATTACTTGCATATTACCACTATAAATGCATTGTTGCCTTTGCTTACCTAATGTTACTACTTCCATGATAGTATCGCTATCTTCAGAACGCTAACATTTTTTTTAGAGCCGGAAACGTACAAAAAGTATATAACGTGTCTGCTATTGGCCTCACGGGCCACGTCACGATTCAGCGCAGCAATAACCCGTCATCAGCATCACGGCCTGCCCGTTAATATTCAGCTTCAGCGTATTGCGTCCTTGAGTCGTTGCCGGATTAATCGTCTTATGACGGCAATCAATTTCTATATCGTATTAAGCTCATTATAACACTATTGTATGGAGCTCGTAGCGTATGTGCGGATATTGTTGTCCTATTTACGTTCATGTCTGTGTATGTGAGAGTGCAAGTTTATTTTAGGTACGTTTAAGGTTGGCGCATTGCTGTCATGAATGGATGCAAGCATGCATCCATACAGTTTCCACATTCATTAGCACACACGTTAATGATTATGAAAACTTGTAAGCAAAACTTACTGTACTGTGACGTATGAATACACGCGTGCATACGTATGTAATATCGTTTATTGCACGATTACATTGTGATATTATGTATAAAATGCATGCGATTATGCTTATGCATACTTGCTGTACACAGGATTCACTGCATTATTAATACATACTTCCATGCTAATTTAACTCCACGTAAGCTTCAGCAGATACTATCAGTGCCACTGAATTCTCACCGCAATGCCAGTGGTGTACAACATTTGCATGTTAAGGTACTCATTGGCGCTGAGGGCAGGCCTCCTTAGGGGTCCTGCGGCTGCTGTCCAGAGGTCGTGATGGGACAGGGCCTTACGGCCATAGAGGTCACTTGTCTCAGTATTGCAGCACGGCCGCGAAAAGGGCCGCGAGAGTCAGTCTCCAGTATTGTCCGATTGGCTCAGCCGTTAATCGTCATGCGATTTTTCGGCCGTCATCGTCGTTTGTGTCGTCGTTTAAAGTTTGAAAGTCTATCTCGTGCGGCAGTCAACCAGCGGCATAGCAGGATATTTCTATTATAATTTATCCGTAATGTTCACCTCCATCAAGGAGGTTAGGGTTTTTGTCAAGTATGTCCGTTTGTCTGTCCGTTTGTTTTTCTGTCTTTCACCAAGATAACTCAAAAGTTATAGACGGATCTTTATGAAATTTACAGGGATTGTTAGGCGTGGGGCGTGTTTGGCGACACAGATGAATAACTTTTGGCAAAGATCCGTTCAACCGTTTCTTTGTTTGCTTCCTTTTTCTTAGTACCGTGACTCAAAAAGTTATGGACGCAGTTTTATTAAATTTGCATGAGTTATTAGGTATGACACAAAAATAGTAAAGATTAAATTTTTGTGATGATCTGTTTGCTCTTTCATTTAATTGTGTCTTTGATTTTATGTATGTTAGCAATATCACTCAAGAAGTAAGTTATGAACGGATTTTATGAAACTTGCAGGAATTTTTAGAAATCTTGAAAAACATAAATGATCAAGTTTTGGTGATTATCTGTTTGTTTGCTTATGTGTTTGACTAATGCTTATCAGCAACATAACTCTAAAACTTAAAATCGAATTTTTATGAAATTTATAGAAATTGTTAAAAATGTTGAGAGACAGATAAGACAAAATTTTGGTAACGATCGGTTTTCAGTTTGTGCACATGTATTTATTAATGTCTGTCAAATTGTTTGTCGGCACATAACTCAAGAAGTTACCGACAGATCGTGAAGAAAATTGCAGGAGCTGTTAGCCCTCAGGGGTATATTCTGGCGGGCCCTACCCCTGCCACAATATGTTTGGGCATCACGCACCCAAGGGTTTCGAGTGCCTTTTCTGCAGGAGATGTTGCAGCTTGCCGCAGTTCCTGCTGATGTGGTTAATTTTTTAAAGTTGGGTAGGTTCTCTCGTTTTCCCTTTCTGTTCCGTGATGTAGGCTGTCGATCGAGATAGCCGACCTAGTACGCGGGACACCTCTAGTCTCTCTCGTGTAGAAGGCCACAAAAACAGCCATCCACTCCGGTGTCTTTTTCTATTCTTTGCGCCTTTCTCCCACCAGTAGTAGCGCACTGAGCCAAATTGAGTTCTTCCGGCAGGAATGCCGAGATAAAATATATCTACTGATGACGTAATAATGAATATGAAATTCACTGTTGAATCGCCTTTGTTGCGGCTACGGTGGTAAACCTGAAATATGACAACTATAACAGGAGCTGTTATTACTGTCAAAAAAAAAAAAACTCTCTTGACCAAATTTTGGTGCTGATAAAGACGAAACCATTGTTTCAGAACCAATTTTAATTTTTCGATAACGTTGCCTTGCTTGGCAGAAGTATGCAGTCTCAGAGTCTTCTAGTTCACTGTAAATATTTTCGTGATATTCTATTATTAAAACTAGACGCTGGGACGTTCATTCAATGACGGGTATTATAAACCCAAATGGGGACGAGTGAAACCTTAATAAAATATTGAGCAACCCAAGAATACAGAAAGTGCTGCTAAAAGCACACTGAAACAACCCTGCGGTTGACTTGAACACCTTTTGATGTACACCGACGAACACGAATTTCGGCGAAAGATTCGATCCCTGGAAGCACAGTAAAACACCGGCTTAACAATTACAGCATTAGTTTAGCCAACTTCTCGTTCATGACAGCACTGCGAATATCCTGTTATGGAACTGTGCTGCGCCCCCACTTGAATAGTACCCATACACTGCCGTATAGTATTGAGTATAAAGTACGGTAATTAGTCAAGTTAGTGTCGACGTGGCTCACTTGCTGCGCTCATGCGACTTGTTGCATTGAATTGCTTGCTCGTGCAACACGCGCGCCCACTTCGTGCAGATGCTAGTGTATCATGGAGATTGCGTAGGTCAGCCTGGCGTTGTTTTTGTAAAGTACTACCGGAGTATGCTCTGCATAGAAGAAATTATTGTACCGGACTGTGAGATTATTTATATGTAGTCCAAGAAGACCTGTCGGTCACGTTATGAATTGTGCTATTCATGTGGATATTATCATTAAAAGTGGCGGGTAGGGCGAGATAGCGTAAAGTTCGGTTCCAGGATTTATTAAGGGGGTCGTCCCGAAATTTTGGAATTTTCTTTATTAGTGGTCCGATCGTACTGAAATTTTCACACAATATGTAAAATTGAAAACAAAACACTTTTTATTCGTGTAACTTTTTCCGTTTAGGCCTTAGTTTTTTATATATATGTAT
>LQNS02000138.1:15196972-15211684 GCA_001587735.2 Parhyale hawaiensis
AGTTTTTATATGAAAAGAAGATTATGATCAGTAATATGTTTAGTGTGATGAATGAATATCTATAGTTCACTAAAGCACTGGAAAAGATACGATCCAAGTTTTTCTCCACGCAAACCGGTTGATTTCTTGCTTTTTTTTCTTTTTTAATTCATCACTAGTCATTATTTCAAAACACAGTTAATTAAAAGTGTTGCCGTATGAATTCGCTAGCTCTAGCTTGTGACTGCACGGTGCAGCACTATTCCGTTCATTAGAAATAATGACGGAAACGAGTTAATGGTCTCAGTTACTTGAATAATGTATTGTTTACCCACAAGTTCAAGCTTAAACCCTTTAGTTTAACCCCGTTCATTTTGTTATATTGTGACCAGTGCTCTGTCCACAATAGATAAAGTGTTGCTATGGCCGTCAATGTGTAGAACAAACAATAATACTTAGCCTGTCGTTTTCGCTTCATAAGAACGCAAAGAAATCACTACTCACTGCACTGACGACGATAATGGAACTATTAAACAGGCGACGTCTGCCGACTTGGGCGCCTCATGCCGTGTGTCATCCTCGGGCAAATTCTAAATTTGCTTTTCAATTAACAACAAGTACGCTATGTTAAATAATCTAATTGGTGAAAAAGCGTTTCGTAGTTGACAAGGCCATGTGCATTTCTATATAAATGGATCCAGGAAAAGTTGAATTGTAAATTGAAATTTTCCTCCCTTCCTCAAAGTTTTTGAAGTCTCCTCGTATACTAGTCGGACGTTGAATGAGCGCAGCTTGAATTGAATTATACTACTGTCTATTGAACAGCTTGAGATCCTGTCGCCAATTCTTTCTTCTTAACTGGCGCCGGATCTTTCAACAGGATAACTCTTACATACGCATTCAAGTTTCGTATTTTAACCGTTTGACTGCCCGCTACTTCCCTCTCATTGGAAATTAGATGTCCTAGACCCTATATTAGGTTTGTTAGGGTCTCCCATCCTGTGTTTGTTTCCCAAGGAAACCCCCATACCTGTAGATTTCCTTTACTTTATAGGCCTGCGCGACATGTTTTCGTGCCTTCTAAGGTTCCTTCTCTTACCTTGCACTTACTAATGCTGTTCTGTTCTTCGTCATTTCCCCACGAATTGCTGTCACCATGAGTGTCGATCGAGAGCGGAAAGGCCTTTATTGTGTATGGGTTCCAGTTTTCTACAATAATTTAGTCTTAATCTGCACGTGAATTTGTAGAAAAAGTAGTCGTAAACATTCTATCCAAGTACGTATGACTTCTGCTGATTTTGCTCTCCTCTCAGTGTTTTCAACAGCACAATGTGTTTTAAAATGTGCGCATAATTTCTCTATAAAGACTCTCTGGAGGAAGTCATCGAAGGATGAGCAATGCAGGCCACGCATGCCATACAGAGTGTTCAGTAATTTCGTTCAACCTTTTTCATTTGTGCATAGTTTTGTTTACTATATCGTAATCTCCAGACTTAAATTCCCTTGATCTCTGCATTTCGTGCATATTGGAAAGTAGAGTCTCGGCTTCCCATCACAATAATGTGGAGGCTTTGAAGGCAACACTCTTGGAGGAATGGGCAAAAATTACCCAAGCTATCATTCGGGACTCTTGCACAGCGTCTCCAAACGTTTGCAGCAGGTGATAGATGCCTACGAAAGGCATTTGAATAAATTCTGTATATTCGGAGAATGAATAATAGATAAAAAACATGTTTATTTTAGTTTTTTATTTCTATATTTCAATTTATTTCATAAATGTGGGCAAAAAATTGTAGCTACCGATCGATTTTGAACACCCTATTAAAAAAGTATTAGGTTGTTTTTTCCGAAGTTTTTCTTATGGGTAATCGCAATCGTAGGACGTATCCATGGATGGTTATATTACCCTTATTTAAAAAGCCTACAGGCCATCATTCTCCTGTGTACGTGTGCCCAGTTTGCTCATGTTCCTTCCTTGTCGCCACTCATGCCATCAGCCTTTTGTTTTTCATCTTTCTTCCGAGCCTACCCGGCCTGTTTTTCCCCAGGGCGGTGACCCTTCCTGCTTTGGGGTTTTATTTTGCCTCAATGTACAGCTACTCCTTTCCATTTTCCTCTCTCGAGACGCTTAAACGCTATCGGAATTATATAACTTTGATGGTGTAGGAATGTCTAGAGAGCGAGTCTACCCTTGAGGTGACTATAATACCTAGTCTGAAGTAAAGGTTCTTAACAACTTTGAAGCATAAAATGAACGCAACTTTTAGCAAACATAGAATATTGTTACAAGAATTAACAGCTCTAGCACGATAAAATTTTTTCTTTGCAGTAATATCTATGAAAATGACATTATTTTTCTCTTGAGAAATCAGCGTATACATTTGCAGCATAGAAAATTATAAACTGTCATTATGAAATAAGTGAATAATTGCCATCATGTTAGTGGTTATATTAAAATATAATTATATAATATAGATTAAAAGAGAATAAAACAACATTGTATTTGTGCAGCCGAAACAACATATTATATTCTGAGTTAACGTAGATCGTAAAAAAACCTTTTTTGACAAGATCCTCTCTTTTGAGATGGCTAGTACTGACGCGAAAATCTGACCTCGTTGCCCACTGAAAATCTACTCCGGCTAGAGTATACATAGCTTTTATTCTCTATGAAAAAACTTTTCGGCGTTATTACTAATGCATCAGCCTCAATATGTAACTAAAAATTATGCTACCCTTTGGACTGGCTACTGCCTGTATTATTGTAGTATTGAGCATAAGGTACGTCAGGCTGCCTTCGATAATTCAAAATTAGCAATTGCAACTGCTGCTGATACCTTCGATAACAAAAGGGTACATGCAGAATAGGTACATTCATAATAGCATCAACAAATAGGAAGTGATTAGCTAGTTAGTTAGGTGCGATTTCTCTTCTCCACCACACAATAATACCGACGCCCTCACAAGTGGTACCGAGCAAGCATCACTCAAGGCCTTGCACGCACCTGATACATACGTACACACCTGACGGCCTTGGGGTGCCATCATGGAGCCCCTCTTGCATTATTCTTTGTATCGCTCCTCCCGTCTCCTGCGTACGTGTTTCAGTTGCTCGCAACTCTACGTACATTCATGGTATATATGGTGCTCTGTGTATACATCTATGTACAACGTACAGTATGCACGACACATACCTAACGCCAGAAGTGTGGAAGAGCGAGTTTTCTATATATTGGATTGAATGAAGGTTTTGGTCCCGGCTTGGTGCAAAGTATGTAACTTCGGAGATCCAAGTATTTTAGGTGTGCCTGTAAGGTTTGG
The DNA here is from genome assembly GCA_001587735.2 of Parhyale hawaiensis. Taxonomy (NCBI): domain Eukaryota; kingdom Metazoa; phylum Arthropoda; class Malacostraca; order Amphipoda; family Hyalidae; genus Parhyale; species Parhyale hawaiensis. The sequence goes on from LQNS02000138.1 coordinate 15,200,273, forward strand.
AATCTATTCTAACTGAACCGAATTTTCTCTAACCTATTTTTAGCTAACTTAACCTATTCTAACGTACCTTACTGTATACGCTGTGTAGCACACATCGGACAACAATATCTGTATCACGTGTACAGATGCAAATATATTATAATACCCTATAGTTGTGTAATCTTGGTGACCAGCCGAATTTTTGTAATTGTATGGAATGAACAAATCTGGTAGTTATTATGCTTAGTAGTATTGAAGTTGACCCTAGGTACTTAGAAAAATTCCTATAATCAGTGAAAACCCGGCTGGTCAAAACGATCCAACTCTTTTGATAAGCTTATGTGAGCTCTTTTAATGCCGTCAGCTGTTTAAAATATAGGCCTCAAATAACAGTATCTTTCATTTTTTTCCTAACAGGGAACATTTGTCTATTATGAACATATATGATGAATATTCTGTGCAGTATTCTGTCGATATGTGATCTTTGAACGATATGGTGTGACGCGTGTGCGGCTCTCAAGGTCGCTTGAACTTGGAATACATTGCCTTGTGATGCCTTCGTGACCTTGAACAACTTCATATATAGAAGGCGGGTAATTTTCTGCTCCTACCATGTTTCAGTCATCTTGCAAGTGCCATATCAAGAAATTTTCTACTTTTAAATGTGAGTCACGAGTAAAATTTTGAAACCATTAACTAAAGATATTTTCCTTTGTATGCTTAGTTAAGTATAAAGTTTAAAGTTTCTTCTGTGTCTTGTAAAAACAGCAAGTGTGTATCTGCCTTCATATGTTAAAAAGAAAATTCTGTTGCTTCCCTTGGCTTTTATTAATTGATGATGTGACAATCGGAACAAAGAAATATTCCTTGGCATATTTTTATACTGGTATTTGTGGAACCTCTTCCGCTTGTGCAAATTGCTCCTAAAAACGTCCTAGACGGCATATTTTGTGAAAATAAATATGTTTCTTAAATGTCAATACATATTTGTTCAAAACATTCTTTAATATCTGGCAAAGTTTAATTTTTTCTTCCTTTTTTTCTGTGTTCACTGATGTGAAGTTTGTGTCGGTGCAATATAATCTACAATGTTAAACCTAAATTGTGTAATGAAAAGTAAAGTTAAAACCGCGCGAAATTTTTTTGTTGAACCTTGCAAGTTGAAAACATAAACCTCCAAAAAAGAAACGTGCTTTTTACCCTATTACACCGCATGTACTGATGTGTAAACATATAACCTCGTTAATGTTTGTTTGTGGAAATTATACATTGTGAGTAATTATCATAAATTACGCTTTTTCGCAATGCACCCTTTGCCATGAATTTCCATATCCAAAAACCCTGCTTGTGTGAAGTGACTCGTATCCTTGTGTGTCTGAAGTGTTTTTAAAGCTTTGCTGAAGCCTGCAAACCCTAGCGGCCCACCCCCGCACCACCGGTATGACCCTCGCCTTGCTCAACGCCCACGCACACGGTCAGTATAATTGTACCATATATATGTACTAATATTTTATTTCGATAGTGGTGACCTCGTTTCTCGAATGGCCTATTTTCTTCAATTTTCGTTAGTCGGACTTCCACCGGAAAAGAGGTTACTTCGAGTAGTGAGGCACCGCTGTGTTTGTTAGGGACCTTACCTCTAGCCTAAAGGCAATGAACATGTCAACTTTGTATGTTTAACAGAAGTAGGACGTTGCCGTATCTCTGTATCGCCCTGCAACCTTCATGGGAAACGTTTCAAACAATGCGATGCCCACGAGGAACCGAAGTTTTATTAAATCCTTTTACGAGGGGCTTAGGAAAACTTCCAAGCATCAGAAAAAGTATAAGGGATAAGAAATTTTTTATGATTTTTTTCACTTTGGTTTAAACTTTTTTAGAATCTCAAAATTTAGCATGAATACTAACAAATGGTTGTACTTTCAATAAATCATAGGTTTGACCATGCATCAACTCTTCTTTTACTGCGATGCCTAAAACTTTTCATACTCCTAGGCTCGTATGGTTGCTCTACAACTCCCAAAGAAATCTATACATGATTGTAAAAAATGCTTCATTGCCACTGTCTGCTATCAGGGAAACTGGTCGGTGTGGAGTAACTTTTTGAAAGAATACCTAGTCTTTACGTGTACATTTCACTTCGCAATTTCTTTAATATGCCTCCACCTGGGCACTTGCAAATTTGCATCGAGAGTTTGTTTCAACTGCTGGATACATGTTTGTATGAACCCTGATTGTACCAAGCTCAACACGCAAGGGGAATACCTTGAAATTTGTGTTTTACAGCCATTGTAATTAGCACTGCTGTTAACCGGCACACCGATAATGCGTAATACTCTAAACTGCATGGACATCGAGTGCATCTGGTGTGGCTGTAACGAACGCCTGTAAGATCGTATTACTTACCTACTATACTGGACACCGACTGTTACGGAGGCTACGGGTTTGCCGGCGTATCGCGCACCCGTCTCCAGTGAATGTTCTTCGTATTACGACGATCCGCGAAGGACGCTTTGCCCCGCGAGGCTTGTGCGGTGCTGCTGATGGCCTCCGTAAACCTGCCATCCACCCGCTCTACTTTCGTCAGTCGTACGCTGGAACGTCTTGATTGTCACGTGTCGCTATAAAATGCCACATTTTCTGCTATTAATGTCTGTCTGCAGATTACGCAAGCATTGCTTTGAAGGTTTGCGAATAAGAATCATAGTAACTGATCATGCATGGGTTTTTATTTGCGATGTGTAGCGGTCCCGAAATCCGTAACTCATTGACTGTAAAACACTGAAATAAAATTTCATTTCTTCTTGAGCAATAGCGTTGTTTGATATATTAGGAAATATAGGTTTCACATTCAAAGTAGACTCCAGCTTTTTGTGTAAAAATATTATTTTTGCTTTTGGGAATTCCTGACCCGTGGCGTAGAATGGTTTACCGATGAATAATTCCTTCATTTGTATATCCGGTCGCAAAAAGGGTTGAAGCTTGGGGAGGAGGCGAAGTTCTGCTGCTGATCGGAAGATAACCTCAGTTTTTGAACTAAGTAGGTGTGCAGACAACATTTCTTGAGCACACAGCCGCAGTGTGGCGGTTGTTCTCATCACTATTCTGCGTGGTCTCTGTTTACCCGAATATAACATCTTTTCATCGTCGTAAAGTCGAAGTATCCCTGGTTCTGAATGTACTTTGGTGACATCTGCACGCCACCGCCGTGTCTGCTGTTTGCATGTCACGAGAGTCGAAAATATTCCGAGGGCCTGTTGGTATGCTGAAAGCTAGATGTAGCATAAAACAGACTAATAAATGGTAGTTTTAATGCGATAACAGTGCATCTGTACTCTTATAAGTTCTCATCAAAGGTTCTATACTATTGAAAATAGGAATAAATGCCTGAACACAAAGAAGTAAATGTTTAATGTCATGTACTAAGCTAAAAGTATTATATGATAGCTTAATAAATTCGACCAAATGCCTACATCATCGTAAAAATAGACTTTTGTGATTATTATGACACAGTGATGACAATTATACACGTGTTATTTATTTATTTTTTTATTCGCGGATCACATGTTCTACTTTTTTTCGCGCTAGCTCTCATTGAATTTTTCCATAGATTTCTTTATTTATTACAGAGTATTCAAGGTTTAAATTTATCGATATAGAACCTTTAATTTTAATAGCATATATTTTCTAACCTCTTCCTTGTTTTTACCTTGCGTCTCACATTAGATGGCCTGCTTCAGTGAATGCTGTTTTTTACTTACATCCGCTAAGGTTCCTTAGGAACATACAAAATAATTTTTTTCGTTACCTTTGTTCTTTACAGCCAGCAGTGGATATATTTTATCCCTGTACTGTGCGAGAGTTTTCCCGCTGCTGCAGCGGCACCTAAATGCGAATTTTATTTCACTCGATCTGACGTAACTTCTGCTTGTAAGCAGTGCACGGAGCTGGTCGGTACTGGGGTGTTCAACACGAACGTAATTCCAACGCGTAAATTGCTGAGACATATTAGTATGTAAACGTTGCAAACAATGAGACCATATAGAAATGTTAGCAGCTTCTCAGCTCGAGCTATACTTTGACACAAGTAGCTACTTGAGTATCCCGAAACAACGAACTCTAGCCCTCCACTGGTGCAATTTTTCACCATCAACTCACGAGTGCAAGTTAATTAAGGCTGAAATTTTTTCTGACAGCAGAGCGCGTAACTCGCACGTGGATACTACTAACGCCTGTAGGTTTCCTTTACAAGTACATTGCAAAGTACTGTACCGAACTGTGTCAGCAGAGCAAACAAGATCCGCTTACGAGTGCCCGGGGGTTATTCTCCTCCTTTTGCTTTAATTCTGACACAAGCTGGGATCAAAATAAATATACTGTGAAAGTAGAGAATAAAGTTATCTACAATATCTGGAGGTTATATTTCCCCAGCAGCTTTCCGATATAAGTTTGTGTTTAAGTATACTTCTATGCGAGAAAACAAGGTACTTGCGTACTATCTGGGGGTTTTCGTATTCAGCAACTTTCCGGCTCAGATATGGGTCAAAGTTTACTTAATTGAGTACTTATGCATATGTCAGCAAAGCAAGGCACTAATGTTCTGTCTAAAGGTAGGTGTGCTGCAGCTTTCCGACGAATATTGGAGTCAGAGCACACTAAATCAGTAGAACAAGGAACTAAGGTACTGTCTAAAGGTATTCAGATCTTCGGCAGCTTACCGGTACAAGTTTAGGTCAACGCATACTTCGAAGTCTGTCGAGCAACAAAAAGCTGCACCTGGCGGTACGCATTATACCCGCTGCCCCCAATATGCTCCATGGAGCAGAAGAAGGTCTGCCACCTCTGGATCCGGCTCCTTGGTCCAGTGTGACTCATGGATGCGTGCACACGCCGGAAATAGCTGCTGGCTTCTTGCGCACTTGGAGGCCTTGTCCACCACACTTTTTGTGCTATGCACGCGTACCTATCATTGTTACTCCCTTGTGTAACTGCATGTTGAATTTATGTTCATGCATTCATGCTGACAATACGGTTTTGTCAGATGGATAGAATTGAATTTATTGCAGGTATTGGTCGTATATAATTATCAAATTTTTGTTTCCAATGCAACAAAAACTCTGTTTCGGTCGAAACAAATGTGAACTTTGATTTAATCCTACTTATAGTTATCTAGTGGCGAACTACCGGAAAGCAGACCTTATTTTAATTGAAAAAAATATATATATCAGCAATTCTGATGAGCACTTTCGTAGCTTTCACTAAACATATATATATATATATATATTGTATACCTGTTAACTAAGTTTGCGAAACTTCAAGTTTTATCAATTGTCTTATTATTCTCTGTATGTTCGGCAATCAGCTGTTGTTAATTCAAAGCAGAGATTACCTGTTCCATTGCCGGGCTACTTTTATATTGCTCTATCTCTGTCTGTTGTAAGACCCTTCGAGTTAATTAACATGAAGATAAGGATAATTTCGCACTGCCTTTTACGGCTCTTTAAACGCTCAGTGCATTTAATCGAGAGCTACTTGACATTAGAGCTTGTAAGCATCCTTGCTGTGATATACTGCGATAAGGATCCTAAATACGTAATACCAGTATTTAATTGACATTTGCTGGGTAGTTATTCTGGAATTTGCTCTGTATTATTATCCTTACTGACGTTTTACTGTCCAGTTGTAACTGAAACGCAAATCAAAACGGAAAACGTGATCAAATCGGTCTCGATTCAGAAACATCCTAATGTTTTTAAGTCGCTAATCAATCTTTTCAGTGTATTTGGACCTTTAATTCCAGCAACAACCCAATGCATATTGGTGAATGATTCGCTGAATTCGTATCGAATTTGTCGTGCAGCGCTGGTCCCGTGCAGATCGATCGTTTTGGGCGTCCGCGACGTTGTACCTTTGTTGCTAGTTTGCTTTGAACATTCGTTGTTTGTACTCCTGCCGTTTGTTCTACCGTTGCTCAGCGCTTGCCGTTCGTTGTTCTCATGCGTAGCTATAGAGACGTATGCACCCTCATCTGCAACAGGGATGGGTTCAAGTAAGGATGTGAGGTAGAAGTAGAAGGATTACCAGCGCGGCAGTCGCAGTGGCATGGGGCCCAGCAAAGTTGGTTTCGGTCATTATTGGGGAAAGGAGCCGTAGTCTGCAGCTGGCCAGAAGCAGGCGTGGGAGTCGGTGAATATGAGCCAATTTGATTAAGAAAAAGAGTCGACGTTGGTTGGTTTGTGGGTCCAAGGAATCGAAGTCTGAAACTGGCATATCCTGGGAAACAGATTCGAAGTCGCATAACTTTGTTCATCCGCAAATGCTTACGGTCCTGTCACGAGGATAAATTAAAGGTTAGGGCCGCAACCTGCCCGCAAGTCTCCAGCCTTATTGCAAGTTTTGTGGCCTGGCCTCGAACTGCCTCTTCGGCCTTTTTTCTCTCTCTCACTTCGAAGCGCTGGGAGAGCTGTGTTCTGTTATCTATGCTAGCGACGTCTTGAAACACGACCAAACTTTGGTATCGGAACTCAGCGCTATTGCATGCTGCGAAACTTCGACAGCATTTTCAAGTTACCGATCGAGAACAATCCGGTAATATTTTTGCAGTAGTCTTTCCTGGAGTTGCTACGACCTGCAAAAAGTATACTTTTTGTAATGTGTAATTTCCCTTCTTAAAGCCGAGTTGTCTTGATTCAGGGGCGAAGTTTATTTCTTTTATAGGGTGCATACCTGCATTAGCAATAGCCAAATTATTTTAGGGAAGGAATGTTTGGTTGGTATTGAGTTCAACTCAAGATCTGTCGTTTGCCCGAATCAAACTCTTGGTATTCCTGGGTGTCCGACTCTGACTTAAGACTCCGACTCCTTAATATAACTGGCGTTTATTAAAACTGTTCTCTTGGACTCGATATTCACTACCGAATATATACGCATGGATTAAAGTAAGCAAAGCCTTGTTTGACATTTGCAGGAACATTTTGCGTTATTTACATCATTTGGGATCTTAAATTTTGAATTAACTAAAAAAAATAGATATTTTTACCTACACTTCAGAAGACGGGGGCCATATTCTGTTGACTCAGGCCCATGGAACCAAAAGGGATCCAACTCAACCCCGTAATCTCTAACTTATCTCCACAGTCCCCGTTTCCTAATCAGACTCAACAGTTCTCCCTTCAACATCAACGGAATGACGACCCTTCTTCATTTAAATCCGCTTCGCTAGCCATTATCACTCATCCGCCTCACGCCCGACGCTCAGTTATCCAAAGTCCCGCAAATTCCTGCCCATTAGCCCACGTGCACCCACGTTCAACTCTCCTTCCGCCGGCGCCGAAAGAAAAATGACTGGCAGATTTTCAACTTTCACCTCTTCATTCATGTGTAGGAATTGGGAAGAGGAACCGCAGTTCTTTCTTCATGCCATCTTTCCCTACGGAACGTTTTATTCTCCTTCGGATCTTCCCTAATCTAAAATTGGCCCGGAAGATTTGCTTGAAGCGAGGCTAGTTTTGAAAATATGGTTCAGAAGGGGCTCGTTGTACGTATATGCATCTCTCTATACAGATACGTCTGTGACAGGAGTTAGCTATATATTAAATGCTTTCGTTGCACGTTATTTCGGAGGTAAAAATGATCTGCTTTTACAGCAGAAGCTACGCTAATAAAAATGGCTGTGCTTTCCGAAGTGGAGTTGGTAATATCGATGATTATTTGCTTGGTAGAAAGATTATGCTGGAGCTTTAGTGGGTGCAATGCATCCTCCTTTTAGAACAATCACAACAACAAGCATGAATATCGAAGTGACGCCAATGCTAGTTCTTAGCTGTCAAGGTTAACTGCAAAATGAAGTAGTTTTATCTCGTAAGTGCAGAGCCTGCCGTATACGACACGTTTCAAATAGTGTCGTTTTTCCAGTTGTCACCCATGCACGGAGCGAGGTCTGTCGAAAATGTGCTTGGTGCAACGGCCGGAATGGTATTGGGATCCGTCAATACATGCGACGTTTGAAAAAAAATTGTATGTTCAAATGTGTAAATGAAGAGAGGACAAAACGATTGCACGTGGTAACCCAGTGCGTACAAAGGTAGAAAAAGTTGGTAACCGCTACTGCACAGCGCCGTACTTTCTGTACGTAATTCAACATTGTGTTGCCATTGGCGCGCTCCACGTCTGCCAACACATGCACCTTATGATGTGGAGCTTCCAGTAACTGTCGTGACAGCTTGTTGACCTTCAGTACAGAGCAGCTCCGACCGTTCCTCACCACCTGTTCTAATGGTGCTCCTCCGCCGTGTGCTCTTTGCTGCAGCTCCTCCACCGTGTGCTCTTTGCTGCAGCTCCTCCACCGTGTGCTCTTTGCTGCAGCTCCTCCGGCGTGTGCTCTTTGCTGCAGCTCCTCCGCCGTGTGCTCTTTGCTGCAGCTGTTCCGCCGTGTGCTCTTTGCTGCAGCTGCTCCCCCGTGTGCTCATTGCTGCAGCTCCATCTTCCGTACCTTTTTCTCGCGGTCTGTACGGAAATTTCGAGTACCTGTCCCTTCAGTTTTTCTCGCTCTTTAATAAAATCGAGATATGTACTCACTGCTTCACCTTTCCATTTGGATTAAGCAGAAGTTCCAATTCCTCCCATCTGTAGAACGTAATTTCTGAGATTTTTTTTTTTTGTAAATCAAATCACCAATTTTTGAAACACGCTTCACTTCTCTCTCATTTCTCACTGTTCTATCCCAATTTTGTTGGAGCTTATATGAATTCTCGTTCTGCAGTGCCACATTATATTAATTGCTTTTCTTTCAGATGCTTTCCCTGCTATATTTTGGTAGAAATTCTCCATATTAGTTACAAGATGCAATTTTTGCAGGGAACCCATGCTTGGCCGTGTCACTTACCAGATTCCGCGTATCACTTAATTTCTCCCAACTCTCCTGGCTACCTGCCCTTCATTACCTTATTAGAAGACCAGGCAGTTCCACCCTCCTAATGTCTCTTGAATGGTTGTCATTACATCATTAGAGCACATAGAAGAAAACTAGTTTGGTCATCGCAACAAAGAGTAATTTATTTTAAATATTAGACAGGTCTAGAGTATGCTCATCATTTACACGATAACGTCCCAAATAGACCCAAATTTCTCATGGGTTAAGGTGTACGCTGCCCGTGTACTATCACCGATGGCAAGCATGACGTCGCACGTAAAGCTATCGAAATCTACTGCTCATTGATGTCTGCGGTGATGGAAATCCGAGTTCATAATAATGGCGCTCATCAAAGTTATTATTGTTCGTATACGTATTTACACTCTTGTTAAGAATCCCTACTTTCATTATTGCCGCTGCAGGTGACGATCAGTTTCATATGACGAGTAGCAAAATTTCAATAAATCACGTAGTAATGCTGCTGCTTTCCTTGTATTTGCGCATTGTAATTTTCTCCTACTGTGTTCTACAGCATAAGCCGTATAATTTTCCTTACAGGGAAAACCATGGCCTTTGTTAGCGTCTTCTGCTCTTTGTAACCAGCCGACCGCCATGACGGAGAGCATGAGAGGAAGGCCTTGGTTTCATGGATAGCGCAAAATCCTCTCCCAGCCAAGAAACATCGCAACAATTCGCTGCTCGTTATCGAGCACATTTTTAGGGTATCTCAGTCACAGAATCTTAACCCTATTAAAACCAACGTAGTTCGTAAATGACGCTTTGGACAATGTCATTCGTATGAGAAACCGATGTATTAGCCAATAGTTAATTAGCTAGGCCTTTGGGACGTCTCTCTTTCGTGCCCACTTTGCTTCCTTCCCGATTTCATACTCCCACTTGCTTATGCTTTATTCTGTTTTTCCTCTTCTTTCCTGACTTGCTGTTCCAATGCGTGTTAATCCTGTATGGGTACACCTTTGTGCATTGGTTACCCGTTTCTCTTTACGTACTATAAGTCCCTTGCTCGGAAACGGAGACTTAAACTTCCTAACTATAACTGTCCGATAGCAAATATGGCCGATTTCCTCTGTACTTACAAAATGGACTGACCTGTACTCGTGTATCGCTATTTCGTAACCCTATTGACCAGGAAGCAAAGAGTGTAACGGGAGGATTCAATGAGACTAAAATAAAACTTAGCAGTGACCGCACGTAGCCGAATGACGTCACACCGACCAGTCGAAGTATTTGAGTGTGGCATCTCGTGCGTTCGTAGGTTGGGCTCTTAATCCCAACCAAGTATAGAAGCAGTGTTATATTCTTGACTCGAGAGAAACCACAGGAACAGTTATTGCTCAAACTTTCTGCACTCGACGATTGCCATTTTTCCATTTTTTGTGAATGGGTGCAGCTCGAGTAGCTGACCAGTCAGGAGCGGGAGTTAGAATGAATATAGTCGAAAAATACGGTGATGTGTTTAAATATGTTTTGTGAAGAGCACTGCGCACTGAATATTAAGTGTAACTGAGGCTTCACTTCAAAGAAGAAGGAAGGAGTTAAATCAGGGGCCGAGATCTTGCAGCTAGTGCTATGAAAGTTTGCACCAGCCTCCACTGCAATTTTATATTGATAATTGCTTATTGCTCAATTAGTATATACTGTATTTTCTTCATTTATTTATGTGCTTAAGTGCTAAAATTTGCAATTTATGACGATATTTTTATGAAATTAAATACTCATAGGCTGCTCAGCTGTAGCTTCGTCGATGTGTCGTCATTGATGGCGTCACTTTTCGATGTTGGTTTCTCATGAGTTCTTCGGTTACGCGCTTTGCTTCCTGCCATTTACTATGCAAATTTGGGTTCTAAAAGCTTGAACTGTCTGCCGGAAATTAGTACATACTATAGTTGTTTCTTTACTGCATGGCATTCATTTTATTTACTCGGCCACCTAACACGTTTTTATTTGTGTTCTTGTGAATCATTTATTTGTTGAGTTAACTTGCAAAACTGAAAATGAAACACAAAAAGTAAACCAAAATTGAACTGCCCATAACTTTGAAATAAATCAAGACACTTCAATTCCGCTAGTTGCATTGCGTACAGAAAAGTGCTTTCTATTTATCAGTAATTGTGAAATCCCATTTTTGCCTATCATCGTGACGCGTCGCTTTGTACGATTGTAGCTGCCGCACATCGTCTCTTGCTTCGGTCGTTCTTCAAGTGGCTCTCAATACAGTTAATTGAACAGACCTTTGTGTGCGACCCCTGCCAGCTGCGCGTCTTTACAATTTTTAGCTCCACTTGTTGTTGGCGACCGCAGCGCAACAACCTATACAGGTGCGCTTTGTAAGGTAACACACTCACAATTTACCATGTGCGGATTTATATGTGGTAATGACTTTGGATCTGCAGCGAGACAATGGTCGAGATTTTGCCCGACTTTGGATTTGCAGCGAGACAATGGTCGAGATTTTGCCCGACTTTGGATTTGCAGCGAGACAATGGTCGAGATTTTGCCCG
>LQNS02000138.1:15216757-15230534 GCA_001587735.2 Parhyale hawaiensis
ACTGTGATGCCTGCTACATCGGCGAAACAGGAAGGAATCTAAAAACACGCGTCGAGGAACACGCAAGCAATGTGCGGAGGAAGCAAGAGTTGTCATTAATTTACCAACACTGTCGCTAAAACAGTCATTCCTTCCATTTTAAAAATGTGTCAGTACTGCATAAAGTTAAAAATTTGTAATCTCGTAAAGTAGTTGAATCGTTTTACAGTGTGCAATAACCAAACAGGATCAACTGACACTTAGATGTCCCATAACAACTGCTTCCTCTGCTCATTGACTGCTGATATTAATTGCAACTATTTTTCCCTTTTTTTCTATAGAGTATTCTTCCGTAGTATGGATACGTGTTTTAGTATATAGCTCTAGCTCTAGGACCTATATGCATCTTTCCCCTGACGACGGCTGAAGCAAATTCATGCCGAAAGCTTGGGCTAATAAACCTCCTGTCTTGATGAAATTTTTATGAGCGAGTGTTACGCTCGCACCTCGTCTCGATATACAATGAAAGTCTGTAGCCAAGATACGCATGAACGTCCGGTCTTAAGTTGAACGTGCGCTCCCTTAGTGTGGCCTCGGCATTACAGGCATGCTCCACTTGAACAAATAGCGTAATGAACAGACATTAGTCATGGGATACGTGCCTCGCTTTAGCAGCAAATTGTGCGTGCATATTACGTTAGTTTTGGATTGCAGCAACTACGAGAAAATCTGTTGGAATCCATATACGTATTCCATTTTGTTTATACTCCCGTATCTTCCATGTACTGTAGTTACCCCATAAATTAGAACGTGTTCTGCAGTCCCCTGTTCTCCAACTGGAGCATGACTCGTATGAAGGTCTTTAATTTGTTACCGCCGCATTTTTGGTCTTCAGGCTGATGGCGTCCTCACTTTGTACCGTACAGGTTCTGCCTCATTAGTTACTCTCTGGTACAATCATCTTGTTGTTTATGTGCCTAACGTCGTTTCTTGAGTGAATTTTAACGCTGTTTGCTCATACATACCCTTTGCTGCTACAATCATATCTCAGTACATTTCTGGACTTCCTCTGGTGTAGCTGATGCTAGCAATATTCATTAGACTAGCTAACTGACAGTAGACGGACCAATAGGCCTATTCTCAGAAAGGAGCCGATATGCAGACTCTGGTGCTCTGCAAGTTGTTACCGTTATGTCTATGCGGCAATTGCTCTTTGAGGGCCGGAGCCTGAGTTTCCATTTTTCTCTGCGAATGGGCCTGTTGGCCTGACTATTGGCAGCTATTTCGTCGAATCTAATTAATACTATCAGTAGCTGCTGCACTAGAGGAAGGTCAGTAAAATAGCAGTGTTGTGTGTGCGTGTGTCCAGGCCGAGGGCCTTGCCGAGACGTTGTGCTATGTTTGTTCGTCACAGTATGCCTCCCGTGGAGGCTCCTGCCGCGTGATATTGTGCCGTACTGCAGGCTGTGGGTTTCCACAAAACTCTAGTTCACTCTTGTAGCAGGGTCGAGAGTGTCCGTCCATTTCTATAAATGTGTGTTTCCAGTTAAATGACATGGCATTTCGAGCCTCTGTCGTCGGCTGGCCGAACTGGACCTTGTGCAAGTCCAGATTGTTTGATTTTGTTGGGAGGCAAATTATGGCGACTCGTTTGCGACGCAATGGTGCTGTTTGCCCCGTCTCTTATTATTCAATTTATATCTAACCGATAAAACCCCTTTTTTTCTTCCCTGTGTGCCTGTCAGTTTTGCGGAACTGGATGGACAAAGTCCGACTCCGACTACTGGCATTTGGCAGTTTCCGACTCCGACTTCTTTGACCTCTAATATTGCCGATTCCCGCTCCTTTACTTAACAAAATAGGCCAATTGTCATAGACTTTTGTTCCTACTCCTGAATCCTCCCAAATTCCGGTTTAGATTCCTGAATTCCAAAATTTACCAACTCGCCAGCACTTGTGTCTGTAAGTTTTTAAATTCACAGCTGTGTTTATTAGACATTCCATGGACAGTGGACGTATATTTTGTCGGTGAGTGCCTTCATTCAGTACTAATCTTTTATTTTTACTCCTGTATATACCAAGCAACAACGCCAATAACTGCAAAATTTAGACTCGCTTCTACATCAGTTAGTCCATTCGGTTTATATCATAGTGTCCGTTGTGGTTTATATCTTAGTTTTCGTTGAGGTTTATATCATAGTTACTGCTGATGTTCATATCATAGTTACCGTTGAGGTTTATATCATAGTTACCGCTGAGGATTATATCATAGTTACTGCTGATGTTCATATCATAGTTACCGCTGAGGTTTATATCATAGTTACCGCTGAGATTTTTATCATAGTTATCATTGAGATTTACACCGTAGTTGCCGTTCACACCTTCAAGAATGCATAACTAGACGCATTTTACTTATCTGTAACGCTCAACCATGTTATGCCCGGAATCCCTTATAGCGGATTCCAACAAAGTGAAATTTTATTTTCCCCTTAAATGGCTTACGTTGCATTTTTACTATTCCAGGGCCTTATGTGCTGTTCGTCGGTTATTTCCTTTATCAGCGGTTACGAACACTCGATTTGTTTCATGCAGTCGGCTTATTTGATAATTTTCTCAGTTTTGTTCTGATACAGAGATACATTTTTTTTCCTCAACTGAGGCGGCTTGTTCCTTTTCTTTATAAAGCCTAGTCGATCAGGCAAACTTACCCGTTATATTGAGTCAGGAAAACTTCTCTTGCTGTGATTTTGTTTGGAGAGAAGAGGTTTGAACAACGGGGCTGCTCACACCATGGCTCCGCGCACGCGCGCTACCGACCACACAGCTCCGTTGTAGAGCCGCGCTACGACCGCCGGCCTCTCTGCTTCGATACCTTCCGTCCCGTAATCCTTTATGCGAGCCCCAGAACGCTACTGTCGAGCTTACGTCTCGAGCCAATGTCGTTGCATGTATTACAAAAGTGTACCTTGAGCGTGTTTAGCTCTTTCGAGTCTCCTGGGATAACCAATAAGATGATAACAATACTGATGCAATGTTATTTTATTAAGAGCTTAGTCGCCTCAGAGATATTCAGCCTGTCCGAGCTATTTATGTGAGTATGTCCGAAAAATGTAATGGTATCATATGAGATCCAAAGAATTTTATTTCGTCGCTATGTTGCTAAAGCGTTGTTAATTGTGTGACCTAACATGTAGAGAAATATACAAAAGAAAGTTTTTCGCTACACCATTTATAGTGGTTTTCGAAGATACAAGGTTAAAATGTTTACTGTTAGAGCAGCATCCCATCGCTATAACCATAACAGTTAGTATTATTTTTCTGAGTTGAATCAATAATGTATATCTACTGGAACGAAAAGCATGTTTCAATGAATGTATTAATCAAAAACGCGAATGCCACTCGACATGGTTAACATAGTCTTACCTATCTGTGCTGTAAGCGACCACCGACCTCATAGTAAATGGCTTGCGTTTGATCAAAATTTATGCGTCTAGGGAATAATTTTACCACCTAATTATTACGTAGCTTACGAAACGCCAGCTATTGGTGAAAAATATTTCTTTTGAGTGTCGTATTCACTCTTTCTAAGTATACGTTTATGTCGGATACACTCATCTCCGTTTTTGTTTATCACAGAAACAGTGATTTACATGATGAAGACGAATGCAGTGAATGAGGAAGTAGGTTTGACGTATTTAAGGTTTATTCTAACTTTCCGACCTACATGACTGTGGGTGAATTCTGACCTCGGTCAGAACTCTGGTGTATGGCGTGTGTGTCTTCAGTACAACTTTAAGTTTAACCCATTAACGTACGCTGTCCATTGTCCTGGACGGTATATTAATAGCGTCATTTATACTGCGAATAAACGCATTCTTCATTCGTTAATGGTAGCATCTTTAGGGTTTACTTCATACATTAATGGGATAGCCTTATAGTACCGAGTGTGATCTCTCTTTGCCGTTCCAGACAGTACTCTTGCCATTAAAAGTTCGGGTCAGTGTTGTCAGGTTGGGATGTATTTCTGTAGGGTACCTCAACCCTCAACGGACGTTTTGTCCGTTTTTGTCCGTTTTCGCTCTTTTTAGGCCGTACTGTGGGAAAACCCGTAATAATTTCGTGTAAGTTGGATTGGATCATTCAATAACTTCGGGTAGGTTAGAGGAAGGCTTGTCTGGTTGTTCTAACCACCCCTTTTTTAAATTTTGGGTAAAAAATTTTTGTTAGTGGTGAGTTGCGGTTAGGTACTCTTTCGTCCTGAATCTGAGTGCAAACTTTATGTCGGTGCATTATTTTAACTAGTCCGTCAGTGTTAACTTCGTCAAAAAATTAAAGTTGAAATTTATATTTAAGTTACATTTCAACCCTCACTTCGTGTCATTTGTACCCGTCTCTATGCGTTTCGAATGGCAACGTAGATGGCCTTCGTCCACTACCGATCAAACTTTCAACGATTTTTTGCACTTTCTTTTTGGAAGATTAGAGAACGAAGTTCTGTGACTAGTATCAGGTATTTTGTTTGATAAAACTTATCGAAGAAGTCATCTCGATTGCACAAAGAAAATAGAATGGGACTTTCGCAAACATTCACTTCTTTGTCTCAATAAGGTACATTGTTGGTTCGACGCTACATACCTAAATGGAACAGAGTTCATCTCCAGGGGTTTTGTTTTGCTGTAGCGTACGCCACAGCGAGAGCTTTCTTTTTTGTCTCTGTTTGGAAAGTCGCCTAAGTTGAAGGAACAAGCGCAGTTCGAATGTTAGGCTTGTCAAGATTGTTTGCTATTGAAAACTGAGTTCTTAAACATTGAATGCCTGAGTCGAGATGTAGCTTCGGCGTCCCAGACCTCCTGAATTGTATACTTGAGTTTGACTTTATTTCGACAAATTTTAATTCATATAGTCATAGCCAAAGGAAGTTGGGCTTCCCTAAATTGTATATATGAATTATGAAACTTATTAAAAATGAAGCTTGGAGAAGCAAGCCCCAACAAAATATGGGTATTGAAGTGCTCATACATGATAGCTTTTCGCAATAAAAATTCCTGTTACGTGATTGTAATTGTTTCACGTACA
Source organism: Parhyale hawaiensis (assembly GCA_001587735.2). Taxonomy (NCBI): domain Eukaryota; kingdom Metazoa; phylum Arthropoda; class Malacostraca; order Amphipoda; family Hyalidae; genus Parhyale; species Parhyale hawaiensis. The sequence goes on from LQNS02000138.1 coordinate 15,221,813, forward strand.
GGATAGTAAATTAACTAGAACTTTGAAAAGCTAGCAGCTAGGATTTGGACGTAGTTTTGAACAGTAATGCTGTACATTGCCGATTCTAAAAGAGCATTTGTTTAGTTTTTGTCAGTGTTTTCATGGGTTGGAGTCGTCTGTTTTCTATGTTTTTTAGAGTCTTATAGAATTCCTGTTTTTCTGTATCTTCCTTTTTTGAAGTCTGTCATTTATACACTGAAGAAAAATATACGTAATATGTTCTTGCTCTTCTGGGGAAATACTGTAGATATATTTCCAACTGTGCCACGCCCAAGATTCCTATTTCTTGTTTGAATTTGAGAAAGATTCCCAGCTGTTGCTCAGTGTCAGAAGACTCCCAAGTACAAGGCTCCGATGGAGCAAATGTCACTTGGCGTTTCATCTTCAGTAGTTGCGGGCAGGTCCGCTTACCTTGAAATCAACCTCGAGTTCCTACGTTAACCAAATGTCAGACGGTGCGTTGAGCTAGTCATTACACGAGTCTCTAGTCATAGTGGATAATAATGATGGTAATGATAAGAGTTCCATATTTTCAGGTATATAGCTACAGTAATTGCATCGTCGAAGTTTTTATGTCTCCGTTAGTTTAGAATTTTGTGAATTTGATGCTTCAACACCTGGAGAATAAGACAGCACTGAGACCTAATTTGAAGCATAGGAAATGGATTCGCTAGCACGCACTCTTTGTTGAAGAATATAAGCTATTACCATGGCAATTATTTACGGCTGTAATTGCACGTATATTGCCTTCTCATTTTTTGCTGCAGTGCCCACCACACGCAATAATCTTAAATACGCAGTAAACATTGGACAGGGAGGTTTTGTAAAGTATTACAGTACTAGTTCAGAAAACTATTTCTATACAGGATGACAATGAAACTTACAGAATAAGTAGCTGATTCATAGCGCTGTCACAGTGCACTACCTACATTTTATACAAAACTCTATGACAGCAATAGGTTCACGCGTAGGCCTACTGTAAATAGTTAACCCATCGTCATTTTAAGTTACGGACTAAGAGAAGTAACGTTACGTACCTTACTACACAAACTAACTACCTACCTAAACAACACTAATACATGAATAGCTTGTGTACTAATGTTACAAATTTGGGATGATGTTCATATGTTGTGTGTACTGTATTTTAACACGAGCATGGATAGTGCTAGAAAATGATGTACTGTTCTTAGATTTGGGTAGAAGAAGTCCATCCTGTTTTTACCGATCTAACAATGCCCTGTACCGTTTCCCGTCGTTTTTCCCAAATTGCTGAGTGGAATTCCCATTGTCTGAACAGATAACCTATTCAGTTGTTCTTCTCGCCTTTCATCGCCCAATATATTGTATGGGGCTGAAACTAACATGTATGGTAGATGTCTTATTACATTGTATATTAACAAAAATAGAACAATGCAAATATTAAAGCGGCGTAACATATCGGGCACCCTCGCATCCAACTTTCTTTTAATAACCGCTCGGACTGCTCAATCTGAGGTGGCCTGCGTGAGTAGCCTGCCTGATAAGAGTTACTGGCCCGACCGTACAGCAAACACCTCATTGGTAGGCCTTGCTGACATCCGCATACGCTACCCGCCGGAGCCGCTGCAGCTCTTGTTCGAACTGCTCTGGAGAGGCAGTCCTAGTTCTGATATGGTTGGGGACACACCGGGGGGATGGATTTGCCTTGCTTAGGGTTTATGGCGTGTTAAAATACATTGTGCTTGCGTACTTGTGTCAGGGATACATCTCCCCAGTTCTGTGTACTTGGTGCTCATCATCCAGCGTGTGACTGACGTGGTTACAGATAGTGCTCTAGTTGGGGTATTTTGGAGGAATTTTATGTGTAACTGTGATTGTTTCGGCAGCAAAGCAAAGTTATCACTAAAGCACTGTTGTCCGACAAAGACCGCCCTGTTTTTGCCGTTCATGGCGCATAGTTTTTTCGTTAGCAATCCTATGTAAGCAAGTAGCCAATAAAGTGTGAAAATCTTTATGTTTCTAATTGAGCTCCATGGTTCGTGAGCTGCGCAGGATACCAAAATAACATATAAACAACTACGGTTTGATCACTTAGTATGGATATTATTTGTAAAAAGTGCGCAGTTACGTCGCTGACAAAAAAGTGAAAGCCACAAGATTTTGCTCCAAAACTACGCTTAGTTAACACAAGTGTGAAATTCGCTTCAGAGGCAGCTACCCATGATAGTTTGTGTGTGGGTTTTGTAGGGACAAGGGCGAGCCCTTGGTCCCTGTTTTTGACATTGCTGTAAAATATGTCGTGTTGTTTTATTCGTATGATGGATGAACATCGCAACAAATGCTATGAGAGCGCACACCTTGGTATTTGTGCAACTACAGTAGTAAATGATTGCAATTCTAATGAATTCAGGTTATTCCGGAGATCGCTGGTGTATCTTTTTATGGTGGTGCTAGACCAATGATATACAATGGCGTAAGTCTTGTACTCAGCATGCATAGAGGCTATTGTTCGATATTGTTGTTTATAACTGTGGTGCAGACATACTCTTGAAATCCATGCATTAACTAAGTGTTCCCAATGAACCTTTACAGATTCTCAAACGGTCTACATTTGGAACCATACATTTTTCTCATTGTAAATATTAAGAAACGACGTAAAACTGCGGAGATATATAATAGCAGGTGCAAAGCAAAATAAAATGGAGTATCTGATGCCGCGAGAAAATCAAGCAAATGTACATGTTAAGGCAAAATCAGACTTATAATAATTATTATTATATTACAAGTTACAATGTTCATAAAAGCTTATTTTTACCACGATGTAAGAATTTGAATTGAATTTCTTTCTTTGTTAGATCTGCCTCCATTCAGTTTTCTACCTGCTAGGCTACAGTTCTCTCTATTTTTCCTTATGTCCTCTAATCTTATCTTCACTACGGGTTATTCGCGAGTCTCAAATGTATACTGGTAAATATGAGACAATAGTAAAGGTGTGTGAGAGTAACGTTTAAATGCACCAGAAATCAATAATGTTTGTGAAGGGTTTTCATCATACATTTAAAAAGTGTTAAGATAATTATATTGTAAAAGTTGCCCTCCTCTACTGACTTCAATCCATATTACTCCCGTTGTGTTTTAGAGCCAAATGTGATTGTAAAAAACTATGTAGGATTCTCGTGGACCTACTTCTTTACTGTTCAAGTGGATATGTTTTTGTGTGCCACTCCATCAGAAATGGAAACTCGGGTGGCAGACCTGGTGACTTTCTTCGAAGGTAACATTTGTACCGTCTATTTTTTAATGTTGTCTGCCTTTACTCTACTGAGCTCAGTCCGTATTACGTATTACATCGATTCATATTTTATTGATACTTCATATTAAATTTCAGTAGAACTCTTGTGTTTACATTTGATTAGATATGGTGTAGCTAACGATTGTTTCAGCAGCCGTTTTGTTTACTCTCTTATCTGAACATTGATTATGTTAGGCCAAGCGTTGGAGCTACTATATAGGTACAGCCCAGTATGGTTCCGTTCAATCTGCGTATGTGGAAAATTTCGTTGATCGGCTTCCTCCATTGTACTGCTAACTGCTTAATTTTACTAGTATGTTACACTAAACAACTAAAGTGCTCTGAGAGCCCATACCTCCGCCAAGCAGGGCAGTGTTAATGAAATATTAAAGTTGGTCCTGAAACTAGCATGACCTCATTATCGTCACCAGTATTTGATCATTGGAACCTCTTGATAGTAATACCAACATCCGTAAATTTCTTGATGATCCGTCTATAACTTTCCGAGTTGTGTTCTGGCAAACATTAGTTAAGCTCACAGGCGAACCGATCATCACCAAATTTTGGTTAGTTGTGTTTTTGAACATTTCTTATAGTTCTTACAAATTTCATGAAGATCCGTTCATAACTTTTTGAGCTGTGTAACTGACAAACATAGGGACAAACGGACAAATAGATCCACGCAAAAATTTGGTTATTTGCTCCGGCACACATGGTAATAACATCAACAATTCCTGAAAATTTCATAAATCCATCCACAACTATTTGAGGTATGCCACCGAGGAAATAAGAGAAAGACAAACCAGTAAACGGCTGAACGGGTCTTCCCCAAAAGTTAATCATCTGTTACTTTTGATATATTAATCCTGTAAATTTCAGAACGATCCGCCCGTAACTTTTTGACTTATCTTGGCGACAGAGAAAAAGATAGACATAGAGAAAAGACAAACTCGACGAAAAGTAACCTCCTTGGCTTGGGATTATACGTGAATAGGAAGTGTTGCTGAAAAGCATTTAGCATTGGGTGTAAGCTACAGCTTACTGCATGATAAGTCAAAAGCAACATTTGCAAAAATGTGAAGGCTTTACTTTGTTATAGTCATACTTCATTTGCATATTTACCTCCGCCCAGGAGGATATGTTGTCGAGTTTGTCTAGTTGTCTGTTTCGTTGTTTGTCACCAACATAACTCAAAAAGTTATGGACGGAACTTGACGGAATTTACAGGGACTGTTAGGTATTTTAGAAGGAACAGATGATTAACTTTTGGAGAAGATCTGTCTATCTGTTTGTCTGCCTATTTTTTCTTAGCACCATAAGTCAAAAAATTATGGAAAAACTTTTATAAAATTTACACGAGTTGTTAGGTATATCACTAAAAGTAAATGACTATTTTTTACGATCTCTTCGTTCGTTTGTTTGCCACTATATTTGATTTTATGCTTGTGAGCAAAAAACTCAAAAAGTTCTGCACGGGTCTTTATGAAATTCACAGGAATTATTAGTAACGTTGGAAAACATAAATGATTAAATTTGGCGATGATCGGTTGGTACCTATGTTTGTGTGTTTGACTCATGTTTGTCAAAATGTTTGTTAGCAATATAACTCAAAAGTTAAGAACGGATCTTCGAGAAAATTGCAGAACTTATTATTGACGAATTTGAATGTTTCGTCATCGCCCCTTGCTTGGCGGAAGTATACGCCCTCTGTGTGCTCTAGTTCTGTATAGTTACTACCACACACACCTAGTTAAAGCCCAGATTTCTCAAACATTTAAAGCCTGCACCATATTCGAGCTTGCTGGGAACAAAATATATTCGCAAGAGGATATACAGTATGTGTAGAAGGATCAAGTTTTCCTGTACCATCCAAAAAGGTCATGAATTGAATTCATATTTTTGAGGCGTTTCTTAGAACAGCTGTTCTGAATTTCAAGAAGCTCATCATCGCGCTGCTATAGATAACCCAATGTTTAGAATTGTGTTTGGAACTGCCGTCAAGAAGTAATGACACCTTCATCGTAAAGATCCCGCCCGAACGTCGTATCATGAAAAGTAACTCACTGTCCCAGTATTCATCTCTGCAAGAGCACATTGTCAATTAGAATCGTGATAGAGCAGACAGTTTCATTCCCTAATTCCTGATCGCACAGAACAAGCACTTTCTTCATTACCTGTTTTCGCTATTCTATTCCTGCCCTTGAACTCGACGCTCATCACTTCTAACTCGTTTGATCTTGGATTCTGCTTTTTGCCGGCGCGCTCTCCAGAGTATTGAAGCTCATTTGCTTTTGAAATCGGTCCTCATCATCTCATTTTCTGAACTGTTGGAACTCATTTGCTATCTCCTCAGAGGGCATATGTTGGGTCATGGTTCGTTCATCCATTGTTTCTAGAGTCGCGCTTCCAGAGCCCCCTATAGGTTACTTTAGCCTTAGCTATGTTTTTGGGACATCTTCCTTTCTATATCTACTTTGTTGCTATCGTTTTTCATCTTTTGTACTTGTCATATTCTGGGTCCTTATCCCTGGAGGAGCAGACGTTGCTCCAGGCTGACCTTGATATTTTGGCTAATGTTGTTAAGTCCTGGAACTTGGTTTGGAATGGTTTGAAGAGTATAGTTATGAGATTTTGCCGTACTCGCCATATGGAGGATTATTACCTGCACCCATGTACTGTGGGAGACCCTGTCTTGACCTTGTTGAGTCTCATCGTGGTCTGGGGGTGTTTTTTTATCTCTATATTTTGTACTGTTGTTACTCTCCTCTTTTGACTTACTGTTCTCATGCACAGTGATTCTCGTGCGTGAATTCCCCGAGCTGTTCAGCTTACTGCAGAGCTCTTCGTCCTTCCCCTCTTTTGAACCGCTATTGTCGTCGACACAGGCTCAAACCTTATGTGCTCTTGGCGCTCATCTTCTCACTCTACGCCCGACTGATACTCATTCACTATTGGGCTTGGCGCTCATCTCACTTTCTGCACGCTTGAAATTTTTTTTTTTTTTTTACTTAGACCGTGGCCCACATTTTCGCACTTTCCGGACTCTCGATACACGTTTGGCTTCGCATCTCCGCCATGGTTTTCGTCAGAGAACAGACGCAGCTGGCGTTTTTTAATCGTCGTCTGTTAACAAAGCGCTGCAACTCCCTCGCGACCTCCCACAGCACCTCCGTTTTACTCTTCCATCCAACCTTTCGTAAGGGCGTCGTTACGCAAGCGCCGACTCTCATGCCATTGGGGCAAATTGCCATGCTTGCTGGTTGTCGATATTAGGAGACACCAACCGGCGATAATCCTCCCCTAATCGACCATGTTCAGCGGTATTCGGTGCAGGCAAGTGAGACTTGCACGCGTACGTAGAGCGGACGTGTCGCGGTCTTGAACAGCTAACGACCTCTGCGTAATGGGGTATTCTTCTCGGGGCCTTGCGATACCACCTGATATCAACGACCGTCTGTTCTGAGGCACAGAGCTTAGGGTGAATGCGCGAGCTTGTGGGACTTCTTTCCAGACTGAAACTTTTACTCTCTCTTGCTGAAATTTATATGGCTTGACTATGGCTCTGGAATCAGCATAAAAATTTTCACTTGGTTGTAAGCAAAAGCAGCTGTGAATATGACTCTGATATCAGATTAATTTTCTTCGGGTTCTAAATAAAATTTTGTTTGAAAGTGGCTTTGGAAGCGGTACTTCACGTAGTCTTGGAATGAGATTGGTGGAAGAAAAAGAGTTTGGAATACACCTTAACATGGAAGTTGAGACTATGGTCTTTTTTTATTGTTATTTTTTAATCAAAAGCGACACAGCTACCGTTCTTGAATGAGCAGTTACTTGACTAGAAACTCTTCTGTATGATGTAACTTTTGATACTGGACTTGAGCTGCGGTACAAACTTTTACACACCTGCCTTCAAAATTTACACCTACTCAAGACTTGTCGGTAGATGTCTGATAAAATAGTCAGGTATGAAAGTACATCATTGCGTTATGTTAAACTTACAATGTAACACGGTAAGGGTAATAGCCTGGTGACAGAACTTCCATATTGATACATCAGAACTGCGCCTAGAGCGCTAATACCCGTACAGTATCGCGCTGCGACGTCAGATCTCATAAAGATGAAGTTTTTTTTCCAACATGGTAACAATCTTGTCAACCAGGATTCTAGCCTCATAAAAATGATGCTGTAATGGGTCGTTGGTAATAACCCTCAGGTTGCAACATAAAGTCGTATGAGGCTCGTAAATTTTCAACCACCTTTTAAAGCTTGATTTACAAAGGAGATGGCAGACAAACCAAACGGCTCATTCCAGAAACTAGCCTCGACCTATGGGCTTCTACTCTATTATCTCTGTGGTGTTAAATCAGAGTAGCTTACCGGTCGCGACGGGTAAGTTTATTATCGAGGTGTTGGTGATCAAACGCCACTGAGAAAACTGCGCATTGAGGGTCCAGTAGGACGTGATCAGTAGTTTCCCGTATCATCCGCTGGGGGAGATAATAGAAGAAAGTTGCACACGGGACTCTCCCACTACATCATCCCGATGCCGAACGTGATTTTTCAGCCCGTTAAGTCCGTTAATTGCGTCCACACTGAATGTCTGAATATGAAAGTGACTGGAGCCAAGCCAGGCGGACAGGACTGGCTCATTTGTACGCATTTATGGTGAGGCATTAGCATTTTGTCCTTTCTTTTTCGTGGTCCGACCTCTACACGCGCGGTCGTTTTCTGTTTAATTGGTGGGTAAAATTGAACATCTATTGTTAAAGTGTTGGTCAGTGGTGTCAGCAGAAACTTCGATTAATTGAAACGAAACAGTCGCGGCTCGCGATGTTTATTGGCTAAATATAAATTGAATATAAAGTGTTACCGGTATATGTAGTTGATGATACTCGGATGGTCATGGAAATATTCCGAATTGAAGCTTACGAAAAATGCCTGTACCGGTACTACTGTAACCTGCTCCGTTGAATTACATCTTAAAATGTACCATTTGCCTTGTAAATACGGTATCGCCGTCTGTCTTGGCAACGGAACTCGTTTGGTGATAACGTCCGATGCACCAGCTCATGGACTTCTTAGGTGATAACATCCGATGCACCAGCTCATGGACTTCTTAGGTGATAACATCCGATGCACCAGCTCATGGACTTCTTAGGTGATAACATCCGATGCACCGTCTCATGGACTTCTTAGGTGATAACATCCGATGCACCGTCTCATGGACTTCTTAGGTGATAACATCCGATGCACCGTCTCATGGACTTCTTAGGTGATAACATCCGATACACCAGCTCATGGACTTCTTAGGTGATAACATCCGATGCACCGTCTCATGGACTTCTTAGGTGATAACAACCGATGCACCGTCTCATGGACTTCTTAGGTGATAACATCCGATGCACCAGCTCATGGACTTCTTAGGTGATA
>LQNS02000138.1:15231333-15243872 GCA_001587735.2 Parhyale hawaiensis
CCCGCGTGTCTGAACAGAAAGCGTGAGCGTGCGTGCAGGCTTGCGTGTGGAGTCGTATGGTCCTGGAATGCATATCGAGGGATCCTATTTGTCTCACTTAACTCCACTGGAGCCTTGGATTGCCTAAAATAACATGGTAGAGTCCTCGGCACCGACTGTCCTCATTTTCAATGTGTTGATCTTCACAGATGGTAATGAGAGTACGACACAGTTAACTGCGTGTATAATCGAACCCCTGGTATGTGGGACTACGTACGGGAGTCCTGACCGTTATTTTAGGAACTCGCGAAGTAGTGTTACGTAAAGGATATGTGGAACAAACTTTAACCAATTGTTTTCCGCAGCTATTGCAGCGCTAGCCAGCCTTATCCATCATTTTTTGTATTGCGTTATATTGTATAGAAAACAACCACTTTGATGTTTTTTTTTTTTTTAACTTCTACCGTTTATCCTAGGTGGCAATCCGTGGTATGCTTTTTCCTTCAAGTACGGTGTTGCACTGAAATTGTCCAGTTATCGTGTAAGAATCATTACAGATTGCTTCCGTAGCTTCAATGAATTCTTCCTAAAATTTATAATTTGCAATCTACACGGCATACTGCCCTACGAACTATGAAGACGTCAGGGTACTTTAGTACCGCGAAACCGGAGTTACTTTGGCTTCCCTGGGTTACTTTGCTCAACTACTTATTCAAAACAGTATAAAATAGTGTGTGTAAGATATTCTTCTAGATCTTTTGTTCTTATCCAACTTCACAAATCGGCTGGACTGAGTTGCCACTGGAAACGAAGGAGCTCCAATTTACAATACTCGAAATTGCAACATTCATGTTTAGTGTTCAAAGAAAAATGCTTATTAGAAATATCAAACTAAATCATTTTGCTTTTCTTTCTTCTACAGGCACCACCAGCGGGATGCTCAGAAGGCCTTCCCACGCCTCGTCGCTCTCGTCCCATTCCTCCAATTACTCTTCCTCCTCATTCAACTCCTGTTCTTCCTCCTCTCCTTCTTCTCCTGCTTCTTCTTTCTCGTCGTATTCATCAGCCCTGTCGAACAGAAGTCGTCTGAGTACACCTCCCTCCTCCCAGTCGTCTGCCAAGGACACGGAGGAGTCGGAAGAAGGTAAGTTTGTTGTTCTGTTGTATTGAAGGCAGTTTCCATTTGCCTGTTTTGAACAAGGCAGACAAATTCGGCTCAATTTTACCTGTGGTGGACTTAAATCGTGACCACCCCATTCACCCCCAAATTTGGATCAAGGTTCAGGCTATAATCACTAACTGATTACAATGTTTTCGATTACGGCGTGAAACTTGATCAAAAGTGGGAATCGCATGTTCAAGATAATTCCGGACAGTTCTTGACAAATCCCTTACAAAGGGAGTGAATCGAGCGCACCACAAAGCGTTTTGAGCTCGCTGCGTTGCATCGCTATCCAAAGTGTGTGTATCCCCATGCAAGCGCGTTCGATGCGCTCGGTCAAGGAAGGTCTGAGTAGCATGCATGTTTCCCTCTTTGCGATTTTGCGTACGAGTTTTGAGCAATACCAATATATAGGTTACATTGTTAAAGAAATTATAGTATGTGGAAAATTCCGTGACGTTTCAGATACTGTACAATAACCAGCGATAAAGTAAATACTTGTTTTACGAAGCTCAAATACTACATTTTCGTTTTCATATGCTTGCCAGTAACTGGCGACAAAGCAACTACTTTTTCAAGGAACACACTAATTCAAAGTATGCTCACTTTAGTGTCTGTGCTAGAACAAGTGTGTATGCGTCCTTGTTAATTAACTACGAATCGAAATGTGCGTATAAAGGAGTAGAACTCGCTATAATGGAACCGGCCATGGACAAAGTTGACAGAAATGCATGCAGTCATAACAATCCTGCCGCTAATGCTGAGGCGACTGCAGCACTGGTGTAGAGCTGAGGTCATTGCAGTCTTATTGTAATGTTTTTAGTGGTTTTGTTAAGCAAAATCTACATTTCTGTATTCTCAGCTTCTACCTTCTTTACTATGCTAAAGGTGTAGAAAAATACAGTACCCATGTCAATATTTTTCCGACCTTGATCGCCCAAAGGGACAAAATCCGTCTCGTTTCAAATGGCGTTATTTCTACGAGAACTTATTAGTAGTGTTCATCGTTCGTTTCAGCCTTTTTTTTTAAACATTAGTTGACGATGGCAGTTACCACTTCTCCGGTGCAATTGTTCATTAGTTTTAACTGTAAGGGCGGAGATAATACTTTGGAGACAGTAAAAAGTATTTCTACCAGGGGCCCGCGTTGTCACTTAAATGGTAGCAGAAAGTAATTGCCTTAGCGAAACTTTGATGTTGTTACCCTTCTTCGTACCGTAGTTCTCTTCTCACAAATGTTTTTTCCTTCGTTTTTGGTACTTTACTCAATTAATGCATTTACAATTTTAAAAAATACAGCAGCAGTAAAGCACAATCTATTACGTGTGCTCCCACATAGAAGTACTCCAGCCGTTTTTGGTAAGGCAACGACACTTTGCCTTTCAGCAGCTCAAATGTGTTTTGTCTACTACATGTACTTCAGTCGGGACGGCGAGGCCAACCAAGCAACCAGACCACCCAAGTAACCAACAACCTCGATTATTGCGCAGTGGGATAAGATAAAAAAAAAACTTTTGCTCTGATCGAGTGTCAGCGAATTTAAAGCAAGAGAAGACTTTGTACCAGTTGCTTAAACGAACGTTGCTATCGAGTTATCAATTCTTGGTTTTCTTGATAGAAGAGTATCGTAATTTGCATCGAGTTGCTGACTCATGTAAAGTCGTTTCCTGCATAGGCAGTTTGTGCACGATATGCAGTCGTCATCGTGTCAAGTTAATAAGCGTGAAATAGCTTAGTGAAGGTGCACTCCAGACCTAGCTAACTGTAGCTGTTGCCGGTTGCTTGCAAGGTTTTTGAATTTTATAGCAACTCTTAAGTTTTTTTACCGTAGCGTATAATTGTGCGGTTTTGTAGCCATGACGTTTGTCATTTATTTGTCGCTGCGTTCAGAAGTTTAAAAGTTTTCTATCATTTAATTATTAAGTTGCCTATTTCAGGGTATTTCAAAAGTTCATTTACTTCTCGGTTTTGTTCCGACTTTGGTGAATTATCTCAGAGCCACTGCTTGTGCCTTTTTTCCTGCGTTCTGTAAATCTTCTTCTTCTTTTACACGACCGCGAGTGGGTGGAGGTTCGCAAGAGTAAATATGTGTGCCGCTATTATACCCTTAGGCAGGCAACACGTGAGGGCGCTCAAACCCCGTCTGCGGATTTAGCGAGATGCTTTACTTCGCATCGATCCTAAATTATCGCCTTACGAAACGGCTGTTGCTGTGCCTACGGTCAAGACGGAGACTGTAACAATAATTACCCCCGCCAAGGAGGTTATGTTTTCGTCGTGTTTGTCTGTCTGTCACCAAGATAACTCGAAGTTATGAACTGATTTGGACGACAATTAAGGGGACTGTTAGGTATGTTTGGAGGAACAGATGATTAACTTTTGGCAGATATGTCCATCCGTTTGTTTGTTTGTTTGTTTGTAGGTTTACTTCATTTTACTCAATGCCATAACTCAAAAAGTTATTAATGGATTTTGGTGAAATTAACATGAGTTGTTAGGTATATAACAACGATTAAATGATCAAATTTTGGTAATGATCCGTTTGTTTGTTTGTTTGTTCGTTCGTTCGTTTGTCACTGTTTTTAATTTTATGCTTGTTAGCACAATAACTCAAAAAATAATGAATGGATCTTTATGAAATTCATAGGGGTTGTTTGTAATGTTAAAAGACATAAATGATCAAATTTTGGTGCAGATCGGTTTGTTCGTTTGTATGTTTAACTCATGCTTGTCATAACGTATGTTAGCTGCATAACTGAAAAAGTTATAAACGGATCATCAAGAAAATTAGACTAGTTGTTATTGCTATTAAAAGGCACAAATGATTAGATTTTGGAGTTTATACCAAGAAAATTATGGTTTCAGAGCCAATTTGAATTTTGTGCTACCGTTGCCTCGCTTGGCGGAGGTATGCGCTCTCAGAGTGCTCTAGTTTTTTATAAGATAAGCAGTGAACGCATTATTTAGTAAGGTTTTAGTTATACCTTGAAGTATAGAGCTTTGATAAGCTTATAGTAGGAAGAACCCTAACAAAATTCCTGGCTACACCAGAAGCTGTGTTGATCATTCCTCGTTTGGAACGGCCAGTAAATTTTACTTGGGAGCGGACCTCGCTGTGGTCAGCTTCGCGGTCGGAGTTGAAGATCCCTTGTACTTCCCAGTTCTTCCAGAGACTTTGTGTTTCTAGCAAAAACCAGTACCGTACTAGCCAAAACTGGGATCGATACAGGAGAAACTGGAAAATTGACCATTTCGCTTTCTCTGAACGTGAAGTTAACGAGAAAATTGCCATGTCCGTAGTTTTTGTCGCGTCTTTGTACTTGATGTAAATTAGAAACCCGGACTGGTTCTTGATGGAACGTTAAGAATAACTTGAAAATATACCTTATGCTTCTGCAAGATTGGACCTAATGTCATTGTAAGAAAAAATTTCTTGACAGTAACGGGGAGCAATTTTCCAAACGCAAAAAAATTGTCAAGTGCGTTAACGATTTTTTGCCTACTTGCATTTGCTCTGCATGCCCCCTCCTGTTCTCGACCTTGATTTCATTGTTTCAGAAATAAGGAATGATCGTAAGTCTCGGCAGTCTTTTTCTATAATACATCCACTGTATGTACACCGCGAGTCACGTACATCGGTGCCGGGTAATGGGATCGCTGAGTGACCACGTGGGTTATTCTATGCCCACCCATCGTTTATTGTGGGGAGTTGTAGCTATAGAGAGACTCACTAGGATTGTTTAGTTTAAGATATACTGTCGTGATAGTTTTCTACAAAGCTCACTTTTCTTTCTTCCTATTCTGACTTTCATTAATAGTTTTTCTTCTGCGGCTCATCTTTCACATCTTTTGGTATCCTCTGTGATTCTCTGAGCATCAAATAATAGTTTTCCATTGCATACGTGCATGCCCCTTGTATTTTCCTGTCTTTGAATCGGGATTACTATGGACGTGCTTGAGAAGACTTACATTTTGAATAGATGATAATTATTGTCGAACTAATGTCTGTGCAACGAAACCCTCTTAGGTTTCACTACCTGACACTATTCCACTGGCTGACTCACTCGCTGATATTGGATAACAGTATCAGTGTGTGTGCTACGTCTCATGTCTTCTCGTTAACGCTGCACTTCCCTTATCATAATGAAGTCGCCTGAGGAGTTAGCATCGTAGTATTATAACCTTGCATTCATTGCGGCAGTGCTTTGTTATTGTCAGTGGGTAGGTTCGTAGAAAAATCACCAATGAACACAAGCTATTTACATAGCAAAATGTTTATAGGCGAAGACAAGCGTTAGAATCGACTTAATATCGTGAAGCTGTTCCTGAAACCAACTTCGTAATGAGCTCTGTAACAATAAAAGCCAAAGAGCTGTAAGTAAGGACATAAAAAAATGCAATGTATCTAAACATAGCGTAAGTCTGAGATGCTACCATATATTTTAGTGCTTCTTTTACTAATGAATATTTGTGTTTCCTTTAAAAAACTGACGAGGAAACAGGTCACCAACGCGTTTCAAAATACCTATTTGTACTCGTAAAGTAGCGGTTTTAGTTGTTTTTCTGCCTATAAATTATCACTAAACTTGTGACTAGATCGTGTAAAAATGTTAAATTTGATGTTTTTTATCGTTTTAGAAGGCATTAACACATGAGGCGGTAATGGTGTGATGCTAACAGTGGGTGTACAAACTGTACATGGTATAGCGGTAGACAAGCCCCAAACGACGTTTGAATTACCAACAATGAAATACCGAATTGTCAAAAATGCATTTAATGATATTTTGTAGTTACATGTGTATTGAGCATTTCAACTCACCACAGCTACAGTGAATTGTCGTAGAGAGCAACACCATAACTTATAGATTTCGATTGGGTTAGGTCTACCTAGTGCTAGGAAGTCAATCTTCCTCACTTAATGGCGTGATCATTTCTTTTAATTTTATGAGTAACTACTATATTTCGCATTTTTTCTCCTCTCACCTGCTTGTTTCCCATCGAATGAATATTGTGCACTGGCGCGTCACTCACTTTTATGCCCCAGTTAATTCTTGATTATACCAACAGCTGTATGTAGGTAACTTGTTCGGCAATCCTCCAGCTTCATCTTCCCTCTTGCTGGCTCCTTCTCGGCGCGGTCCACACCAAGTGCGACGACGTACTGGTTCTTGTGTCGTCTCCTTCCTACCAGTACGTTACTTAAGCTTCGTGATCAAGTCAAGCTATGATCTGCTGCTCGATCACTGAGGTTCCTGAGGACAGCATGTAATCTGTAATAGTAAATTAGGGCAACATTCAGACCGAGACGCTCCAACGTCTTTGGTTAGTATAGCTCAGCCAGGACTGGGTTATCTGCTAGTCTAGATCAGTTGTTCCTGAAGCGGGCGGTTCCGTTTCTCTCCGCCTGGGTCGTGAGACAATTTGAAAACATAACTGTCTAATACCATATTTATTATATTGATAAAAGATAAGTACAATAATTTGAAAATTATTTACAATTCACTTACCACACGGCAATCGGTAAACGTATAGTTAAAAAACCTAGATGTAGAAACAATGTCGTCATACTATGTGTGGAGTCCAAACGGCTGTAAGGAGACACAGAATCAAGAAAAACTAACATGATCTGAATAAGGAAGCACGCTGACAGTAAGGAACGAGAAAATGTTGTTTAATTCTGCCGAAAAGTATGGCTTTCAAGAGAATGGTTTTTATGGGAAAAAAACACAACTGCATATTCTATTCTCATTTGCATGAACTCCAATACATATAATAAAAACGAAAGCAGTTGTGACTAAAGAAGTAAGGACACTATATAGAAACCCGCTCGCATGTTACGGTGTAAGCAGCCTGGCAAAGCTTGAGACGTTACATCTTCATTTTTTATTTTTCACTCTTGTGGTGGAATCATGTCACCACTATTTCGATCACGGTTCGCGAGCTTATTGGTGCCATCACGAATGCATAACGCTAATAGTAGTGTGGACATTGCATAACGCTAAGAGTAGTGTGGACATTCCGACAAATTTTTTATTAATTCGGCGAGAGCATCCGCGTGCCTGATATGATGGTTTCTTTTTTAATGCATAGAAGGGCGCGACTATTAACTGTCGTCCATTCTTCTTCTCTTCCTATCTCTTTGGGAATGCAGATTTGCAAGGAATATAATACATCTGAATGGTACCATTTATGATTCAACTTTTTCTTAGAAAGTTATGGTATGATGAACTCGCAGCCATCATTGCTCGCTAATTATAGGGAAGCTTTAGTGCGATGTTGGACATTCTAAGCGAATTTCTGTATAGGTAGGATACATCCATGAGTTAGTTCGCATCGGATTATTTCAACACTAACTCTGCTCCTTTATGACGGGCAGAAGGCTTGAAATCAACGGGATGTATTTTGTTGAAAACTGCGTCTTGAACTTATTTCTGCTTTTGTCTCTGATGGCGATAGAAATACGCTTATAGAAATAAAAGCGTGAAGTGAAGTAATGTCGTTATCAGCAGATTGTAACACGAAGAACAGGTTGATGCTTGAAATAACCGAGCACGACTTTATTTCATTCAGGAACTAATCAGCTCGTTCAATACAGGTTGTACGGGAGTATGAATTTAATGGGTGCCAATTAGTTTATTCCGCATTCTTTGCCCAAACAACTGAATTCGTGAAACTTTTTTCTCATCACCAACAGTTCATGACGAATCTACCTGGCGTCAATTAGTTTATTCCGCATTCTTGCTCAGAGTTTGAGCAGAAATCTACCTCGCATTACAAGGTCTGGTGCGGAAAATTACAAAGACGTCGGCTGCGACTACTATAGTCGTAAAGTCACGAGTAAACGCAAGTTAGGCAGCCTGCTGCGGCGCATAACTCACAGAATTGGGGCGATAACTCAGTGACCTCAATTGTTGCAGGCGACCTCAGACTGACTTCCTTGTTACGAGACACCTGTACATAATTCCTTCTTAATATCGCAGTGCACCGTAGATTAGGTTGCTGCTGTGCAACGTTCAGTTTACGCGATATTTTATTGCTCTGATAGCTAAGTCATTGTACGTTTCGGGTAGACTCCCGTCTCGAGATTATTTACTTGCGCAACGTGCAGTTACGCCGCTTTTTGAACAGATAACTGAAATAATTTCACGAATCAGACAGGCTGCTGTGATAGATTATGTTGTTGTGCAATACTCAATTTACTCGGCAATTTAATTGAAATTCCCCAAATCATTACTGGATCAGCGCCAACAACTGAAAATGACATTATCAGTTGAACTCCGTGAGTCTTGAAGTGACAATTTATTTAAGAAAATACCTTCCTCTTCTTGACGCTTTGTCTTTCGTGCCCACTTTGCTTCCTTCCACTTCATACTCCTTCTGATCTTACTGTTCTCTGGTCTTCCTTTTCATTCTGACTTGCTGTTCCCATGCGCGTTGATCCTGTATGGGAACACCTTCGTGCATGGGTTCCACGCTTTTCTATCGCCAAACAATATGTCCCTTCCTTTTTCTCTCTTAGAAGAGCTTAGCACTTGTTTAGGGAGGCTGAAATCTTCTTATAATACCTAATACCTTGACGCTTTGTTGATGCGTTCCGTTAAAATTCTATCTAGCCATCAAGGTTTTCTCTTTACCTATAGAAAACAACATTTTCATATCTACGTCTAGAACCGACCTCTGGAAATGACAGGCGCTGCGAACATCATAAATTCTACTTGATGGGACTCGAAGAGAGCCTTTTGGCACAGTGAAGTTTGCGCATCATGTATTTTAACATAAGCTTTTAATGATTTTTCTAGTAGTTATAATTAGTTACTGAGCGAATGCGTGCATATTAAAGTGATGTGTGCGTCAACTAACATTTTTCATTCGATAGATTTACAGTATCCTGACAGCTTAGTAAAATTGTTAGTCTTTTTTCTCATAGCGTTGCCTCCGTACAAAATATCGATATCGAATACTACTACTACTCCTCCGAGGAAGGCAGGTTTACTCTTGAAAGAAAGGGCTTAGTGAGTGTACTGTAGCAACGCAGTTTCTCACTCCTCTGTTGACAAGGCGTTTAGACTTTCCGCTTTGTGGTGGGAAATTATTGCTTTAACGTATTATTTCCATACTATTCAAGCCGCTAGACTGCTGTAGCTGAAATATTACCTCTCTATCGGACGTTATATGAAGACGTTACTAATTTAGAAAGCAAGTTGTGTATATATATATATTTGTCGGGCTTGAATTCGTTTCATATGTCCTTTGGATTTTCATAGGTTCTTTTTGATTGTTTTGGTTGACGTCATCCTGAGAGACTCTCCTCCCTCGTACAAAAAAAACACGAAATTGATGTGTGTGCGTTGCGTGAATATGGCTTTTCCGACATGAGGCCTATATATAGTGTATACCTGCCTGCCTCTTCCCACCGCGAAGTCAGTATACGACTCTCGCTGCAGTTTCCGCCGGAAAGTGGCTCTTGCGGGAGGACGCTTCTTATGGCCCATAGGTCATCCAGCGACGGTTGCGTCACCAGCACTTCCAGCAATAGGCACAACCTTCTCCAGCTCGCGCTCACTAGAAGTCATTTAGTCTTTCAATGAACACATTCTATCGTATAGTGTATCATGTATTACATATACTAAATATTGTTTTTCCAAAGAGAGGCAATTTTCAGTAATGCGTTCAAGGGCAGCGTTACGTTGCCCGTCTGTTATGCATGGGGAGCAGCAATGTCAATGGTTACCTTAGCCTTAGCTAGTCCTTCAGGACACCTTTCCTTCGTGAACATTTTGAGTCCTTCCACTTTCGTACTCGTATATTTTTCTCTATTCTTCCTCTTCTTTACTGACTTTCTGTCCCTTTGCGCGTTGATCCTGTATGAGAACATCCTCGTGCCTGTGCTACAACTTGAGGTGTCTTGACATGCTACGTCTCTTTACCATTCGTAGAACAGCTCATTTATGCTGGATTAGAAGGGCTTAAGCAAACTCATAGACGCACTCTGGTGGAAATCCCTTCAACCGTTTGTTTGTTGTTTATCTACTTGTCTTTTACTTTCTTGTTAACATAACTCAAAACAGCTATCAACGGATCTTCATGAAATCTTCAGGAATTGACCGAAATGTTACAAAGATCAACTGATGAATTTTTTGTGATGGTGTGTTAGTTCGCGTTTTGTTTCTTTCTCTATTTGTTTTTGTTTTTCTTGTTCTTTTTTGTGAAGTTGTCAGTAAGCTAACTACGAAAGTTATGAACGATTGTCCATTAAATTTGCAGAAATAGTAGGAATGTTGAGAGACATAATTGACCAAATTTTGGTGATGATCAGTTGGTGTGTTTGGCTGTATGTTGGTCTTATTCTTTTACCAGACATAATTCAAAAAGTTACTGACAGCTTTTCAAGAAAATTATAGGCACTGTTAGAAATGTCAAGAGGCACAGATGATCAAACTTTAGTGTTGATATAATGGCAATCCCAGTTTCAAGACCAATTCCAGTTCTTCGTTACCATTGCCTTACTTGGCCGAGGTATGCGCTGTCAGAGTGCTCTACATAGTAATGAAATACTCTCCTATCTCTTGGAGACTTCTGCCGATCTATTTTTGTTTATGTACACATTTCTGCAAGGTTTTATGTGACGCTCTATATCTGATTAATACTTTCTTTGGTGATTGCAGCGCGTGTTTTTAAGTCAGTCCTCTGAGTCTGAGTTAATTTTCTTGCAGTTTTACAGTTGTTTTTAGATCTTGCAATAACAAAGTTTTCGGATATTCCCACTTCACCTGTTCTATTCGCCAGCCTCTGTGCTCTTTCCACGTTCTTATTATTCCCACGGCATAGTCTTCTGAACATACGAGAAAACAACGAAATCATGTGGATTTCTCCCTCTTAACGCGTATGAAATGCTATAAAGCCTTACCGCAGCGTGTGTTTCCGCTTCTGTATGTGATGTTCTCTTCCAGAATTCAATAAATTGTGCCAAAACTACGCTTACTTCAAGAACTTCTCGTAAACGTATTCTCATGCGCCGTACCAAAAGTAGCTCTTATCCAAGTTTTCTTACTGGAAATGCCTTCGAAGGTCACCTTTGGAAACCAAACCCTCCAAGAGCGGCGGCATCAAGCGTGGCAGGGTTGCTCCATGGCAATGCCAGTTGCGAGTCTCCCATACATAGACTTCCGCCGTGGTTTGCATCGTGCGTGCTGGTGGCAAGTTGATCCGCTGTGGTACTTTTTAAATGGCTTGAAACATGTTGCTACTTGACCTTCCTCTCACGGTATAAACGATTGATTAGCCGTCAGAAATATGACAAGATTGATTGACTTCAAAGGGTGTAAGGAATTCATAATACTGTACATGTGGCCCGCGCTAGTAACTCTTCTACTTGGGCTTTCCACAGCTGCCAGAAGCGCCAACGGAGGTCGTTTCGAGCTTCTCTCCAGTGCCCCGCATCATGCTTGGTCTTGACAGAGGGGCAGATGTGCCAGTGGATATCTGTTTCGAAAACTTTCCCTTCCTTCTTAGCATCAGGCGTACTTTCATAGAGCTACCCAATGTTAGTAGCAACTTCAAGCAGATGACGCTGGGTCTGTTTAGATGGCTCCTCCCATTCTATTGTGAGAATAAAATTCTACTTCGTTTTGGTTACTTGGCATGCTTGAAAACAGCCTTTTTCTGCCGGTTGTCTACAATATCTACTGACTGGTAAAATCTACCTTTATTATAGAACTGTCCTATTCTTTCTGTCCAGTTTGTCTTTTTTTTAGGTTAGCAGAGCCCACAACGGGGATCTCTGAGCTTCAGCCTGTTTTTAGTTGACTGTTAAAATCCCTACATCATCTATCTGTATAAATTTCTCACCCGTTGCTCATCATGATGCTATATTCTCGCAGGCTTACCATGTATAGCCTGCGTAACTGATTCATGGAACTGGAGATCTTTAAAATTTGTCCCTCCTCAGCATCAATTATAAGCTCTGCTTTCAGCGCAGCATGAGGTGCAATTTTCATATGTATATATACCATTTGTATAACATATATTTATGCTGGGTTATAGAGTTAGTCGTGGAGATCTTTAAAATCTAAACCCCTCCGCTCGGTATCAAACGCTCTGTTGGCAAGCATTGCTGCCGAAGTCTCTCTCCAGAGTTTCCTCCCCAGCTCAAGACACTGTGTGCTCTGCCAGGTACGTATACCGTGCGTACGCTGCTCAACAGACTTACCGCTGAAGATCTTCAAAATCTGTCCTCCTCTACTCAGCATCAAGCGCTCGTTTGCCAAGCAAGGATGGCTGCGGAAGTCTACCTCCATAGAACTTTCCTGTGGCCCCTAGCCGCTCAGCATGAGGCGTGCTCTGGCAGCTACCCATGCGTGCTCTTGGCAGGTTGGCGGAGGTGCTTGACCCGCTCCCA
>LQNS02000138.1:15250243-15260380 GCA_001587735.2 Parhyale hawaiensis
GCTGTTTGTATTCTGCTCTCTTTCTATAGGCATTACTGCTCCCATGATTCTCTTTGCGAAGGTTCCACATTTTCTCGATATGTTTTTCGTACATATCTTTTTCATTTCCTGTCTTGAAACACACTTTCAGCTGCTATCAAGGTTTAAGCCCACTTGTAAAATATCAGTAATTGAGATGTTCATGGTACGCATATAAACGTGTAACACCGTTTTGGGTTGCGAGTAGTATAAAGATAGAGAACCTGCACGTCTTGAAACCATACATCCCTGCCGCACCCTTGGCTAGGTACACCTTCCTCTTCCGTTGTTTGTAGGAGCACCGTGACCGGTGCAGTTAGGAGTGCCGCGGACTGTTGGTTACCTGTACCTTGTTTGCACTCGCGATGACTTGCGCTATTTTGCCCTTTGCACGCGTCTCACAACATTACGATCTTTTTGTCACTGATTAACGAGCTTCCTGTGAAAGAGCGGAACATTTTTACTGGGTTCTTGTGCATGAAGAGCTTGCAGTACGATTTGCTCGAGCTCCAGTACAACGACTCGGAGGTTTTCCGAAGGTAACCACTTCACGAGACACCGATGCCCAGGTCGCTGCTCGTAACTTTGGTCTGTTGGTGCCTGAATCATCAAACAATTTGTCACCAGACATAAACCGCGGCTCTAACACGTCGCACGATGCTCGTTCCCGATCAACGCTTAGACCCGACGATTGTCTCTATCCCAAATTTCCTCAGGAATTGCTTTAAGCACTATTAACAGTACTCTTAATGTTTAAGTACATTTTTCAACAGCTCTCTCTAAAGTTGGTAAGACAGCAACATGTCGGCAACACTTACGTACCGCGAGGCAACCTACGGTTACCTACCTCACAGTGGTATGGGGGTTCAATGAAGATGTTGATAGAAACTGAGACATAAGTATACTTTTGAAGGTATCTGTTACTACTTAGATGATTTGATAACTCCTCCTTGAGTGGAGCTAATCTGACAAGTACGGTAACCAAGTCACCAGGTTTGACAGGTCTTGATAGTGGCAGCCTCCTAATGTGTAGTTGTGTATGTACACATATTCCCTGTTACTGTAATCGGTTTAGGCCGATACATGTTGATTCAGCCTAACTGGTACAATTCAAGTCTACGCCTGTTTTTTGTGTACCTCACCCTTTAGGGTCGGCGTCTCATTTGTCTCCCATAATTATCACCGGTTTGCGCCGGCGTCATATATGTCCCCCATAACTGTCTCCAGTTGGGGCCGGGCCGTCGGCCTGGGCCGCTGCTGCCTCATTGCTATTTTCTGACCAGGTTAATTGGATATACATAACTGGACTTGGGTTTGTGACCAGACTTCTATAGCGGCTTGCTTGTACATGCACACACACATAGTGCTGGTCTGTTGTTATTGTGTTGTATGCAGAATACTCGGTCTTGTTCTGTTTGCGGTCTGCGGCTGCTAGTTTGTTTGATGTTTGCAAAAGACTTCATCTTGTTTTGCTGTACTTTTGTGAATTTACTGATTTTTCCTTCCTTAGTGTGCTGTAGTTTAATTATTATGTCAGTCATTATGACGAATGTTTCTAGTACTGCACGTTGCAGTTGATATGAAAATATACCTAGCCACTTTCATTATGCTACGCTTTTTGAAGAAAAGTGTGTTCTAAAGTCCATTGCATATTGTTTTCATTATCTTTGTAGTCACTTTCACTAAGTTAGTCTAATTTTTTAGAGTTAACCGAATGTTGTAAACATTCGTTCCTATGCATCCTCCAAACCTCAGTTCTTCACTTAATGTATAAATAGCTAGTGAATTCTCCACTGCAACATCCGCGTTTCTAAACATCCGCGTTGTTACGTTAGCGTGACCGTTTTCTTTTCAAGCCCTCTATGGGCTGCCATGGCCAGGCATCTCCAATTGGCGCGACGAGCGCAATTTAAGCCATAAGATCTTGCTGTTGATATGCCTGGCACTTCAGGCAGGTGCGTCGGTTTCGCAGCTTTGACTGTGAGCGTACCATAAACCAGTAGCCCGATACACACCTGTCGGATCGGTCTGCACAGCCTGTTGAGGTTTCTTACGGCTCTCCGGATACTGCTAATCACTTCGTTGAATTTGTCTCTTCATTGCATTCTGTCGTATTAAAAATCTTCGTAGTTATTTTCCGTTAGTTAATTGAAATTTAACTAACGCTTGACTAAAAGGAACATGATATCGGCGCTTATCCGTTTACGTCCGTCGTTTTTCAGTTCAGTGCAATCTCTATTTTTTCAATTCAATGACAAATTAGATCACTCTGGAGAGCGCATACATCCGCCAAGCAAGGCAACGGTTACGAAAAAATAAAATTGGTTCTGAGACCACAATTTTCTTTGTATCAACACCAAAATCTTATCATTTATGCCCTTCAACAACGCTAACAGCTTCAGTAATTTGTTTGGAGATCCGTTCATAACTTACTGAGTTATGCTGCTAACAAACATTATGACAAACATGAGTCAAACATGCAAACGAACCAACCGATCTGCACCAAAATTTAATTATTTATGTCTTTTAACATTGCTAACAACTCTTATAAATTTCATAAAGTTTCATTCATTATTTTTTGATTTATTGAGCTAACAAGCATAAAATAAAAAACAGTGACAAACGAACAAACGAATCAGTACAAAAATTTGGCCATCTACTCTTCGTAATATACCTAACAACTCATGGAAATTTCATAAAAATCCGTCCATAACTTTTTGAGTTATGGCATTGAGAAAAATGAGGCAGGCAAACAAATGAACAAACGGATGGACGGATCTTCACCAAAAGTTAATCATCTGTTCCTCTTAACATACCTAACAATACCTGTAAATTTTGTCCTAATCCATCAATAACTTTTTGAGTTATCTTGGTGACAGACAGAATAACAGACAGACCGACAAAGACGACGCAAACATAACCTCCTTGGCGGAGGTAATCATCGGTCAGATGAGCACTTCACTGTATAACGGCAGCCCTGATTTGAAGATGATTCCCTCTATCACTGCACGCTCCACAGTTGCTTCCCACATCTGTTACTTTGAGATTCTTTCCTTTGATTGTCGCGATGTGCATCATTTGCTTGGAGATGCTCGGTATCAGCGATGCCATGCAGCATCTACGGTATCCCGCATCAGTTCAGTCCGTGAGAACTTTTTGTGATGGCAATGTTTATCTCTGTCTTGAAGTGGCACCGTTACGGCGCCTGTAGAGCCAATGCGTTTATTCTACTTGTGAAGTACAGTGGGTGAGAAGTGGCCCCATAGGCATGGTATATACCTACTATTTTAAAAATACTGATTGAATCTTTAGAGTACCGTATCAGCTGTTGTTATTCTCTAAAATGCTAAAAACATTCTTTGAAAAACATAAGTCAGTGAAAACTACCAATTTCATGGGTGCAGATTGAGAGGAAAACTATAGATGCAGCTACACACCACACTATACTGGACTCAAGCAGGCCCTACGCTGAGTGCTGGAACTTTAATAAAAGTTTTTCCTATCAACATTGTGTCCTCAAGCAAAACAAAAATTGTTCTAGGCGATGCGAAAAATGCAGCGTTTGGCAAGAGGCACGAATACGTGAGCACCATGGCCGATGGTAAATTGTAAGATTAATTTTCTTCGATTGTTGGTCATTTTAGTGTCGTAAAATTCAGTGGTGATCACCTGCCCTTGACCTCTAGTTACGAATTTGCATTTCTTGCTAACAAACACATAGTTTGCATCGCCAGGAACAGTTTACTTTCTGTTTAAGGTCACTGTGTTTCTTACAAAACATATTAAAGTTTCACCTGCTATTTGGCTTTGGAGTAGGCGGTCAAATATAGCTTAGTGCATGATATATATCTAATTCTTAGCGATACAGCAATGACCTTACACATATAGTTAGTATGATATAATTGTTTAGTAGTCATGTTTGTTATCTAAAGGCTTCCCATGTGATGAAACGTATTCCTGTATGAAAATATTAACCAGCTAGAGCTTTATGTCAATGGCAGACAGACAGAAACAGTGATTTAATGTGACCAATATCATAACATAAAATACAGTGTTTGTAATTAGTGTACGTCAACATCTTGTTTCAGAAGTCGGCGCATACGCAGAAAATTCACTGGTCAGTGTCACCAAATCTTCAAGCAAACTCATTTGTTTGGGAGGTTCAAAACGATGGTTCTTCGCTCTTATTAACCATTGCGTTCAATGTATAAACGCTATAAACGCTGGAGTATTCACGCGGAAATGCTAGCCTACGAGTATGTTTAATTTCAGTCACGTCTGTTCGCTCGAGTTACCACAGCCTGCGCCGCAAGCGTCACGCAAGCAGGCAGTCCAGGGCTCCGATTGTCTTCCTGCTCCAAGCGCCGAGCATTTGTGCTCCCGTGTCGCAGTTTTGGTTTTTGCTTCGCTAATTTCCTGTCATCAGCAACATCAGCGTCTGCCAAATTGCGCACGATTCAATATCATTCCTAGTCTTCGACATTCCTATGCTGCCGCATGCGATCCTCTGAAAAGCGTGGATCAATCGAACGTATCGCTCCGCTGCCGCTGAAAGTTCGTCGGTTTTTTGGTGTTTATTGGCGGCAATTGGTTTCGATCAGGGAACGCCTCCAATTATCGCAACTCGTGAGTCGTTCCGTCGAGTTTTTGGAGGGAAGAGAATCAGAGCGATGAAGTTTCTCTTAGGCGTTCCGCCTCCAAACTCTTTACTGAACTTTTGGCTTCGAAATCACGCGTTTTATGGTCCGCATTTTTTTTATTAGGGGTGGATGGAGGGGCTGGGCAACAACCGTCATTTTTTTATTAATTTTTGTTTGCATTCGTTTATGGGAATTTCCTTTGCCGCTGTCATCATTACAAATGAAGATTTAAATTTTTTCTTTGTCATATCAATAATACTATTCGCAGCCATGTCCAAATGCTTTGTTGAACCTGGGCCGCGGGGCTCGTTGCCTTTGGCTGCCAAGATTGTTATGCATTTAGTTTGTGAGGCACGTAAGCTTTATTGATTTCATTTATCCTCTACTGAACCAATTTAGGGATTATCGACGCCTAAGTTCCCCTCTACTCTTATTGACCGTCAAAGTAAAGGTCCTCTGCATGAATATCATTCTTACCTGCGACACTTTTTACTTTTAAAGTTTTGTCTCTTAACTGTAATGTGTTGTTCTCTCTGATCGTCACCTCGCTCCTAACACTTCCTGTACTGAAACATGTGCTGGTAAAACCTGCACACGCGCCATTGGTTCTCTGAGCTCGATTTTTTACATCATAGTTTGATATTGTACAGTGCAGCGGGGTGTAGGACATTAACTAAAGCTACACACCGAGAGCACACACCTCCGCCTAGCAACGCACTGGTAAAAGACACTGGTAAAGAGCGACAAACAAACAAACTGACGTCGCGACGCTTCGCCAAACTTTAATCATCAGTTCCTCGAAGCATTCCCAACAGTTCCCGTAAATTTTATGAAGATCGTCCATTGCTTTTAGAGCTATGTTGCTAATAGACAGACAGATAAACTCCTATAAAAACATAACCTCCTTGGCGGAGGTAATAATTCATACGACTGGTAATTGATAAAATGGTGAATGGCCAGCAGCCCACACAATTTGCGTGTACTCTCGTGATTGACTCCACATTACAGCTCCTTTTAAATTTCCAACGTGCTATCACGCTTTCTTATTGGATTTTGTTTTATTACCTCGGTAGAAAAAAAGAGTTCATATATATTTATCTTCTAAGAGCTTAGGCACTTCCAGCGTATGTCATGGTCAGTACACTTGCTGCAGAAATATAATTTGAAGGGTGTGATTTAGCGCAACTTAAGGATTAGAAGTCACGCTGAATGTGGGTGGCTACTGGGAACATCTATTTACTTTTTTGTGTGTTCCTGCCGCATGGAATAGGAATTTTAAAAGTTATGTATGCATTTTTCTACTCTTTCGTCTACAAAAACATTTTTTTACAAAATTATGATTGATATTTAGTAGGGAACTCGTACCCGAACAAAATTCTAATAATCTTTTCATAAATTTCTGCATGTTCTCATACACTTATACTTAAGACCAGGCAACATTGGCGAACGGCACTGTACCGATTTTCTTGTGTATAGTATGATATTATTTATTTTTCATTCAAGTAGGAATCTATCTGTATTAGCTCTACTCCCCCTGTGTCGGAATCCATATAAATATTTTTTCAGTCATGCTAAAAAATATCCAAGACGTGCTGCGATTGTAGACATTTGTATTGAACTCGGGGTGAGTCTGAATTCGCTCAATTATTTGTTAGTGTTCGACAGAGAAGTGAAAATTGGCAGCTAGAGGTATGCGTGCTAAGTGTTCGTATCTTATAAAATAATCACTGACTTTTGGAGCCTTTGATATCTCGTATATGGAGCTCGAAAAGTTCGAATCGTGGAGTGCGTGAGGCGAGCGGCCTTGTGAGACCCTGGGCTGTAGTGTCCGTTGCTGGGTCTTGTCCCAGACGTGTTGTGAACAACGTGATGGACACCTCACCATTCTGGGCTGACTATTATAAGGAACTGTCCATTATGGGGTGTGGCCTTCGTATTGGACTCTCCCGGATGATGGACGGGGTATCATCGAATTATCTTGTGTTGGACCGATCGTCATCGAAAAGTCTTGTGTTAGCTCGATTACTATCGAGGAATGTCGGAATGTCTAGCTAGTATCGTCGGACTGTACGTATGATGGACCAGTCAACATTGTGTATTACAATGAATGGATTCTTCATAGTCAAGTATTGTTGTTGAACTAGAGTACCCGAGCTGTTAAAAGTTACAGCGAGGTTATTTTAAAGACCGGGCTTCATGCAGTTAACATACTTCCATAACTAACATCATTCTGAAGTAGTAGTAGTAGTAGAAGTTTTACTAGCGCTTCAGGGGCACACTGACTGTATCGCGCCAAACTATTCCTGTGTTTTACCTCTGGCTAGGGCGCGGAATATGTCATTTTATATTAAAAGTTATTTGTAAGGAAGAAATTACTGTTAATTTTATATATAGTATATGTAATTCACAAAGAAAAGGTAGTTGACGGCTGCATTTTTTTATCGTAATGGATGCATCACAGTTTGTGATAAAGGTCACATCTGCTAAGAAAAGTCTTAGGTATAGGACATTTCTGTTGCATTGACCGCGAGGTCCATCAGAAAGCATTCCTCTGAGGATGGAGTCAGCATCCAGACCATGCAGTTCCGGATAATCTTTCTGCAGATTAGGCTACAAAGGCCACCTAAAACTGTCATAAGAGATGAGTGATCTCTGTCATTTCATCTATAGTAGCACGATCGTCCCCCTCCTTAGAAGAGGTGCAGAAAAAGTTTTACTTTAGCAAGCAGCAAAGCATTACTTAGATTAATTCCCAATCGCGTATCTTAGATACCGAAGAACTAGCTTTCAGTACATCTATGTTTTCTTTTGGAGCGAAAATTATCCGTCAAAGGAAGAAAGCAAGCTGAAAGAATTGTGTCTAGTGCCCCGTAAAAAAATCATCGCTTCGTCTGTGCTTTATGGATTAGCTACTGAATTTACACTTCGTGAACTGAGAGCAAACATATGTTTCGATGTATGGTGAAAGTGGTTAAAATCAGATTCCATAACCGCACTAAAAGAAACTGAAACTATCTTCAATTTTTTGTTTCGATGTCAAGAACTGTTTTAAGCAAGAAATGCATTCACTGTGGTCATCTTCTGCAACCTGGTCATCGATCCCCATGAAAACGCACCTTAATTACAAAATCTGCAACCTGGCTTATTTTTCGCTTACATATTTCGTTAAGAGCGTGACACGGAACCAAGGAGCTTCAATGGGAGGAGTACGCGCAAGCCTTCCCTGGGCGAGTAAACACATGGCTTTGTCACGTGACTCAACCTGGCGTTTGGAGATCTTAAACTGGCTGAAGTGGCAGTGGTCAGCGCATATAATTTAGTTCAGGAAGATACAGACAGGCAGTTCTTCTATATTTTTGCAAAGACAATCGTGTCTGATGATTTATATCCCAGTGGTCACCCTGTTACTTTCATCATCAGATGGTATACAGGATACAAGTTTCCTTTGCATATTCCATCCGCTCGGAATTTCATCGGTGGTTAATGGCTATAAAATTTGAGCTCAGGACTCCTTCCTATATAGGCTGCGTGAGGCAATGCCGCTCTCCGATTGGATATGCCACTCAGCCAGTTTAAGCGAAAAGTTTACTCTCAACGCTCCCGTAGGATAGATAGGGTGCACTCCTCTCTATTAGAACCTCCTTGCACGAACCATACAAATATATAAATAGATAAAGTGATGTTTTCCTTTTTAGGGCGACACATATCTGCAATTTATACCTTACCGGGCGACACGGTGATAATCGGGGCACACGGCCGTGTCGCCTTAGATTGATTCCGGGCTAAAATCGCCGTCCGTAGACTAAAACAGCCGAATTTTAAAATTCTACTGGTGAAAATATCCTTTTTCTCGACAGATGAACGTCAAAAACCGCTAGCCCGCTAGCCAACACCCAGCCCTCATATAGGTTAGTAGAGGCAAGGTCTGGTTCCGCTAACATCCCAATGTGCGTTTATTACTTACGTGATCGTCTGATTGGCCAGCAATGAGCTTTTGTTACTTAGCGTCGTCCTTTGATTAGCCTTACCGTGGCTTCTTTTACGAAGTGACGTCATTAGAACGTTACCAGAACCAGTCTTTATTTTCCATTGTCGTCTTAAACAGTAAACCATCACTTTATATAAATTATATATAAATAAACACACGACTGTATTTATTATATTGTTTAATGATGGATTGGGTGACCGGTGAACTTGATATTGTTAGTACGTTGAGCCCACTGGTTCCTGGGCTCCTAAATGGACCAGCCCTAATCAAGATCATCCTGAACTGACCAGCTACCATCATCGAAAGCGTCACATGTAAGTCAGCCATCATCGTTGGATGACCTCAGATGAAATAGTTGGCATGTTGACCGACTATCATCGAGTCCTGATTCTGACGGCCGTCCATCATTAAGTGGCCATTAGTTTAGGCTCAACATTCCTCAGAGTGAGTGATACTCAAGTGTTGCCAGCAAGAATGACTCACAGCCATCGTTGTCCTTATCCACCTAGCGAGGCGTCTCTTTTTCATTTCGATGAATGTTGTGTTAATGCTAACAGGAATCCTCTGATTTCGGTATCTTTTGGCGGTTTCCCAATAATCTTGCAGTAAACATTCTCTCCTCGGGTTTCTTTGCCCTGAGTGGCGCGTCCTGCAGTGCCCCACATTGGATTTTTTCTTACCTTTTTGGCGTCCGTGGGAGGGCTTTACGGCTCCTCCTGTTCGTCCCACGCATGCTTGGCTAGCCTGACCTTGCTCTCAATCAGCTGGACTTCTGATTTTGGGGAGCGTCAACAGAATTATTAACAAAATATCGTTTTTTTTATTTCTATTCCTCTGTATTTTCGTGCAATCCTTTTTCGACGTGCGGTTTTCTATTTATAGCGTAAACGAAATTCGAATTATCTAAAAAAAATGCAGGTGACTTACGTATTACTGCGAGCATAGCGCACAAAATTATCGATGCAAATACCCAAACTATGTATTTCTCCGTGTTGCATGTTTTAATCGTAATTTAGCTCAAATTGCAGCAGTAAGAGGATCCCATCGATAAGCGAACAGTGGATGGCATTGACGGGCAGGACATAGTCGAGTTCAGCTAAGCCCACGAGACTTGTACTGTCCAGAATGGCAGACAGGAGCGTTGGCTTCGCCGCTTTCAATCGTGTTGGTGTTAGCAGGAACCTAACTTCACTTCACTTAAGACCCTTGAAAACTCCATTTTCCGGAGCAGGATTGAGTTTCCAACCGTCTGAAGGGTAATCGACTCGAGGTTTACGCCTGCAAAATGTTTCAATATGGCGAAGCCAACACTCCGGTCTGAAGTTCCAAAGAAATTAAGCCTCGTGGGCTTCAGCTTAACTCAATTATTTCCTGATAGTTGATGACACCTGATATGGTTTTATTTTCTCTCCATCTGTATTTGTTCACCTTGGGTTAGGCTCTGTCATTCAGACGACAAAAAGACTTTCCAAATGGTGAATTTTCCCATTA